>CM070032.1:46503121-46520186 GCA_036250615.1 Ptychadena robeensis | reverse complement strand
TGAGGAGTCGGAAGAATTTGAAACTGAGGAGTCTGAGAATTTATCGACCGACTCCACAGCCCTGGTTTTTGAGCAGTGTATCTCCTAGACTGGGAGCTGTAAAGAATGATAGAACATTTTGTACCCAAAAACTCTCAACAGTAACCTTACATTTTGGTGCTGCTGACCGTTTACAAAGCTTCAATCATGGATGAGCCTCTTTAGGGAGCAGTATTGCCTGGGGCTGCTTGGTCTGGCATGTTATTTAATAAAGTTCTCATTATGCATCTACATTTAGAAACTGACTAATAATTATTCTAAAACGCTAAAGGCATTTGGTGGATAAAACGGAAGCTGCTGAATGCCAACCCCTAAACTAGTATCATTATGTGTTATTTATTCACAACATACAATTAACTTCAACATCTGCGAACAAGAAGATGAAGAAAAAAAAAACAATGTCTGCATTGTTCCAAGTGGTAAAAGCAGCTACAGTCACCTAACCACTTTTCTATATGCATCTTTATCTCACCCACAAAGAGATATACTACATTTTTGTGGACCATTAGATGCTCCACAATATAGGATGCATCTTATACAGATGAACGTCTGATCGGGTTACTGTTGCTCTGCTGGTTGGGGCTGCTTGCTCAGGCCAGCAAAGCGGGGAGTTAAAGGAAGCGGTGAAGTTATCTCTGACAGCTTTCCTGCCTCCTTGTCCTAACCAGCTGTGTATGTCTTATAGTGCGAAAGATATGGTAAGAAACCACCAGCAACCTTTTTGATTAAACCTGTTCGAAAAAGGCTTCTTCTAAGCGGAATGTATTTACACATTATCAGGCTAAGGCATCACCCAGGGCCCATTTATTGGTATTCATTTGCATAACTGAATAAAATGAAACACTGGCAGATGGAAGATAACATACTTGCTGGCTTACATTCTACAGCTTGTAAAGAGGAATATACAACTAACAGCTGAAAGATAAGGATGTGTTGGTGATTCTGGAAGACTAAATTAATAATATACTATAAAGAAAATTCTGCCACAATATACAAGACAATGCAGAAAAATCAGGGACAGCACTCATTGCTGTGAACGGAGAAAAGTTTGCATCTAACTTGAAGTGTTTGGTGTTCCCTCCTCATTGAGTAGAGGTTGTATATGCATGAAGGACAGACCTGGGAACTGGAGCACAGATTTTACTGTACAAATTAAGGGAAACTAAGTGCCAAGCACAAGTTTCAGATTATACAAATCCTGTACAAGAAAACATCCTATTCTGCAGGTACATTTATTAAATATATCTTTGTCTATTACATTAATCGATCTTCATAGATAATAATTATTTTGTAAACATTGCACCAACCTCTCCTTCGGCAGCCTGGGACTGCAATTGTTGGCGCATTCGGAATAGGTCTTTCTCAATTTGCTGGATTCTTGCCACTCTCAACTGTAGATTAGAGGAACAAAAATTTTAAATTAATAGATTGGATATTATATATAACTACATACATGCAAAACACCATGTTACGTTTGTGACCCTGAGTGGAAGACGTTTACAATGGCAGTCCCATTTAAGTGTTGAGGCAAACCCAATAAAAATCACAAAAATAGCTAAACCTGAATTACAAAAAGTACCCCTGTGATGGTTACAACTAGGCGAGTCTGGCCAATCCTGCCCTACCTGTGCCCGCTTTTCCATGTCTTGACAGGTCCCTAGTTGCTCTTCCATTGCAGCTCTAATTTGCCTGGCCTCAAACTCCAACTGCCTCCTGGTCATATCAGTTTGAAGAGAGAACTAAAAAGCACAAAAATATTATAATTGTAGTTGGGATTGAAACTAATGCTCACTAGAGAAAACGTGAATAAACAAAGCTGAATGGACATTAAGCATGTAAACAAGCTCATGACAGAGATGAAATAAAAGACACATTGCTGGTCATACGAGAATACACAAAACATGTAAACCTGTTTTAAAAGCGTTCGGGGGGAGGGGGTTGGTTGGCTTCCACACAGGGAGGGAGTTCTTTTTTCTTCTAAGAGTTTGTCTTTAAAGCAGCTGACACTCACATTTTCAGTAAGTGGAAGGCTATCGATCCTTTTTGTGAGGTTCTGAAGCTGGGCATAATACCAGTCTTTCTCCTTCTCTTCTTTTTCAAGCTCAGCAAAAAGTAATGACCTAAATAGAAGAGGAGAATAAATATGTAATGAATACCCAGAAGGAGAATATATACACACATCATACATTTACAGGAAATTTGCTATCAATTAATGGTCAATGATATATCTGCACACTTGCACAATATTTCAGATTCTGAATTTAAAAAAAGCAATAAAACAACATGAGGAACGTGCAGGAAGGGGATGTCTGTTCACAGAAAAAGCAGAAGCGTTACCTAAGAGGAGTAATCTAGTAAGTACTGTATTTTTCAGCTCATAAGATGATCCGTGGTATAGGACAAACCCTGAATGGCTGATTGCACACTGCTCGGCTCTGTGTGTGTGAGAGAGATGGTGGCGGGCAGCTCTTACAGCTTTAGTTAATTGTTTAGGTCAGTGGAGCTTCACTGACACTATGAAGAGCAGATGAAATATCTGCCAGTGAGCACATTCAACAGCTCCTCCACCTCATGGCTAAAGGTGCCCATACATGCATAGATGTGCGCTAGATCGATGGGTGATTTGAGTGCCGTGCACGTTCATGGCCATCTATCTAGTGCATATCTAATGGGGCCACCATCAATCCCACTCGAACACAGGATTATCAGACATGAGTGTAAAAGCTACAGTCATCTAACCACTTTTATATATGCATCTTTATATGACCCACAAAGAGATATACTATATTTTTCGGATTATTAGATGCTCTGTAGTATAGGATGAACCTTATACAGAGGAATGTCCGATCGGGTTACTGCTGCTCTGCTGGTTGGGGCTCCTTGCTCGGGCATCAGCTGAGCTCGATGGTGCAGCAGTGCTGAACTCGAAGGATGATCCATCTCACAAGCATCAGCCCGTGTGCAACAGCTTTAAGGCTTGTTACCATAATATGTCGGGACCCCCTGATGTAGCACACAGACTTTCCCTACTCTATTACGTTGAGCCTGGCATCGGCATATTGGCTCAGCGCAGGGAAGATGGAGCATCCGCCGAGCAGCTAAGTCTGTGTGCTACGTCACGATGCCCTCCAAGCAATACGCTTAGCGGAGGGGGTCCCGACATATAATGTAAACATGGGACTGCTAGTCCCCATGCAAAGCATTGACTGTCGGGGAGTAAAGGCGCTACCACCTGCGGCCTTCGCAACATAAAATGCAGGCATGACACCCAAACACCCCACCCCCTCCCCGATTTTGAGGGGGAAAAGTGGGTCTTATGGTGCTAAAAATACAGTAGTTGTAACCAAGACATTTAGCCCAATATCCTACAGTACATGCCATAAAATAGAGGTCGCTCACCATAGCTAAATCTGGTTCTATAATGGTGCTAAACCTGGCAAATAGCATGTTCTAATGATTTATATATTATCAACTTTCTCACAGCCACCTGTAATTTCCAAAATACACAGAACTGCAAAGCGGTGGGGGTTGCAGTTACTAACAGCAGTTACTAGGACACAAAATACAAAGACTATGGGTAGCCAAACTGCAAATAAGATCAATCATTTAACCAAGGCAAGTCTGTCTGCTACGTCGGGATCTCCCGCTAAGCTTTATACCGGAAGAAATGAAAACAAGCCCAAAGAAATTACATAACTATATATCTTTTTTTAAGCATGTTATTTGGACAATTTTTATTTTTTTGGCTCATTTGTTTGTTTTGGGTATTTTTTAACCATTCTATGAATTAGCAAACATATTTGGCAGAAAAAAACGTGACATCGCTAATACAAATTAGGTGTACCACATTAAGCCACACACACGCCCCAGCTTATATAATGACACTTCCCAATGCAAGGGTGACAAGAACAGGGTGTTCATTATTTATTTAAATTTTTTTACCAATTTGACAAATTGAGTTATCTGACCAATTGACAAACATCTGTATTTAGTGAACAAATTTGTTGCAATAGTCATAGAAAACAAATACCCCCAGGGTAGGAGTGGATATCCTACTTTCCTCTGAATATTCTAATACCCAGTTGGAGGAGGGTAATAGAAAACCTGGTCTGGAATAGGCATATAGTCATAGAATAACTTTACTAACCTAATTCTGTAGGCTTCTTTGAACATCAATCATTGATAGAAAAAGATGTGGTGAACTATCAATGCCTGCCCTTCTACAAATCATAGAGCAACGATACAAGACAAGAAGATGCCCTTGTGTGTGCAGATCATAGACTTCAGACATTGTCTATCATGCATAGTGGGCATGATCAAGGAGCCCATACTATGCACACCAGGGAACACCCACTCAGTGAATGTGATGATGCTGCTAGATAGTTGCAGGGACAGGCCGATGACCGCTCGTCACTAAAATGGAATCTAGAACTGGCCAGAGACATTCCTCAGAAGCTTTGCATGGGCTGAGAACTGGGCAGAGTGCATTGTAAAACACATATCAACACACACCTAACATTTTAAACATTTTGTTATTCTAACAGGTTTCCTAGTTCCAGTAATCCTTGTGAATGCCTTCATCCCTCACCTTAGGTAACAACAACATCTTTAGAAAAATTGCATTAATAAACAGTCGATTTAAAAAAAAAAAAAAAAATGTCAATGTAACATGGTGGGGGCTCTGTATATTGATCACTTATGGGGATCTCGGCTGTGTGGTTCACAAATTTCCTCAATTGTACGCATACACATAATAGTGTTATCAGCAGGGGATAAGAACATACTTCTATTCATTTTCATGAGAAGCCATAATATGCAGTAAATTACTATTCTGAAACTGGGTACTAATGCTGAAAATCACCCAAAGAGGGATAATGGTCTATTATGGCCTAGAAAGTAAAGGGTGGAGTTTAAAAGAAAAGCATCACTACATGATGTCATAAGCACCTGTTTCCTACTACACTAAAGTACACAACATTTTCCTTAACCCTACTACTACTTAAACTAAATCATGTCAAAATGCTTGTCAATTTCTAAATTTTTTCTCCACCCAATGACCAGAAATTAGGTATTTGTTTGTGCCAACGGTTCCCAGACAGAATATTAAAGCACAGTTTATGAACCATACATCCATCTTTCAATCTTATAATACAGAACAGTCAAACAGGCTTTCCTCCTCAAGCGTTCCCAACTAGAAAACACAATAGCAATGCTTACCGCTCCTTTTCAAGTTCTTCAATATACCCAGCACTCTCTCTGCTACCATTGACAAATCCCCTGCGAGGAAAGGAACCTGTTGGAACAGGGCTGCACTCCCCCGAGTGACCCGATATCGAGCCTTCTCTACTTCCATAAGACCGATGAGACATCTTAGACTTCATTTTTACTCCGGGAAAGTTTGTGCCATCTAAATTGAATTCTGCAAAGTGAAAAATGTCCAATAAATGACAGATAAACTGAACTTTATATCACAAATTATTGTTGTTAAAATTAAAAAATACTAACACACAATGTCTGATTTATCACAGGTAACAAAGAGAAAGCCTATGTAGTGGCCAATAAGCTCAGATGAAATGTAAAAATTGTTATGGTCCATTAGCAGTACACAGATACAAGAGCTGAGATAGTTAAATATGAATTCTAGACATGGCAAAAATCACAGATAAGCCGACATGTTTAGGTGAAGTGTAGGTGACATGTTAAGAAAAGATCAAGAAAAGCGAGAGCATCCACCTGCTCCTGTTGTCAGTGTGTCACCAGGCAAAGGCGTGTTAAGGTAGCCATTCACAATTTTCCCCATTCGATCCACCAAAAATCATTCTGTTTACGGTGATCGAACGGGAAACCATTCCTGGCCACCTGGTTCGATTGACCGAAAGTGATCAACATTGAACAAAATATCGATCATAAAGTGATGGGACATGTTGGTAAATTTAAGTGGCTTGAACAGGTATCTGGAGGGTTTTCTAGGTATTTGGATTATATAAGTATAGATGGTATTATGAAGTATGCCCTATTTTACCATCAGACACCGACACTGCCTCTCCCCGCTCCTTAATTATACAATCTTTTTTTGGTAATGATACCATGTTCAGGGAATTTTCAACTGAATAGAAACTGTCATAAAACTGAAATTCATATTCGGCTTTCAATAGGGGAATATGTGGTATTTAGACTTTCTATTAAATTACAAAACCCCCGGACATGCCATCATTACCAAAATTATTGAGCATGACTATGAAGATTTTTCGACAAAGCAAAAAAAACCAAAACATTGCCTTGGGGACAATGCAGTGGCGTAATCATGTGATGACACTGTGGGTGTATCCTCATGGTGACAACAGACACTCTCAAGGAATTATATCTGCTCATTGCAATGAATGAGAAATTATTTAGGAAATGTAAACAGAGAACACCATTCCTTAATGGTATTTTTTACATAATTTCAAACATTCTTTTAAAGAAAATTCCATTTAAGTCTATGGTGCACTTTTGGTACAGAAATCTGGACATTACGAGAGTGCTAGGGAGGCTAGATCACCTTAGGATGAAAGATTCGGTCCCAATATTGACTGGCTGTCAAGCAATATCTTTTAAAATAAAGATGACCGACATAAAAACCAATATGAAAGCCACAAGATGTTTCCCAGTGTAAAAGGAATATCAATTGAATTATGTAACCATTTATTTAAAGCACTAAACATAGCTGCAGAAAGTCATCTGTGTCTGCAGATGGACCACTTATATACCCTGCACTTGGGATGTCATAACATAGCCATATAGCCATAGTCATATAAACACAGCTGTATAGAGATTACCTTTCAGCCGTTCCAGAAGATCAATCTGGCCCGAGGAAGCCATGGCTTCATCCTCGATGCTTCCTTGGAGCTGTTTGAGAACCTCCTGTAACAAAGAGTGAAGTACAATCAGAACCCCAATAACCAGCATAGTCCGAATATCGCATGCTATACACCCAAGCTGTGGCCGAGCCGGCAGTCTATACAATCTGACAAGATGCAATGAGATCTCTCTCTCTCTGCTTGTGCGGGATTCTAAATTACACAGCAATATAGATATTGAAGCATTGGCACCAAGCCACCAAAGTCATTTCACTTCAATACTGACCAGCAAAGCATATTTATCAGAGCGCTCAATTCTATGGTCAATGGAACCTGGACGGGTTCAGAATATTATGTAGATATTGTTTAGCAATACATAAAAATGTGAAGCCCTAATATATCCGTTCAGTGAAATACCAACATCAGTGTTTACTATATGACACAAAGTAGAAGGTGCAATGGAGTGCACATAGCAGCCAATCCCAATCCTTATTGCTATCCATATATGTATTGATTCTGTGGTCCACTGCCAAATAATCAATCTGCCTGTTCATGGCGATCTTTCAGGAACAGAATGCGCCCCCCTTGAACGATTGACCCAAAGAGGTCAAAATCCAACAGAGGGATCAGACAGGTTGGTTTTCCTGTTCAATCCCCATTACTTTGGATAGGGACCCTTAATCCCCACCCTCAGTATGGGACAGGGATCACATATCCAAGGTGGTGTGCAACAATTCCACAAACTGTCTATACGTGTATGGCAAGCTTAACTCCTTAAATGCCACAAAAAGGTCAGAACTAGTTTTATGATGCCTTTTTAAAGTAATTAAATCCTGTTATAGTGGGGAAACCAGGCAATTATACAAGCATGCCGTACAATGCTGGGAGAGACGGCATATACAGGGGTGCACATAAGTGGTCTACCAGTACACAAATGGGGTCAAAACCTAGTTATGCAGACATATGTTGTTGATACTGAGCTTAGTTAGCGTACGCCGTGGAGTCGGAGTGTCACAGAAATCATCAGCTTCTCCCCTCCCTCTCTCCCTCCATCATGTGTAAGAAACCGAGTGATGACAAGTGCTCACTAGAGACACTCAGTGACAAAACTTGGTATTGCAGCTCCACTGTATCATGCCCGATGTTATTCAATGGACACGTCTTCGGTGGCAACGCACAATGAAGACAAGGCATTCCACAGCTTCATATCATCACTGCGGGCACGCTGCTTAAATAACGCAGCATGGACACTCGCCCATTCATAGGAATAGGAAAGATTCTCTTTGCGTCTTTTTCCCTGCTGCGAACGTGCATTGAAACCCACGGGGGGGGGGGGGGGGGGGGGGGCTGGACACCAGAGCACCAGGGTAAAATCTGATAAGAGAAAAGCACTGTTGGAATGTTAAAATAGGACTATGAAAGGTTGACATTTGGGCTGCAGGTAGTCTCAGGGGTTAATTACTAACTCAGAAAATGTCAGGGTTGCACTACTGAGGTATGAGCTCTGGGGGGTTTAAACATTACTGGGGGTTACATTTAACCCAAAGCCAGCTGGTGATCTGAGGAGGGAAACAGCTTATCAGAGGCTCAATCAGGAACAGGGAGGTCCATCTGCAGCAGAATCTACCATTCAGGAGGCTGACGCAGAGGACAGTAAGAAAGACACACTACATACACTACACTACATATGGGGTGCGTACCAAACACCATCTCCTGGTACTCATCTGAGTATA
Source organism: Ptychadena robeensis (assembly GCA_036250615.1). Taxonomy (NCBI): domain Eukaryota; kingdom Metazoa; phylum Chordata; class Amphibia; order Anura; family Ptychadenidae; genus Ptychadena; species Ptychadena robeensis. Next base: position 46,511,575 of record CM070032.1, on the reverse strand, counting down.
CAAAGTTATGTGCACCCCTGTGTATATGTCCCATAACCTGGGATTAAGCCAGTGTTCGGTTGAACACTCAATGTGGTAGGACTGTCGTTTTGGGTACAATGGACATTGTATAAACTGATCGAGCACTCCTATCGAATCTATTGTCGATCTATCAGAAATCTGTGAAAGGCCTGCTTAACTTTTACATTTATTCAAGCACGGTTCTCTAACCTGCCATATTCATTTATTGTTCTAAATACACCCTGCTACTAAAATGCAAAAAACGATTACTGGAAAAATAATGTGCGTTTTATTAATCAGCACTGCTCACACTTGTTTATATGATGACATACACCACCATAGGAGGTGACAGTCCTGTGAACATCATCATCACCTGCTGTGAACATTTTCCCAACTTTTATCAGCAAGCTAAATAAAAAGCATAACATTTCCTATGCGAAAGTGACCATATTTGTGTACTAAAAATATTTCCTGATATGCAAAAGTATGAACTTTTCCACATTTTGTCACATCACAGCCACAAACAGCTTAGAGAGCTTAGTTTAGTTCGAGTAACAAATTACTTCCCTGTTTGGGGAAAAAGCTTCCGAAATGTGTGTGCCGTATAGCAGAGAAATGTGGCAAGACACAGCTGCAGACTGACACACGGAGAAATGTGTACAGTCATTATTCCGCTAGATATTCGATGCCGGCAGTTGTCAAAATAATTTCTTATTGGTTAAGAATCGTGGAAGCAAAGCAGAGTAGACAATGATGTTCTGTTCAATCAACATTAGGAATGGAAAAAATGTTCTGCTGCGTGTTTTAGTTCTTAAATAATGTCCATGGACATCTTGGCAAGCCTGTCAGAAATAACTGCAGTGATGTCACTAGTACAATCTACATTCCCATAGACTGCCAAGGCTTAAACCCTAGATAGTAATAGTCCAATTCAACGTAGAAGAGCAGTGGTTTCCAAACTGGGGAGCCACGAAGGTATTCCAGGGGGGCGCTGACCCTCATTCTGAACCTGTGTTTGAATAGGAAGGAAGGGGTTGATAATGTTCCTAAATAGAAAAGGGGGGCCCTGCAAGGAATGTTTGGGAACCACTGTAGTAGAGAAAGTTCATATTAGAGACTCATCAGAGCTGGTCGTGGGGATCACTATAAATCTCCGCCAAATGTTACTTGTTTTGCAAGGACTGGAAAAGAAAGGACTTTTATAACAGGTGTAAACAGGTTTTTTGTATATTCCATGAAGATACACCCTCTGTATTAAACACTGGTTACATTAGGAACGGGGATACAAAATAAAAAAAGTTTTTTTATTTAAAATTGTATTTATTTGATCACCAAGTAAAAGGAGATCATACAACTGTCAAAAGATTGGAACGCATCTCATTTTAGGTCCCCAGCACAAGAAATAAAGGGAAATCTCTCCAAATGTGTACTGGTTGCTGCAAATGGTCAGGAAATTATAAAGTGTGAACATGGCTTAATGCAGATTTTTCTAGGAGCTTGGAGTAAGTACGCAAAAGTTCATATAGTTGAACAGGTACCATCCCTATCATTAGTAGTCCAAGGATGTATGTAAATGTGCTCATAAAATGGCCCACTAATGGTCAGATAAAAACAATATCTGTGGTCCAAGTAAAATGTCTAGAAACCACAAAATAACACCCCTGGCCACTAAGGCTATGTCTCCACAGCGTGATCCATCGGGATCCCTACGGTGCTTGGCGGGCATCCCGACAGATCACATACACATTACCTGCTCGGCAGATGTTAACCCCATGCATCGGTGGAATGTCTCAGCGTTGTGAGAACAGAGTATCGCCAAGCAGGTTAAGTGTATGTGATCCATCGGAACCCCTGCCAAGCACTGCGCCTAATGTAGGGGTCCCATTGGAACACGAGAGACATGGCCTAAAGGACCAATAAAATTCAAGAACAAAGCTGGCCATAAACATCTCAATTTCTCCAAGATAGATTTATTAAAAGATTATGGCATGCGATTGAGTCTTCGATCAGAAGTCATACATCGATCAAAAAGTGCAAAATTTTCGGGATCTGATTAATCGACAATCAATCTCTGATTTATACCCATTTGATCGGTAATGTAACTAAAGACTGGCTACACAAAAAAAAATTTGATGGAAAATAAAGGAAGTGGGATGAGGCCTCCAAGGGTCGATCGAAACGATTGCAAGTCTTAAAAAAAATCCTTTGATTCACGATCGATCAACTAAAATTTTCAGTCTTCTTTCATGTCAGACCCTGCCCCATAGATTTTTCATGCGATTTCTCGTTATTTCAATTGATCGCCCATTTTATGCATGCATCGACTTTTAAACGATCGATCATGGTGAATGATTGTATCGGTCGATCTCTGAGAAAATCGCATGAAAAATCAAAAAGTCTATGGCCAGTTTAAGACCAGTTAAGTATTTTCCTTAAGGCCCCCGGACAACTTACAAATCTTACCATACAATTTCTGTACAATCAACTTTTCTTCTACCAAAACCATGTAATATGAGGATCATTCTAAACCTTCCAATCACTGTGTATTACATCAGAGCACAACCTAGTTGTATGGAGCGATCTAAAGGTGTAGGGGGGGGGGGGGGGGGGGGGGGGGGGGGGGGGGGGCTTAACCATGTCAAAGAAAGGATAAGAAAAGCCAGAAAACATAAAACAGATCGGCCACTAGAGGGCGTAAGTGATTGAAGAGAAATAATAATCCGATCTGTTGCTCTGCAGACAACACAGGTCCCTCTTGTACTTGGTTGGTACATTCTGCCAACCAAAACTTATATATATACATTATAATTTGAATCAGGCATAACCAAAAAATGCTCAACTTGCCCAATTGATATTGTCTAAATTAGCAAAAACGTGAAATAAATACACTTCTTTAGAAAACAAAAAAGACTCCAGTAACATTATATGCCTTGTGTGTTTCAAATGTCGACTGATCACCAAACATCGATCTAACGTACAACACATAGTAATTGTTTGTTTATAGTACCATCGTGAATGGGTTGCAGAGTGCATGCATATTATGATAGTAAAAATGCACTCCATAGTACGATGGTAGATCGATTGAAATGCCTAGAAAACCTGACTTGTACGATCTACTAAAAATTTACCAACATGTTCGATCATTCTTCGGCTGATTTTGGTTGATCCTACCAGATGGGCAGAAATTGTTTTCCAACGTAAAAATGGATATTAACCTTCCTAGCACACTGGCCGTTTCGCGCCGTTTATAACGCGAAACGGGCAATCGAGGCAGTGTACAAAGTACACTGCCTGTCAGTCTCTCCCTCCAGGGCTCTTCACGCAGCCGGTGTCATAATGGACACCAGCTGCGTGAGTGGGAAAGCCGGTGCTCCTCCATTAACATGGAGGTGATGCGATCGGGTGGTGCCGAAAACCCGGAAATGCTGCAACGATGAAGACAATCGCTGCAGCTTTCCGGGGTGGCATAGGGTCTCCCCGCTGCCGGCTTCCCCTGCGGTTGAGAGGACCCTGATCAGCGAACGAACAGGGTTCGTCTCAACCGCTAGGGAGGTTAAGTGGATTGAACGTAAATGACCACCTTAACTTACGGTAGCCATACACGGGTCGATTTTTCCTTGAGATTATCGCGAGCTCATGGTGATCAATCAAGTGTTGCCCACCCTGAATGACCGACCCAAAGAATCTCAATTGACCAAAAAACGGATCGAACCTTGATCCGACAGGTCAGTTTTTTTTTGGTTGGCCGTTTGTTAATTGAAATACACTGGTGGAGAAAATCAACGACTTCCTGTGCGACCAACCCAAAGCACCCTATGCCTGAGCCTTCCGGATTTGTCGACTTTAAGGAAACAGTCTCCTGTCAAAAACGACCCCCAAATTGGATTCCCAAGGTTGTGTGCCATCGATTGCAAAATGATCAATCGCAGACAAATCAAGGTGTCTATGGCTTCCTTTACTCTGAACCAGGGTGGATTTGATTTAAATCAAACCGATTTAAATCACTAGTCTGTAAGGGTCGATTTAAATCAATCATTCTTGCTGCTGTAACTGTAAAATGCAAGTAGATGAAGATTTTTAGAACAACAACTTTTCATTATTAGTTTTTTTTATCCCCAGTTTAGGTTCATCAATCATATTTGGACAACTTTTCTGTTGCACTTAGTTTTGAGATCTGCAAAAGTAAACCAAGCATCTGTGATAATATCTTGTAGGCAGAGAAACTGCCCAATAATCTTACAGAAACAGAAGTTGATGATGGCATAAGCACATCACCCAAATTTCCCCTGGAATAGACATGGTTGAGGGGACACAAAAGCAATACATTATACACAGTGCAAAAAATTAAGTAATGACCATCATATCATTTAAAAACAATGCGCAATGTTGCGGATGTCACACCTGTACACATGCTTAGACAATTAAAATAGTCCAAATGGCTCAAATTCCACCCAATGCGCATTTCATTGAAGACTTCTTCAGGGGGTACGATATGTTATTTCATCTGCCAAATGTACATAAAACAAACAGCCAACACAAGGGGATCAGTCATACTGAATATTCAAATTGACATAAAAGTGGACACTGACCCTCAGGGGTTACTCACGTCTATAGATCAATATGAGGAAACACATGATTTCTGAAGATGGCGTCCCCACTGGTGATCTGCGTAACAAGACCCACCCAAACATCAGCTGATCATGTTTACCAAAGTAAATGTATTAAAAATCGATCTTGTTGTACGTAGATCACCACAGCAGTTGTGCGGTTAAAATCTGTCTGTCTCTCCGTTCCCCACTCGTGTTGGGGCAGTGTGGACACCATTTTCAGAAATCGTGTCTTTCCCCCTATATTGATCTATGGATGTGAATAACCCCTGAGGGTCTGTGTCCACTTTAATGTGGATTTGGTTATTCAGTATGAGTGATCCCTTGTGCTGGCTGTTTGTGTTATGTAGATTTGGCGATGAAATTACATATCGTACTCCCTGAAGAAGTCTTCAATGAAACGTGCGTTGGGGTGAAATTTGGACTATTTTAATTGTGTAACAGCACGTGTAGAGATGTGTACATCGGCAACATCACGCATTGTTTCTGATTGATCTGATGCCATTACTTCATTTCTTGCACTGTGTATAATAAATATATTGCTTTTACATAGTGAATGGCCCGTCCCCTCACCCTCGTCTATTCAAGGCAAAATTTTGGGTGATGTGCTTATGCCATTATCAACTTCTGTCTATTGTTTTTGGGATGTTGGTCACTATATATCTGAGAGTGTAGTTTAATTGATTATAAAATCTTACAAACACCTCTGGGAAAGCATGACATTGTGAATGGATTCATGGAATTTATTTACCCAAAAAATTAAACATATACAGCCTTATTCTACATAATTAAACAATGAATTGTTATTCCATCATGGAATAACCTCTTGATGGTAATCTATTTTCCTCAAAAAAGCATTTTATTAAAAAAAAATCAATTTAAATAAAAAAAAAATCCGATTTCAAATAAAACAAATCTGATTTTTTTGATTTTTAAAAAAAAATATCATAGATTTTTATCCACCCTGCTCTGAACCAGTTATCATGTAGAAAGCATGATCTTTGAATTTGTGCAGGTCCTGGTGAAATATCACAAGCAGCCACATATGGCCACCTAATAAAATGTGTTTGTTTTGCTGACTTGAGAAGCGTAAAAATACATGTTTTTTATATTGAGCATCACAATCAATGTTGTAAAAAAGACAAAATCAATAATCTATCTTAACTGCAACCCCTGGAGAGGGGTCACTGAACAAAGTGCTTCATTAGCAACACAGGTCACAGCTGACCAACAAGCAATTACAACACACAATATACCTTTACAATACAACTAAAAATATTAGAGATAGATCTTCCAAAAATCTGACCGAGCACCAACCATCTGAAACAAACGCATGTGCCTGGAGCCATGGCTGCTTGATACTAAAACATTAGAGCGAGAGAGATCACAAAGAATCACAGCAGTGGCTGAATTGTTCAATAAATGCCCGGCAGGAAAATGGAAATTCAACAAAGCGCAGAGAGAGCTCCGAGAAATGGTGTCACCGGAAAATGCCTATGTGTTACTGAATGCCACCCAATTATACTCCTATTTTTATATTTGACCTCATTTTAATGATCCTTCATTTCCACGATGAAGTACACAACCAAAAGAATAACAATTCCAAATCCCAGTATGGTCCGTCAAACTCTTCATACTAGCATCTACATAATGAGCACGGCACTCATTTTACATGTATTTTCCAGCTGGAATGTTCCAGAGAAACAAACAAAAACAGCTGCAGGAAACCACGGGCTGCTCTGCCATTTTAGCCTTGGCATTAAGTGTAGATAGAGAGAAGCCGGAACACTGGCACACCTTTTTGGTGCCCACATTGGGCCACAAAGATGCCTTTTATGTAGTCCTGACACCCTATTTTATTTTATGTTTCTTCCTCAACTACCACCTCTTAACTGTATCCCTGCTAGCAAAGAACAGCCATGGCTTCAAATCTATTTGATGCAAACCTTCCTTATCATTAAAGTAGCAAATCCCAAGTATGAATTACCAAGCTCATGAAAAGCTCCCCAATTCATAATAAGTGATCAAAAATCCCAAGGCCATCGATTTAAAACTTATGCATTCCTTCGCTTAGATCTGTGTGCATTGTGCCATAGTACAATTTAATACAAATTGATCAAAATACCTAGAAAGCCAGTCAGATACTTGTATGATCAACGGAAATTTACATCCGATCCCTTTTCAACCGATTTTATGTTCGATATCTATCACTTTGGGTTGATCGTACCACGTGGACAAGAATCTTTTCCTGTTTGATCAACTTCAAAATATGTTTTGTTTTTTTCGATCGAGTAGAAATAAATATTGACCACTGTATGGCTACCTTTACACAAGGAAAACATCCAAATAAAGCAATTAGGAGTTTCTCTTTCCTTAATTTGATGGTCATGTGTCCCTGCCCTCTACAAACATTTGTGGTCTGAACAAGAGGTGTGAAACTTAAAATATGGATCCTCTGAATTTACACAAAATATAAAATTTTGATATCAACTTTGTCAAGTCTGTGTATTTTTACATTTGAGGGCCCTTTCACACTAGTAGATGTGTAACTTACTCGCACTTGCTTTACCAGTAACGTGTCAGGCCACACATTACCGAACACACCCTGCTGCACACATGTTTTTTTTGGAACTAGTCTCCCATGAAAGTGTACACAAGCACAGCACATGGAAAATCATTTTTGGTTAGCAGCCGTGGTAGAGTTACCACCAACAGCAAGAAATCGCAATGCAGTCACATAAGCTGCACCTGTAAAATAACAGGTGAAAGGATTGTGAAGGTATGAATGGAACATGCTTCGATAACGGAAATGTTTGTTATAATCATGTTAAAAAAGCTCATGGTCTGTGTCAGCACCTTACCTATCTGCAGACATCTCTTCATGAACACACAGAACAAAGTATATCACGCAGTTTGTATCTGGTCTCTAAATCATCACTATTTTGAAACCTCTAATCTCCCCAACACCAGCCTTGTCTACATCCTTTGTAAAGCAATATTGCCCACACACTAGATCAGTAGCATAATGCACGTCAGTTTCTAAGATATAGAATGCCTTGGAAATGTACCTTCATGTTCGATGCCTCTGTCTCCAGCTTTGTCAGGTGATTAGAATTATCTTCTAGTTCTTGGCGAAGGTTTGTGTTCTCCATTTTCAGAGCCGCCACTTGTTTTAACAACTGGTCATATGAAGCTGCAGCCATGCTGGGCTACCCCCAGGCCTGCAAGAAAAAGAGTTCAGTACTTGTACACAAAATCAATATGGATTCAAATAAATATGAAACAAAGTGAATGAAAATAAATAAAACCAAGCAAACTATGTAACTTCTTTGCACTAGTTCAATTTAGCTCAACACATTGAACAGCTATTTGATATAACACAACGCCTGGATTTATTACACTATTTGTCAATGCTATAAAAGAATATTATTTCAGCCAATAAGAGCTTCTGGTCAGTGTGCTGGGTTTGACAGTTATAATACAGATCCTTAACTGGTTACTATCACAATGATGTGGATTTAGAGTAAATACTAAATCTCGATCTCAAAAATAAATAAATATTACATTCAGCTTATACTTGAGATGAATCAATTTTGCAGTTTAATTTTGTGGCAAAGCCCCTGAACATGGTACCCTCACCAAAAGATTTTAAGATGTAGGGAAGGGGTGTGGGAACATGAATTTTTAACAGGGCTGTGGAGTCGGAGACATTTTTGGGTCCCTGGAGTCGGAGTTGGCAAAAAATAGACCAAAAAAAATAAATAATAATAATTACTCGTCGCAATTAAACAGTCACAACGAACATAATGACTTCTCTGCTATAAGAATAAATACATGCAGTGCGTAA
>CM070032.1:46484668-46503021 GCA_036250615.1 Ptychadena robeensis | reverse complement strand
AATCTGAAACTGAGGAGTCGGAGTCGGGGAATTTATCGACCGACTCCACAGCCCTGATGATGCTAAAATTTTAACTTCATTTTTAACATAACATAAAATGTATGCAAAAAGGTGTATGCTACAGCAATACTTAAACGGAGCATTACGGTCTGCACTCTGCCTTGATTGCCCGCCCTCCCTCTACACATCTGGTGGCACGTCTTCAGCATCATTGGGGACTACACTGAAGGCGCAGCATCAGATGTATAGAGGGGAGGACAGAATAAACACTCCTACAACCATTCCCTACATCTCAAACAATTAGGTCCATGGTGATTATACCATGGTCTGAGGATTTATAATTAACCCATAAATGAGCTATGAATGAAAAGTCACAATTTTATGACCATCTATAATAATGAAATCCCAAAACAAATTGATATCTATTTCTATAGCTAGCCATACACATGTCGGATTCCATGGCCAATTGATCACTCACCCGATCGATTCCGGCGATTCTGCCGGGAATCGCAGGTGTGATCAATCGGCCAATTAAGAGTATCCATCGCTGCATACCACCTTGTCCAACGGATTCCGGGACGATTCCGTGTCCGATTGTCCACCTCACAAATGGCAATTCTCCCTGATCTGGGCAGAATCAATCTGATGGAACCAACATGTTGGTTCTCTGTCGGGTCCGATTCTGGGCCCCTGAACGATCGGACCTGATCGATTGGACAAGGTGGGCTGCATGCAATTCCGGCACGATCGTTTGGCGTGCACGCGCCCGGAATCGATCGTGCCGGAATCCGGTGGGAATCCGACACGTGTATGGGGGCCTTATGTCTTGTGGCCAACACACACCACAATTATTATCTAAACCTGTTGTTACAAAAGTGAGTACACCACTAAGGGACCCCAATTTATTGTGACTTGTTTTAGAAGGTTGGTAAATTTGGCGTGATGGTAAGGGATCAGCCTGTCAATGCTCAGACCATACATGCGGCATCAAATTGATCTGTACGTCAGAAGGAAGCCTCTTCTTAGGGCCATCTTACACCTGCAGCTATGTGGCCACAGTGAGTTTTTGGCCGATGAAGGAGCGGCTAGCATCCGTTGTGTTCATTACCAGTGATGCTACTCGTTATGAATTGTGCTGCGTTGTGTCTCCTATACATTTGCACACTTAAGCTGTGTCCCCTAAAATGCAGTAACGTGCTACATTGTGCATTTTTGTAAACATGGGGCCTGTGCAAAAGTGCTAGTACTACAACATGATAACCACTAACACCTCCAAGACAAACATTTTTTTTTTTTTTTAACCCTACAAAATGTACAAACAGAAAAAAACAAAATCAAATGTTTAGGGAGTACATTTAATGCATTTGCCTACAACCCTTTCTCTCCTGCATATTTAGTTTTTTTTTTTTTTGCCTAAATGAAAACCATATGTAAATTGATTTAAACCCTTGAAGTATAATATATTTTATGAAATTATCTAAAAAATGTAAATTCTGTCAACTGTAATAAAATAAAAAACAATTACACCCAACATTTGTAGGGATAAACAAACCATTCCCAAGGTAAATCCATTATCAGATGGAAAATTTAAGTTGTATATTAAAAATGTGATAAATGTAGATAAACAGAAATGGTTGTGTGATATCGTTGCTTGGTAAAAAAAAATAAAAATAAAAAAAACACACACAAGCTAAGCTTATTGCAATCCTCCACCTGAATAGTTTATTTTAAATTACCTGTGATTATGATTTGGGCTAATAAATGCATTGACCTTCAACGTTTGCAAAGTAGGCCACTGTTGACATAAAACTGAAATTACCTGCTGCAAATGAGGGCTTAGAAACTGTAATTTGAAATGTGGCATGCTAAATAATCCTTAAATCCTAGATTTATCTGTGACATGCAATCCTCTCAAATTTAGGACAGTGAGAGAACAAGGGTGGCTGCAATAAAAGATGACAGAGGATTTATGAAAATAGATAGGGTAATGGGTGGCGCGGTCGCTCTTTCATAATCTGCCTGCAGGAACCCAAACTTCCCTAGGAAAGTGTAGACCTTACAGAAAGCCACATTAAATTTTACTAATGACTTCGCTAAGTGGATCAAGCTTTCAAAGCCTTAAGATTCTAAAAACACATCAAAGTAAAAACCAACACACACACACACATATATATATTTATAAATATTAAGTAGGCCATTGCTTTCAGTTTAAAAAATACCCATAAGTTACAAAGGAGAAAAGAAATGAACCTTAACATGTTAATTTTCTTTAAAAGAGCCACTTAGATTTATGTATGGATTTTTTTTACAAGACACAGGAGTTTTATAAGAGAACAGTGTCATATTATAGAATGTGTATTATTAAATTTCAGTGGCAGTTCTAGCAATGGTACCCTATAATTCCCACAAACAAAGTTACTTATAGACAGCTAACACAATCTTGTTTTCTACTTACATGTTAATTAAGCTAGCTAATTCCTTTATCTACTAACAGCCTTGTAGCGTAAGACAGTCTAATTAATGTTTCTAAATTTATACTGTGCTGCCCAGCCAGGACCCTTTGCTCCACATCCGGCAAGTGACTCTCTAGGATCAGGTAACTAATAATGAGCCGACAGGCTTCCTGGAAGGCTGAGTCAAAGCGGAAATACAGTACAATGCTGAATAGTCAGACTGGACTAAGCATCACTTACTGCACTGTTCATGGACACAAACAACTATACCAAGGGCACAGAACAGTTTAATCACAACTTAAAAGTTTACAAGATGCCACAGGTCATCGTTTAATGCTTACCCACACATCAGAATTTTAATTACCCCCCCCCCCCCCCCCCCCCCCCCAAATTAGTCATAATGGTTACACATTTATTCAAGGATGACCAGGCACAGCACAGTAAATAAACCTCAGAAAGGGGAGTTGGGGATGATAAATATTTTCATTTTACTTAGGGCTGGCCAATAATTCAATATCAATATATATCGGGATATAATTGTAAATCGAGATATTGGAAATATGTTTACAATTTGTATCATTTGTCACTGAATGACGTTCAGTCAGGGGCAGTCCTAGGGAGATAGTCTACCTGGGCGAGCACTCTCTCTGCCGTGCCCCTCTTTCCCCGAGAGATCATGCCTCCCCATCAGTGATCTGGTAACCCCTCCTCTATGCGTTGCTGCAGTTATGCACAGGGAGGCACATCTCCATAGATCAAAGGACCCATCGAGGTCAGCCTCCCAGTGTTACGGATGTTCATTCTGCTATGGACAGGGGACACAGAGGGGGGAGGCTGATTCCGACATGTCTCCTGTCCATAGAATGAACTCTCAGCGACACGGGAGGGGGGGTTGAGATATACACACCACATACAGGGATATCAGTTGAGGGGAGGTGGACAGACATCTATGGTGTGTCCTCTGCAGTTTTTTCCTGAGGCCTGTTAATATTGTCCATATGAATATTGGCATTATATCGTATCGACCAAAATGAAGAAATATATCGTAAATTCTTGCTATATCGTCCAGCCCTAATTTTACTTAAAAAAAAAAAAAAAAAAAAATGAATAAATAAATTCAGCGTTCACCTGCTCCTGTGGTCACTTAAAAAGCCTTCTCTACACAAAAAGGATGAGATTTTTCTTTCTCTATTTATAGCTCAGTAAAGCCTTCTTAAAACACATGCCCCAATCTATCACAAATCCCAAAAGTTAAGGGGAAAAACCTCACTACAGGACAGTGATTGGAGCCAGTGATGGAATGGGTCATGTAAATGTCTTTAGACGGCTTGTCTGTGCTATGCTTGAGTTGAGGGGGCTTCGGCTCCTTTAATTCGCCTTAGCCTTCATGGTTGTTGCTCACAGTTTAGGAACAACCTTTGTTTGAGATTATTTCCCAATTGAGATGGTGAAGCACCTTTTTAATAAAAGTCCCATTTGAACTTACTTTAGGTGTGATTAATCAATAAAAAGTAATTTCCCCGCTTATAACCATTTTGCATGAGCAGCATGACTAGTAAGCAGTACCAAGATGGACTCAATAGACTCAAAGAAGAGTCCAGTGAGCTTTGGTAGAGGAGAAGGAAACCCTATCTAGGAAATCATACGTCTGATGAAGTTACCTAGAAATGGTGGAAAAAGATTCCTTTGCAGCCCATATGTATAGTAAGTATAAAGGTGGGTTTACACGTGTAGATTTTTTCTTCAATCAACTGCTAATTAGATTTTTTTGTTCAATATCGCTGTCAAACATTGTTCGTTCATTTATCGAATGTAGCATTAGATTTTTTGTTCCTGAATCAAGATATCGAATAAAAATACAGTCGAAATGACAGCGACAGATAAAAATTTACCAACATGATGACCTTTCAAAAAAATTTGTTCGAGGTTGAACAAAATGTATCGATCAAACAAATTGGCCATTCTAGATTTTTATTCAATTAACAAAAAAATCTACACGTGTAAACCCACCAGTATGTGAAATTTCCAAAAGATGGTAGGGCAATGTCTTGGTTAAGCAGAGACTACCTTATGAAGAATTGGTCTATACCTCCACACCAATTCATGTAATACACTGGGAAAAAAGATAAATAAACCTTCCAATGTCAGGATAGACCTTCACTGAAGAATGTACAGTGCTTGTTGGTAGGGAACAAAATAAATTGTTCCCAACTTTCAAAGTGAATGTAGTTAAAGGCCACCATACACGTTGCAATTTCCCTAAGATGGATGTCAGAGTTGATCCTAATATATGATTGAAGATTGATCGAAATACCTCCCACATGGAGAAACCGATATTTGGGCGATGTTGGTTTAATCGAAAGAATAATCAAAGGAAGTCTATTGTAAACACACAATAATGTCTGCCGATGCATTTATAAGTATGCTTATTATTTAAATCAAACGAAAATCTGTAGGACACCACAAAATAACATACAGTCGATGCATACTTGATCAATCAAATTTTGCTGACAAGTCTGATCGCTTTTCGATCGAACATCGATCCATGTGTCGGTCCACTTAAAAATAAAAAATTTGGTTTGAGTCGAACGGGAAAATCAAAACGTGTATGGGGCGTTAAGTTTTCAGTTTAGAAGCAGTAAGATGATTCAGAAGATAAATGTCATTCAAATATACAAGGGAAGGTGGGGATTCCACTAGCACCACCAAAAAAAGAAATAGATACCCACTCCTAGCATCGAGGTAAGGGTTATATCATGGGAGAATGTGCCCAAGTGGTGTCATAAGCCAGATGTTCCAAAATCCTTTGTCCCTTAATAGACAAGAAGTAAAAAGGATTATCTGGCAAAAGGAAATGATAGTAAAGATATTCTGTTAAAAATGTATATGCCACACAAGCACAGTGACCTTTTGAAACTGCCAAAAATGTTGTCTTATCCCAGAACCTGAGACAGAACAGAATCATGACAAGATGCTGACATCCTAGAAATTGTTGAGAATGCTATGTGAATATGGATGTTACCGGCTTAAGGCAAATCATGTTAAATTATATGAGCTTTCTGAACACGTCATTATTACTAGCATTATATTTAAATTAAATTTATATTATCTGTTGCTACTAAATAAATAAATTAAAAAATATCTTTTAATACACTATTCATGAACCTTAGCTTTGTTAACCTAATCTTCTTGAACAGGGTTCCTTTAAACAAGCTTTTACTACGTCATTTCATGGCAATAAATAAAGATGTTTTCCGCTTTGCATATGTGTGTCCTTTTAAGTATGTTAAGTATTTTAAACAAACTAAAGACACTCTCCATGCCATGCCGAAATTCCAAATCAATTCTCTATATACAGTGGAAGCCCCTAAAAATGTTAACCAGCCACAGGCAATGCGGTGTGACAAGGGAGTGCTGCACATATTCCAGGTCACTTAGATTGTAATTGTTATAACAAATAAAATAGAACATGGCTTCCTCCTCCAATATACAGAGCAACAAGCATCGCTAGACAGTTCCTACTAGCTGGAGGCGAAAATAGAAAGCTCAGACCTAGCAGAATGCATCACTGCCAGAAATCATTACTCACGTCTCAAGCAATGTTTCCTCTGTCTGTGAGCTCTCTCAGCCAATCATTACTAGAGGCACGCACAGCCAACCCTATACACTCTATATAGGCAACAGGTGCTGGGATCTAATTCCTTCATAATTGGGAAAAGTCAAAATTAAAAGTCACAGGAAAGAAATCCATCATTAAATGATGTCCCATATATTGCCTAAGGGCTTGTTTCCATTGTACGCCGGGACCCCTACGCTAAGCGAATACGCTTAGCAGGGGTCCCGACGTATCTCACAAACATTGCCTGCCGGCGGATGGTCTGTTTACACATCCACCGGTGTAAAGGCTGAACGTACTCGACTACGTTCAGCCTGACACCGGCAGATCGGCTCAGCGCAATGAAGACAGACCCGTCCGCCGAGCAGGTAAGTCTATCTGTTACGTTGGGACCCCCCGCTAAGCGTGTACGCTTAGCGGAGGGGTCCCAACGCAATGGAAACAAAGCCTAAGGCCGTGAACTGCGCTGAGGGGACATTACTATATGTGCATGGACATTAGGAATAGTAGGAAAGGATGGTGATCATAAAGCAGTGGTTCCCAAACTGGGGGCGCGAAGGTAGGGCCCTGCAAGGAAAGTTTGGGAACCACTGTCATAAAGGATGAAGTACAAGAAAAGTCTTTATTAGAATGCACAGGTAGTCCCTGGGTAACAGGTATCAGACAGAAAACCAACTCAGTCAAGAACTGGGCTGCAGCGGCTCCTCCACCTGTGTGTGGGAACCATGCAAGCTCCTCAGTAACTGCTTCTCCTTCATCTCTGGGGGGGGGTGGGGGTTAGGGGGGGGGTGCGGAGGATGCTCATGCATTGAAGTGTACCTTGGCTGGCACTGGTTGATGAATGGTGCAGCGTGGAGGGCACAGCCCAGTCATTCTTAGTGGCCAGCAGAGAATGTTTATATAATTATATAGTGTATTTATATATAAATTGGATGTTGAGATAAACACCTGTCTGATTGCAATGTATCTGCTCTGACTTGCAAACTTAAGAACAAACCTGCAGTCCCTATTTTGTAAGTAATGCCTTGCGCTATAACAAACCTGTGTCTCAGCCCATATACAGCCCAAAAAAAGTAAATTAACCTCCCCAGCAGTCAGCCCCTACCGTGCTGTTTTGAACGGCGTGGTACAGGCAATTGCAGCAGAGTACACTGAATTCCCTGGTTTTTTTCTGATGGTATTATGGAGCATTGGGCTAAGGAAAAGAATCAATCTGGTTTGAATCCATCACATTGTGTGGTGGTAAAAACAATCTTAATACAATCGTATTAAACTTAAAAATAGAAAGACAGATGCCGCCATACAATTCTACTCAAACCCACCAAGACAAGACATCCTCTGTTTCCGTATGATGGGAGCTGCTATTTTTACAATGATAGGGGTAATATCCTTCTTCCTGTATCCGGTGCTACACTCCACTTCTGGCTGACATGACACGAACAGAAGATTACAGTGTCCCAAAAGTTGTAAATGGAAAACCTTGTCCTGGAAACCAAAATTGTATTGTCCATAAATGAAGGGAAGATGAATTCTTCCAAGGAGAAATGGACAGCTACAGATGCAGCCCATCACTGAAATCCTTTCAGCTTGAGCTTAATTTAGGAGTTTGTTTAATACAACTTCTTATTAGATCTCCACAAATCTTTCTCCTAGAATTTCAATTTAAAATAAAATAAGACGCTTTCATTTGATACAATTATTTGCTGAAAGAATTGCTCTACAATTAATTCACCAGAGGGTTATTTTTTTATCACCATTCCTGCTCTACTCTGCAGACCATTACTGAAACTCGGTCCATTTAGTGAGTGGACTTTACATAGATTTTTGCCATCATGGTCATTAAAATAACACTATCCTAAAAGTCCTAAATGTGAATGAAAAAATTACTTCAGAGCAAAGTAAATAAAGCAAGTCACAGACTTTTGTTAGATGAAATCTTAAGGCAGCAATATGGGGCGATTTTGCGATCATTCAGAATCGAACGCTGCCCACCGTGTGTGATAAATTCCACTCCAACAAACAGGGAACCGACATATCAGTATTTTCCTGTTTGATCATCAACACTTGGTATCAGCCAGGAATCGTGTGTATAAATAAAATACATTGGTATTTTTATTGAGTGACGTGTTGATAAAATGAAGTCCCTGAGCCCCAGACTCACCTTTGCGTTGGGAGACATGTGGTAGCTTGACCTACCCATCGCTGCCTTCCTTTCCTGTACATGCAAGACCAAGCAGTTTGCTTGAGACAGGCTAAGAATTGTAAGCCTTTATAAATATCATAAAAATATAATAAAATCAAAATATATACACACACAATTTTTGACCATTGACCCCCTTGCACTTCAGCCCAATATCAAAACTAAAGGCCCCACCATACACCTTACAATCTTACCATGCAATTTCTGTACAATCCACTTTTGTTCTATTAAAACCATGTAATATCAGGACGTTTCTAAACCTTCCAATCACTATGTATTCTATCAGGGAGGACCCGGCACTATAGAATTGTTGGTAGATCTAAAGGAAATTGTATGGAGTGATCTTAAGGTGTATGGGGGGCTTTATTCTCTGGGTTTAGACTTACTTCAATGACCAACAGAAACAAGCCACTGAAAAGGATGTCAGTCTCCCATAAAGATAAGGAGGACATTACTAACTACAATCAGTGCTTGGCTGTTGTTGAACCCCGGCCAGAATGACGCTTGGTCATGGGAACAGAAAGCCAAATTTGTATTTGAGGAGAAGATGAAGAATGTATGATTCATGAAAGAAGTGGTGATTCAGAGCACTTTGCTTCTGACACATGCTTCATGCATGGATAAGCTATTCTAGCTTTGATACTGGATAGCCGATGACTGCAAATAGCATTTGATATAAGAATGGTGACCTTGTTTTACAGAGGGCAAGAATTTACAGGAACACAAGAAAACAATGTAATGTGAACTAGTCTATTGTCACAGTACCTCCTACTCCAGCAATAAAAACACCAAACAGAAAGCAATGCTTATTAAGTCCAGAGTATAATTTATTTATACCTTGTGTTGAAAATGTGAATTGACTGATCGCCATAATCCTCAACAGTTAACATTCCAAAATATGAAAAAAATATGTTTTTTTTTTTACATGTGACAATATGAGTAGCAAGTTTTAAAATTAGATTTTAAAATTAAAAGCAGTCTGATCGATTTTTCCCTCAATATTTGAATCAACTAAAATTGGATCTGACATTTAACCGACATGTTTTTTTTTTGATGGATCGTTAGTGGACCCATAGCTCCCGAGGCAGCAGCCTTTCCGATCGATGGATTTTGGGCAATCGGCCATTTTGGAGATCGGCTCATGTCGAAATCAGCCACAAATCGCATTCCCAAGGTGGTGTTGCATCGATTCCCGATCCGATCAATTGCTAAATCCAGATCGCCTGGGAAGACCGGATTGGGAATTGATCGGCGACAAATCAGCCCGTGTATGGCAACCTTTAGCCAGAATGGCACCTGTTTACTGCAGTTAAGGTATACACACCATACACAGGTCGATATTTCCTTTTCACTACAAAATATAGATTATATGGTTAAATCGATCAAATGGGAATCGATTCCTGCCCAACTGGTTTAATCACCCAAAAGTTATCGATATTGAACATAAAACCAAATCTCAGTAAAGAAATTGATCGATTTTAAATTGATCCCACTGTGATGGTACCATTGATAGATGTGCTAATCAAATCATATAATCGAGTGATTATGCTAAATGTGATTTTTCCCTGATTTCACAAAATATGAAAATTCTAACATGATTTATTTTAAAATAAGCTTTCTGTATCAAACCTAAAATATGTTCTACCAGCCACACACAGCCTCCTGGTAAATGGACATCACACATCCCTGGAGTACAAAGGCTGGCCAATGCCAAGGTATCGAAATATTGTGCCATCATAGGTTATGTCCCCACGGGAAATCACCCGTGATTCGTGGCACAGTGATCGCTAGCGCTTTTTTCTTGTTGCCGATCTGGCACGTTTTTTTAGGAAGCGACTGGGCAGGCAGGAAGTGGGGGGCTGGATAGGTCATCTTGCCCAATTACGCCCATAGAGAATGAATGGGGGTTTCATAAACACATCCAATTATATCTATGGGTGTGATCATGGACGATCTGCCATGGTAAGCCGTTTGCTGCCCGCACCGCGCCCGATTGCAGCTGTGCGGATGAGCCCCATCACAAGCATGAGCACAACCGCTGCACAGCGATAAGGATCGTGGCTGATCGCCTAAGTGTGGACAAGCCCATGGATGACAACTCTGCAGGTGAACAAAGTTACACAAAACTTCTGCATCACATGACCTGCAAAATGTGAAGGTTTCAGGTTCCAAAAGACAAAAAGGTCCCTCCATACACGGGTCAAGTTTTAGATCGATTCCCAAACTATCGATCATCATCACAAGCTTTGATTGATTGTCTGTGTTTTGAATGAGGTTACCCTTTCATCAAGCGGGATTGATTGAAAAGCTCAATCAAACAGGGAACCAACATGTTGGTAAATCTCTGTTCGATTACAATTACAAAGCATCGAACAAGAATCAAATTTGCAAAGTGGTGCACATCAATTCGCTGTGCAATGGACGAACACTGTCACCACATACAAGGCACCAATACAAGGCAACATTAGGAAATGAGGGAGTGGAGGAGCAACTGTATATTAAGGATTTTTTTTACCTGTATAAAATGTTAGTACTGCGATTTAGGAGAGGAGTGTCAGCCAAAACAACAAACTGCAGTAGATGGTAGAAAATTTGCTCAATTATTCCATATATTTGTGAACACAGCTCCAGGATTTAAAAGTCCTTTGCAGTCACCTCTGTGCCAAACCATAAGATGCTGAACCTGGACAACAATGGCTGAATATATAGTCCGGTCCTTCAGATGTAAAAAGCAGGTAAAGCCAGGTCTCTGCCAGAACTAAAACCTACTTTAAAGTTATTATAAACTCCATGTGACACTATGATCTTGTTTTTACCCAGAACAAGAGGATGGCGACACTGGCATCAAAAGAAACAAACCACCCATTTTCACATTTAAACACCACAAGTAGTAGACCTGAAAGCAGATGGTTGGGGTTGTTACAGGCGATTTGTGGCCAGAAACTGGATTCTAGTAAGAAATTGCCTTTATATATAACATCAAGATGTTGGATGTGGCAAAGCCAAAAACAATAATCATACATCATGAAAGCGCAGGTTTCTGGTACCATTCCGACCATGGAAGCACACATTGAAGTAACCATTCAAAAAATCATTGAACAAAGCAAACAAAATGATGAAAAATGACACGTCAACAATAAGAATAGATGAAAGGTAAGATTGTATGTGGAATCTAGAAAATAGCGCTCACATAAAAGAGCGCTGCAGGTTCTAACAGAGAGAGAGGGGCTATTAGTGTGAAATGATTCCTTACATCAAATCCTTCACAAGTCCTATGAAAGATCATAGCTGGAGGTTTCACAAGGGGGGGGGGGGACCAGCAAAAAGGTATCCAATGCTCAAGGACAATGTACCCTGATGAGACAGAACAATAATACCAGTCCAATCGCCTATTGGTAAATCGAACTTTACAGCTAACCCACCTGTCAACAATCAATGATATCATATACAGCTATATGTGGCCTGCAACACTATTGGGGCAAGTGGTCACCTGCAGCAGCCTTTCCGATCGATGGATTTTGTGGAATCACCTGGAATGATCGGATATCGATCAGTGATATCGAGCAGTGACAAATCAAGCTACCTTTACATCTGTTTTTACAAGTTAAATCTATCACCAAATACAACCACACCTAATGCCAGCCTCATATGTGCCTTCAGAACACCCATTCGATACTTTGGACCCTGTTCCACATCTAAAGTAATGGCAATCGAACAGGGATTTACCAACATGCTCAATCCCGCTCCAAGAAAGGGTGGCCGCATTTGATTCCTGATCAATCACCGCGAAAATCAATTGTTCGGGAATCAATTGAAAATTGACCTGAATTAAGTTGTTATTGCTGAGCTCCTCCCAACTGTCCCTCTGTCATGCTATGCTGTTTGGTGATCTACAACCAACAGCAAATGCATACGTTTGGAGTTGGAGTATGAAGTACAGAATACGTGCCAGGTAACTAGGATTTTCAGAAGAAAGACAGAAGTGATCAGGAGGCAAAATGATTCTGAGAACTCTGCAACCTCAGCAGATACACCTAGCTTGCAGATCTTGGCGCGATGTGCTTTGGCTAGCATGAGGTTTCTATAAATAACAATTGCAGCAGAATATACAAGTCTATTACTTGTGTTCTCTAAAGCTTCCCAAATTTACCACACAATCACCAAATTAATTAGTATTTTTTTATTTTGCAAAAGGAGAGAGAGCTTACCATGACAATGTCTGACCCAAAAATTTAAGATAATGACACTGTGTGTTCTGCACCAGGGAAACACAGGTACTGGACAGAGAGTAAAAACTAATTCTAAATAATTTTTTTCTTTTAAATACAAATCTGATACAAAATCTAAAATACTGAATGTTGTTTATGGCTTGACACCTGCACAAAGGTGTGTCTGACCCACCCACCCATTCTACAATACCAAGGCCTTACCCACACAGCCTGTATAAACCCCAAACAGGGTAAAACATGAGTAGACACTGAACAAAAACACTGAACACTTCCTGGCATGGTTTTGAACACCCACCACAAATAATTTGGGCACCAGGTGTCATTGGCGCTTCAACAAACGCAGTACTGCTTACACTAAACAGTACTAGGAAAGTTCCTATAGTATCCATAGAGCAAGGCTTGCCATAGAGCTATACACACAAGCTATACATCCATTGGTGCAGTTTATCCACTGGAAGGATATTACAAATCAGTAAACTGGTTTTCCAAAAGAGCAGCATGATTATTGTGTTGTGTAGAGTTTCTGCATTAATTTGTGCATAGGCCAGGTATAATACAGAATTGATTGCTTGGACTCCCTCTGTCTGACCAGTATGTCAGATAAAGGTCAAAGTGGGGTTTTAAAAGAGTAGTGTTTGATATCAGAGTAACATCAACATGAACAAATTATTTTAAATATTACAAAAAGTGCTGAAAAAGGTATAAATGTCGATTCATTAATCCAACATGATATGCAATTTAATAGGCGACGCACTTGTAGCAACAAGCAGCCAAGTACGAGCTTGACCTACAAAAACCAGCACCTCCTAGTAATAACCTGCAGTGCAATGAAGACGACACATCAGAAATGTTTAAAAAGGATGGGAGCTACTCCTAAAGCAATCATAGCATGACAGAGGTAATAATAACGCCATGGAAAGTACCAGAGGTGTAGACACAGAGGTAGGACACGTGACTATAATAACACGTATGAGCAGATTCCCCTTCATATACATGTAGATATGTCAGATGTATTAAATCTTCTAAGAGCTGAAACGATGGCAGCGGTATGCAGAGCATAAAATACCCTAAGCAATTAAACATATGTGTGTGTACATATGAAATGTCAACCTATGTACGCGAGTCCTATTTTTATTTGTAGAAGTATACATTTTTATATGGAAACAAAGATGGCAATACACAATGTCCTCCCACAGCCTGGAGGATGGAGGGATGCTGCTGTACACCATGACGCTGGTGCATTCGTCTGGCAGCCATGCACTCCATGCAGAACATTCTACCAGTACAACGTTCTGCCTTTCCTTGGGTGTTCCCACTGCCGTCATCAATTCAGCTTAGTACATCCTTCCTCATCTCCATCATACATGAGGAGCACATACATGACATCACACTGTATGACCTGACTGCAGAGGCTGAATAACATCAATGAAGGGAATGTGAGAGAAAGCACCAGGGTCATGATTTCCAATGCCCAGCAGTGGTGCCCAGATGTGAAGGGGTTAATCAGAGCCCACCCTCAGCGCAGAGGAAGATGTGAAAGAAGACAGAGGATGAGGCTGACTCCATGGAGGAACCATCAGTGACAGCTCCGTACATTGCCCGCACCAGCAGACAGCCCCTTTTGTTCTGTCACAGCAGCATACAACGCACTGCAACACTCACATCCCCTTTGTTACCCACACCGACATCTATTCTAGAATGTCCTCCGATCACTGCAATGGCTGAACAACAGCAAGACATGGCAGCAGTGGCGGGCGCGGGCACAGGATGACAGGCTGTGCCATCTCCTCATGACATTCGCACGGACATCGACCATCAGCTGCCACCATCATACCCACACCGTGCGGGGCTTGTGTCCCCCGGATAACAGAACGAAGCCCTCTAATGACAGATACACGGTGCCCCGCCATGTATCCCCCCGGTCATCACTAGATAACGGCAATGAAGACATGGCACCTACCCCATCATCACCACCAACATCTCACAGCTCTCCATCCTGCCTCCAGACTGCTGCACAGCAGGCGCGCTCCCGGCTGCATGGGATCACATGATCTTCTCACACACCCAGCGCTGGAGGTGAGAGCAGGGGGCGGGGCCGGCGGGAGCGCGCGCCGCTCCGAGCATCAATACTGCAGGGAGGAGGGGACGCGCACAGTGACAGAGGCTTCATGCTGGGACATGACAAGATGACAGCACAGCTATTTCCATATACTGTATTATATTGTGTGTGCCCCTTCATGACACATCTACAAGTCTAGTCACTGCTGTCCCCCAGGATTCATCACCAGTTACACAGATCCAAATATCTGGCTAAACTGTACCACAACCTTGTCTACAAGGAGGATCTCTGAGGTGCCACAACCACTACAACCCTGAGAAAAGACCTTTACTCCTCAAGGTTTTATAATCAAAATACAAGCATCGATTTGAACCACTTTGCATCGATTCCAGTTCAATGGAGACCCGGGTCCGGTGTTGTGAGCCATTTTCCTACCGAAAATGGCGCACAACACTGGCTGGGTGCTGTGGAGAGCCAGACAGAAGAGGAGGGTCTTGCATCCCCCCTACAGCCGTGCTAGGCTCCACCCACTTTGCCCTGCTGGGTGTCATTCACAGGCGAGGGGGGCTCTCCCGGCTACTTGTCAATTCGAGCAGTGAATGGACACCCTTCCACATACAGTAAAGAACGGTTTGATCCCCTGCAGTTTTTTTTTACATTTGCACACTTACAACTAAATGGACCAGTCTGTATTGTTATGGTAGGTTTACTGTAGCTGTGAGAGACAAATTAACAAAAAATGCAAACCCAATCCACAAAAGTCAAGGAGTAAAATTAGTATTTGATCCCCTATCAACCAGCACAAAGTCATGGCCCTACATGTCTTTTTACTGGTAATGAAATATTATATGGAACCTCTGAAGGAGAGCTCTTAATTCAAGCTTGTTACAATACCTGTATAAAAAGCTAGCCATACACGTGTCGGATTCCATGGCCAATTGATCACTCACCCAATTGATTCCGGCGATCTCAGCGGGAATGGGAGCTGCGATCAATCTGCCAATTAAGAGTATCCGTGTTGGTTCTCTGTCGGATCCAATTCTGATCCAATTCTGAGCCCCAGATCAATTGGACATGATCACTTGGACAAGGTGGTGTGCAGCGATCGGATACTCTTAATTGGCAGATTGATCGCAGCTCCCATTCCCGCTGAGATCGCCAGAATCAATTGGGTGAGTGATCAATTGGCCATGGAATCCTACACGTGTATGGCTAGCTAAAGATGTCGGAGACAGGATTGTAGACCTACACAAGGCTGGAATGGGCTACTAAACTATCGCCAAGCAGCTTGGTGAGAAGGAGATGACAATTGGTGCGAAAATTTGCAAAGGAACAAAAACCATTTAAAAAAAAAAAAACTGTCAATCTCACTTGTTCTGGAGCTCCAGACAAGATCTCCCTTTTTAGAGTTGCAATGATCATGACAATTTTTGAGGAAGCAGTGCAAAAATACAAAGGTCAATGATTTCAGGGCTGATGGGACTAACAAAACAACTGGCAACACAATGTGCCATGAAAGACTGAATCCTTGCCCGCAAGGTACCTCTGCTCTAGCACATATACAGGCCTGTCTGCAGTTTGTCACAAATCAAAATGATCCAGAGATCATTACCACCTCCCCTTGACCAGGGCAGTGAAAATGGGTCATGATGGATATTTCAGCATGACAATGACCCAAGCAACAAACATTGCTCAAGAAGAAGCACATTAAGGTCTTTGAGCAGCACCTCCCATAGAAAGCCTTTGGTTACAGTTAAGAGACATCAGCCTAAAAAGATTGACTGACTTGTATAGGATCTGCAAAATGAAGCGGGACAAAACCTTTCCTGAAAGGTGTACAAACCTGGTGACCACCTGCAAAAACCGCCTCACCTCCGATCGTCAGCAAAGGTGATTCCACCAAGTACCAAGTCATCTTCCACAAAGTGATCAAAAATTACATTTTACCTATTGCAATAATAGGTAAAATGTAATTTTTGATCACTTTGTGGAAGCAATATCGGAATTTGGTGCACTGGGCTTGTACAAAATAGCAGATTATAAACTACTTTTTCCCCTCACTGTATCTATAAACATCTAATAAATTCTCTATGCTCAGGGACAACTGAATAAACAATCTACCATACATATTCTCCAGCACTGGTTTGAGATAAAATTAGGTTATGTTTAAAACAGGGCTGTGGAGTCGGTCGATAAATTACCCGACTCCGAAGTTACTGATTCTTCCGACTCCTCCTCCTCTGTATTTAAAATGCTAATGTATTGTATCCATCCTTTGAAGGAAAGGAAGGCGACATACATTAACCACAGAACTACTGGCCAGGAAACCAACACTGTAATGGCCAATTAAAGCAGAGAAGTTAAGTTAGGCAGAAGATGCTGCTTTTTCCTTAAGCTAGGCACCACGCTGTGATTGATCGGGCATCAATTGAACAGAAATCAATGTGCACCATATGGGCACATCGATTTCCGTTTAATGGGGACCCATTTGCCCCAGCTTGCAGTGTGTGATTTACAACACACCACAAGCTGGAGAGAAGCAGCCTGTCTCATACAGCTGCCTCACTCACACAGCTTCCGAGTGAGGAGTGCTGGCTCCGCCCCTTCACACTGACGGCTGAGCAGAAGGCAGCACGCGCAGCTGTTCCAATACTTTCCAAGAAAGACTCATGTCTCCATGCAAAGTATTGGAGATTGAACAGGGTTTTTCCAACTCTATTGATCCCACCCAAAGGAAGGCACACACACGGGTAGGTTTGTGAACAGATTAGAGTACAATCAATAACCGTGAGCGCGCAAGTTGATTGTACTCAAATCTTGTTACAGATCTACCCGTGTGTGCCTGCCTTTAGTGCTCTGATCTTCTGCTGAAGATAGGGCAGTGGAAGACTCCAAGAAGAGGCAGGGTGAAGGGGCACTACAAACATGATTCATGATTTCCCTTAAATCCCATAGTCATGTGTAAAGTTGAAGCTAAGAATCTAAGTATTTGTCGTATCAGCTGAATAACAGCGGTTTGTTTCATGTTTTACAGCTTCAGTCTAGAACTATTGGCGATCCATTCCCTTCACGTATACAAGCGTCTCTAGTCCGGCAAAACACATTTACTTCATTATCAGTTAGAGTTAAGGCTGCCAAACACGCACCGGCCGACGGCCGATTTTGCCACCGAGCGATGGGTGTGCACGCCGAGCGATCGGCCACCAATCGGGGGTGCCCACACGGGGCGACAGATCGCTGTCGCCCCACAGCTCGGCCGGCCAGAGAACGGACATGTCCGATAATCTATGGCCGATGCTGTTAGTTTCAATGGAGACCAGCGTCTCCGGGCAGCACACAAAGGGTGCCCACGGATGCTGTCAGCTCTGGAGAGCAGCATGATGAGGTCATCTGCACTCTAGAGCTCATCTGACCTGTTCTGTCGGCGCCCACTCGGTACGTGTGGGGGCCTTTAGGCTAAGTTCACAGTGGGTGCTGTAATGTTATGCACGGCATGCATTTACTCTTATAGCAGAGAAGTCGTTCATTATCACTGTTTGTTATTTGGGACATTTAAACATCATTTTTTTTTATTCCCATTTAAATTTAGTAGGAGTCGGTTCATTTTTTGCCGACTCAGACTCTTACTCCAGGTACCCAAAAATGTCTCTGACTCCTCGACTCCACAGACCTGGTTTAAAATAATAATAATTGATAAAAAAAAATTCTCTATGATTTCTCTTATGATTGACTGTTAGCATTAAAGCGGTTGTAAACTCAAAAAAAAAATCCCCCACATACATTACACGGACATATT
>CM070032.1:46463458-46475172 GCA_036250615.1 Ptychadena robeensis | reverse complement strand
CGGCCGGAATCCGACCCGTGTATGGGGGCCTTAAAGGAAATTGTATGGAGTGATCTAAAGATGTAGGGGGGGGGGGCTTAAGGGCCATTTCACACTAGTACTAGTATATGATACTGGTAACAAAAGGCAGCTCGTGTAAAAAGGACCTCAATCTGAACCTGTTTAGTTTGAATTGAGGGGGCGGAGGGCTCGATAATGTTCTGATCTAGAAAAAGGGGGAAAGTTTTTGAAGCACCACCAGAGCCGTATTACAGCAAACACTGCTGTCTATTGATCCATGAGGATGGCAATGTAACAGTGAGATCAATGAAGGATGGATGATTGATTACCTTACATTGTATAGATTTATTGCATTCATCTCCTGTCAGATCTATGGAAATGTCTGTGTGTATGGTCAGCATTATCTGACTCTGCAAATGACAGACCTGGAGCCAGACACTGAAAAGGTCGCTGTGATTACAGAAGCATTTTATATCCCCCTCCAGTAACAGGGATCACAAAGCTGGTTCATAGTCCACCCAACAAGCCCAGAAGGCTACAAAGTGGACATATAGAATTGTTATAGGGGAATGGCAGCACCTATGCATAAGGATAGGACTAGGAGGGCACATTAAGTCTAGGAGGGTACATATTAAGACAAGTAACAAGTATGGCTCATCATCAGTGCCGACCACAAAACATTTTCGTTTTACTGCAGTAACGCAGTCCAGTGACTACTAAGCCTCTGCCTGCAATGGAAGGCTAAGGTGCAGGTTCAAGGACACATCACTGTGCCCAGGTGCCTACTTGTGCAAGTAATACAGTTCTCAATGCAGAAGAGCAGGACACATGGCATGCAGGTATGAGGAACTTAGAGGAGGGTGACAACACTACACACTAATAGAGACCTGCAGATGGGGAATACTAGCAGAAACAACACGGAAGCAGTTGTGATAAAGGGAAGAGACAACTAGGAATTATATTGAAGGATATAGTCAGTCAGTGCCACAAGCAGGCCATGGCACTGGTTGGTGCAGTGTGTTGCCATTCTGTACATCACCACCATGCCATAAGTCATACGTGACCACAATACAATGCTAGGTAAACATTCATTGTTTACCCAGCGCCATGAAATAAGAAACTACCAATAGGGTATATAAAGTAAAATTCTTCATGCCAAGCATGCTGTGCCCAACCCAGAGCCCAACATACAGCCTGGCATCAGTGCCAATCTATAATGCCATACAGGCTACAATCCTGGTTGATGCCAACGTGCTGCCCAACAGAGCCCTGGCATGCCTGACTACTCCAGCATTGTGCCTGGCACCAGCACCCCACTGTACCATGGAAACAGACATCCACTTCCTTCATGTCCAGCAAACTACCCATGACCCTGGCTGCCCTGTACAATGCCTGGCTCCCCAGTATGTCCCTCACATGACTGGTTCAGTGTCTGCTCTCCCCCCTCTGTACCCCTCACACACTCCAATGAGCTTCCCTCAGCATCAGACACAACTTCCATGTGTATGCTCTACCCAGAGCTTGTAGTATGAGGGAACACCAGAGAACCTCGGTAACACTGCCGGCCCGCTTAGCCTTCCTCCTAACACATCTCTTCACTTACCTTCTGTTATTTATTCCTCCAACCGAGTGAGAGCTCCGCCGCCATCTTGTCTGATAGACACAACGGCCTGTAGTGCGCAAGCGCAACATTCACACTGGGGAAGTTCTCATTCTCCGCCCCGTTTCTGACGTCACCGAGGACCCTCTAAAATGACATGCTCACTAACAAGTCCTATACACACGCCCATCATCTCAGCAGGAGGCGCGGCTTAGCTCAGGTGTGCTCCGTGTGTACACGCCCATTACCTCGGCAGGAGGCGCAGCTTGAGCTAAGGCATGCTCCTACTGTACACGCCCATTACTTCAGCAGTAGGCGCGTCTTCCGCTCAGGTGTACTGCGTGTGGACACGCCCATTACCTCAGCAGACGCTGTATTTAGCTTAGGTGTGTTTGGTGTGTACAAGGCCATTAAGGGCTTGTTTCCACTGGTGCGGTTTTGCGCGTTTGCTAGCGTTTGTAACCGTGCGGCCGCAACAGCAGTCAACCGCATCCATTGGAAACATCATTATAGTTTCCACTGGTGCGTTTGTGCGTGTTCGAATGGGGATGCGGTTTAGGGTGCGGTTGTGAACGCTAGCTACAGCGCTTTGAAACGCATCCGCATCCCAAAAACGTGCAAAAACGCATCCATAGGAAAGCATTGGATGCAGTTAAAGACGCGCAAAAACGCATGCGGATTCTGGGCACGTTTGAAAAAAAATTGCGTCCAAAAACGCATGCCGTGCGTTTTCGTGCAGACGCGCATGCGGTTTCGGCCGTGCCGTTACAACTGCACGCATCCACATGAAAACGCACCAGTGGAAACAAGCCCTGAATCAGCAGGAAGCGCAGCTTATTCTCAGGTCTGCTGCTTGTGGACACGCCCATTCCATCTTATCCAATAGTGAGCAATTCGCTCTCCTGCATAAGCACTGTGATATGTGAATGGTAGTCTATGGGGGTTATCTCCTGGGGGCAGTCTGGGCTCAGAGGAAGTGGGTGAAATGATTCCTAGCATTATTTACCCTAAATACTTACTATGTGCGATATGGCCCCATGTGTTGATAGATGTAAACCATCTCCTAACACTACTTATGTCATTTGTTATAGATGATCACTCTTAGCACACAGATGGCAGAGGTAACTTACACATACCATGTATGGATGGCACATGGGTGCTGGATGCGTACCAAGCCATATACAGCAGTACACGTGCAATGCCACCAGGTCTCAGACATTCCCAATTCTATAAACATGAATAGAGAGGGTCCAATTCTTTTAGAAATTTGACCAATTCGAATTTGTGAGGAAGGCTCTGTCTCCACTGCGTTGTGTGCTCCGTCTGGACCCTTCTACATGAAGCGCAGTGCTTGGTGGGGTCCCAACGGAGCATATACACATGACCTGCCTGGCGAATCTGTTAACCCCTGCATCGGCGTATCAGCTCAACGCCATGTCAACAGAGGATTCGCCGGGCAGGTAATGTGTATGTGCTCCGTTGGGACCCCACCAAGCACTGCGCTTAGTGTAGGTGGTCCCGTGGGAGCACAAAACGCAGTGGAGACAACAGAGCCTTTATTGCAAGTCCCCTGGGCATGGTATTGTCACCAAACCTGCCGGAGATGTACAGAAGGGTTGGGAGTATACTAGAAAAAAAGTTTAAGTATTGCTTTAACACAAATAGTTTTTGCATAAATTAAGTTCAAATCAACTTGAAATTTTGACTTCTAATTAATTTTATCAAAAGTTACATATGCTAGAGCAGTACAAATGTTCCCACAGCAATTGTGATGATATCATGTTCCGGCACTTTGCAATTAAGGCCAATTTGCTGAAACGAGCCAAACGAGCGGCTGCATCTTCTGTCCGCCTCACATTCATTTTGTATGGGTGCATACCCTCGATGTGCACATGTACCGTGGCACGATCTTTAGAATGCAGTAAAGTATGTTCTAGAAATTGTGTTGTGAGTGGATGCGCACACATCGCAGGTACGTGCCCATCAATAATGAATGCCAGGCGTACAGAAGACGCAGTCACCAGGATCTTGGTAAGCCATAGTGGAGACAGTACAGTACAGAATACATAGAATGTATTACAACAGTTTCCCCTCTGACACGTTTCGTTGAACACGCCTTTCACAAGTACACTCTGTATTGCAAATCAATATTTATGTAAGTGGCGCGTGTGTACCCTGATACTTCATTTGTGGATCCGGACCCCCATAGGTGACAGCCAAGCAAGATGTGAGTATGAGGAGGACTGGAGCTCCGCCGAAGCAGAAGACGGAGTCTCTCTGTGACCTGCTCTGGACCACCTACTGCGCCTTAAAGATACGAATAACTGCAAACTATACTGATCAATCCTTAAGTTGCCCATACACGCAGCGATGGGTGCTCCCATTCTGGTGCGTTGACTTCCCCACGGTGCGCTCGAGCGCCTGTCAATTGGACAGGAATAGAAGCGCACCCACCACTTTAGGTGCTTGATTCCCATCCGATCCTTTGGATAGGGAGCCTGGTCCCCATCCAATCCATTGGGATTAGTGAACATGTCTGTTCCCGGTTCACCCAAGGCCATCAATCGTGTGGTAGTTTGTTGTCTACACTAACCCCCCCCCCCCCCCCCCCCGCCGCTTAACAATCAGAACAACATCTGGTGAGGATCCCAAACCGGTTTTAGATTGGAAATGTGAAAGTTACGAGTCTTGCCAGGCTCAGGGGAAGTATCCTGGCATGGAAAATAAGGAATCCTCAGTTGAGGAGGCACTTAAGTCATATAGGCGTACGTCTGGCAATGGTTGCGTCATATGTCAAGCCTCCGTTGCGTGAAAACATGATGCAGACTGGTGGATGGGAACTATTACGGTCTGTGGAGACAGCCATGTCATCAGTGGCAGGTCTTTTCAATGCGCCTACATCCCTGTGTTGAATGCAGGAATTTATATGCAGTACAGCCTTAGGGCCCCCACGCACCTTTAGATTTCCTTTAGATCTACCAACTATGTAGTATAGGGTCCTCCGTGATTGAACACAGGTAGACTTGATGGTTTAGAAAGTCCCTCATATTACATGGTTTTGGTAAAACAAAAGAAGATCTAAAGGAAATCTGACAGAGAAATCTAAAGGTGTGTGGGGGCCCTAAGCCTGTGAAAAGCTATTGTATGGTCAGGGGTGCACATAACTTTAGTGAGCTCCTCAAATAAGTACCAGAAGATGGTGTTTGGTTTGCACCCCATATGTAGGGTGATCTTCCTCACTGTCATACTCACTGTCCTCCCTATCAGCCTCCTGCATGGAAGATTCTGCTGCATATGGACCTCCCTGTTCCTGATTGAGCCTCCAATTAGCTGTCTCCATCCCCAGGTCACCAGCTGGCTTTGGGTCAAATGTAACTCTCACAGTACAGTATGTATGAACCCCCAGATCTCATACCTCAGTGGTACTGACGTTCTGGCTTAGTAACTAACCCCTAAGACTACCAGCAGTCCAAATGTCATCCTTTCATAGTCATATTCCAACTGTCACACAGTGCTTTTCTCTTGTCAGATTTTACCCTTACATATGCCTACTCTGACTTTCATCCCCCAGATCTCCAACACCCTTAGAAGTCCAATCTTTTTTGTATTATTATTATAAATTTACATTCTCAATTTCACACCCCTAACTGCAACCTTTCATAGTTATTCATATTTCTCTGTGGTTATCCAAGTGACATAAATTGTATACATGTAACATTTAGCTGCGGCCGCCCAGACACGGAGCGCCTCCGAGTTGTTAATAGGCATATGAGCTGTGTAACAATAGTGCAGGTACGCAGAGCTAGTTTGTGGCCCCTTTTGAGTACCAGAGTACCATTTATGTGCACCCCTGTATATGGTTAATAAATAGGTAATGTGCATTTGCCACACTGTGCGGATACATGTTGCATCTGTTTGGGTTTCGGGAAAATGCTGAATGTCCATTTGCTGGTAATTCTTCAGCAGCCGCTAAAATACAAATGCACCGATTTTCTAAAGATACCCTTGCTGACGCACGCTTGTCGCCTGTGATATTAGAATGTCTTATTCTTCAGGCACAGTTCATCAGAGATCACTTCCTATAAACAGCAAGCAGATGTATCCTCTGGGTTCCCCTTCCTGCTGCATTCTGCATTGTTCCCCAAGAAGTTTCGGAAGTCCACATTACTACTGTAACACTTCTGTTCTGTAAATGACAAGGCAGAGCCGGTGCTAGAGGAATGAAATCATGGGATGTGTCGGGTATATACATCTGCAGTACTATACATGAATGGACTTGGCTTCTGAGCAATTTTCACACTCACTCTCTGTATTGGGACATCACTGATCCTAATCAGTAGTTTGTTGTCTAACCCCCCCCCCCCCCCCCCCCCCCCCCCCCCCCCCCACCTCTAGAGGGTGCTGTGGTTGCAGATTAATTAGTTGATGACACCTCTAAGAACTCTGGCAGAGATGGGGGAGAGAGAGATCTGCAGAACTCTGCATATTGGCTCTCCCCACTGTTTGTTTTTTTCTCCCTCTGTGGATTACAGTCCAACCACCCTCCCATACCACTGCCAGCCATCAGAATCATTTTGGATGAAGAAGCAGAAAGACAACTATGGGGGAACTCGCTGAAGATTGTCAGTAGAGTGCATATAATTGTGTTTCTTTATATGAATAATAAATATTTCTGCAATACAAATGCAGCTACTGAGAAATGGCCCTTCATCTAAATCTGTGTTGTTTGAATGGCAAGGGTGGACTCAACTTGATGCACACACGCCATAGTACAGTCGCAGCTACAAATGAGGACCACAAACTAGCTATGTGTAGCTGGAGTAGTGTAACCTAAGCGCATTTGTGTACTAACAATTAGGAGGTATTTTTGGAACAGGTGGCCACTGTCAGCTAGAGAAATGCTCTCAGGGGAGAGATCTGCAGCACGCAGCACCCCCCTCTGCCCCCTCCCTATCTACCTCCTTGTGTCAAAAGAAAGCTGGCAATGTCATCTGAACATTGATGGCAAGTGTTCACTAATTTACTAAAAACATTCATACATTAATTTAACTATGAAAGGTTGCAATTAGGGGTGTGAAACTGGGAAGGTAGGTACTCTCAGTTGTACATTCTAATAATAAATAGACTGGCTTTTTAATGGTGTTGGAGTTCGGGGGGTTGAAAGTCAGAGTAAGGGTTAAATGTGACAAGAAAAAAAGCAGTGTTTGACAGTTGGAATATGACTATGACCTGTGGATGGAGACTGAAGCTCAATCAAGAACAGGGAGGTCAATCTGCAGCAGAAGTTACAATGTAGGAAGATAATGCATGGAGACAGTGAGGAAGATGGCACTTATTAAAACCACGCTACATATGGAGTACCAAACGCCATCTCCTGGTACTTTGAGTAGCTCACTAAGAAGTTATGTGCACCCCTCTATATAACTGATAATAGTAGGATGGAACAGGAGCAGAGTTAAAGGCTGGACGATGTCCTGCTACATATATTGTGTAATCTCCAAGACTGATTGATTGACCAATCATTGCAAGAGGGGATTAAAAGAATTGCAAACCATTTGGCAGGTAAACAGTCTACATTTATGGATATATGAGTCTAGCTATCGACATGCAGGTCTCACAAATGACAGTTGGCCATCAAAGAATCCAACTGAACTATAATCAATGAACTTTACTTCTTCTTAACTGCCAGTAAAAAGAATGATTGCAGCCTTTTAAATAAAATGTTTATCTTATTCACTTTTATTTGCTATATATATTATCTAAATTCTGCAAACAGCAGGGAGAGGGTTTAGGATTTGCCATTAGTATTGCATGCTGATGCTTTCATGATTATTGGCTTGTTCTGCATTGTGTCTCTGTATGGAGGCGTCCATGCTGGCAGACACAGAGATTAGATGCTCATGTTGTCTCCAGTATACAGGTCAGTGAGCACCACACAGAGGGTGATGCAATTAGTTCATTTTTACACTTAATTTTATATATTTAACTGTTGCCAAGTCTAGTTATACAGCCAG
This sequence comes from Ptychadena robeensis, assembly GCA_036250615.1. Classification (NCBI taxonomy): domain Eukaryota; kingdom Metazoa; phylum Chordata; class Amphibia; order Anura; family Ptychadenidae; genus Ptychadena; species Ptychadena robeensis. Next base: position 46,467,558 of record CM070032.1, on the reverse strand, counting down.
GGGATTAACACTGCTAGTTTTAGAGCTTTAACACAAACATAATATAAAGTCTTAAAAGCAGCCTTTTCCCCAGAGTTCTCTCCATAGTGATCTGTAAACCTAGCCATACACTGCCTCGATAGATGAGGGATCGACTTCAGCGGGATGACGTCATCCCGCTGCCGCCGGCCTCTAAGCTGATCGGCAGGCACCCTTTGTGTGCCAGCCATTACTTTGAATGGAGACTGCCATCCCCATTCAATGTAATGGGATTGGCCGGAAATTTACCTGCATGATCACTGTGCGATCCGACATGAAGGAGATTCCTAGTCAATCTCACCAGGTGGGGCCACCCTATTTTCGGGCGAGCAACCGCTGGGCGATTAGCGTGAGCGGGCACGGCAGTCAATCGGCAGAAAAATCGGGCCACCTTAAGGCACCAAAAGCTGCACATCATCTGTCTGTATATTATGAAGAAACTAAACTGATGTGTCCAGTGGTTAGCAGCATCAGCAGTCGTCTATAAACAGTCCCATTGGTATAAGGCCAAGGCTCCACTGCACACATGTAAAAAAAAGCTTTGGACATGTTTTTTTGACACACCCATACATTCTCTATGGGCGCTTATGCGACAAGCATCCTACAACTCTGTAAGGCATTTTTGGGGGGGTTTAGAGTCTGTGTGTACTGGCCCATTAAACATTAAAAGACACACACCAAACACTCAGAAAAAGACATAGTGGAGCCTTGGCCTAAAACGCAAACATTTTTATACACTGATCTGGAAATCTTAGGTTTGTGTCCACTGCTTTTTCCCTGCACCCACATCATGGGTACGCACCCATTCAAAAGACAGAATGCAGCAAAACGTAGTGGAGCCCTAGCCTCACATTGAAAATGAATATGTGTGCCAGGGATCATCTTTTCATTGTAGTCATCATTAGAAATATCTTAGAATATTGGCACCCACCACCACATAAAATATTTTTTTATGACTCGTCTACAGTCTATTGGTGGATTTCAAAGTAATATTGATGGCTACAAATGATCAATGGAATGCATAAAATTCAATGAGTATACAGACAGTGTGCAGGGCTGAGAACAACAATAATAAGTCTTTAGAATCCTTGTAGATATAAAGCAAGCAAGGTTTAAATTTTTCATAAAATTTTTTTACTGCAACAAGATTTGCAAACAAATAAATATTCATATTCCAAACAGTCAAAACGTTCCACATTACAAAAAATTCACACAACCCTCTTAATCCCCGTCTCTGTCATGTTAGTAGAAAACCTAAGCCAGATCCCCAGCTTTCTGTACATAGAACATGTGTAATGCGCAGCAATGCATTCGTCATTAGAAGATGTCATTCTTTCTGGACTTCGATTCATATTTTCTTCTTTTACACAAATGGAAATATAAGAGACAACCAGATAGATGTGCACATACATCTAAGCTGCCCTATTCATCAAACTGATCTCTGTGATTGTCCTGGCACTATTGTCATCCCTGCAATTCTATGTCATTGGCTGATTGTGCATGTAGCCCCTCAATGTACTAAACTACACAAACATGCGCAAGTGAGATCAATGCTGAAATTGTCTATTGTGTTGGTAGCAGGTCAGTCTGGTTTATGGTTTCTAAAGCTGTGTAAAAATATGTTATTTATTGTAACAGCATGAGAATTTATTTAATGACGATTATTTAAGGATCTGTAGGTTGAAAGTTCATCATAGACATTTTACCACCTGGTACAGATAGAATCAAGATCACAAGATCAGTTGGAATAAAGTTTTCTGCCCACAGACAAAACAGCAAGTATCTGATGACAAAAGCTTGGGAAGCTTACATTACAAGAACGTAATCTATGGTGGATTACCTTCTAAAAATGCTAGTTGCCTGACTGTGCTGCTCTTCAATAAATACTCTAAACAAACAAAAGTGACTCCTAATATTTACACTTCTTCCATCAGTGATTCAACATAGCATCAGCAACGCAGCCAGGCGGTTAGCATGCTCAGGATAGGTCAGCAATAGCACCTACATATTCCCATCATGACAGGTTCTCTTTAAGTGTCAATCTTGATGAAGACTTTGGGACGGGAAAATATTTTGATGGCCTCCTCAATTTCGGAAAGTTTTTTGTCTAGATCTGTGCGCCGGTTCTGGATGCTGAGTGTATCTGCCCGGACAGGGAGCATCAGCAATTCCTTGGTCAGCTGAGACTGAGTCTCCTTAAGTTTATTAAGGGTCGCTTGTCTCTCTTGCTCTGGCATCATGGTGTGACCAGGGGGCATGGCGGGGTCAGGGGCCCGCTTTCTCATCTCCTCCTTCTCTTTCAGCCACTGATCTTTCAGATCCAAGAGGTACTGGGGAACTTTACCCTTCTGTGTGGAGTCGTACTCCTTCTGCTGCTGCTGTTTGTCCTCCAGGACTTGGCTTAGTGTTTGCATGGATCTGGAGCGCCTCAGTTGCACTTTTTTAGCATTTTTAGCATTGTGGGCCACAAAGTCAATGCTGGAGCCATGAACTTCCATACTGTCCATAGGATCCCTGGCACTCACAGGCCGGCTAGGCCCTGGTGAGTTGGATCTTTTGGGTGGTAACCCAGCACCACAGCGGGAATGGGATCTGAGGAAGTTGGCTGGACCAGTGTTGGGAGGTGCTGGAGGATCCTGAAGTTTGGCTTTCACCTTGGACTCCACAGTCTCATATTTAGAAGACTTCCAGAGAGCTTTGACAGGTTTCGGTGCTCCCTGTTCTCGGTCCACCTCCTTCTCCCGAAAGCGCTTCTGTATCTCCCGCATCCTGCGAACATTCTCCTTGCCGTGGTCTTTGCTTTTCCGTGGAGGTGATGACTGTGGCTGGCCATGCAGAGAGATACCCTCCAACCTCAGCAGGACCCCAACACTGCCACTCTGCCCCCGCTGCAGGATCTCCCGAGCATTGGGGCGGATTCTAGGCTCAGGCTGAGCTGGGCGAGCAGTGTAACATTTCGGGTATAAGGTGGGATCCGGGGCCAGGGGACCGGACAGGAAATCCAGCTTAAGATGCGTCCCTTCCAGCCTCCCCCGGGCCGTCTCGGGCCGCCTGTAGCAGTCTGGGAATAGTGTGGGATCCGGGGGGATGGGGCCCGAGATTCTGGAGGCGCCTTCGCTCATATCGGCTCGCCGATCTTTCCTTCCACAGAATGTATGCGATCTACGGGTGAGCTGTCTACCTCCTACCGGACTGCGACCCACAATTCTTCCTTACAGTTATCACGCCACGCTTGTCTCCATAGAGACCACAACTTCCGCTTTCGTCGCAGGGGGATATCGGGAGTTGTAGTTGTAATGATGTTGATAGTGAATGTGGAGGGTCACTGAGGTGTATAGATTATGTCCCTGCTCACACAGAATAGTATGTGTCTACGTATAATATCCATAACATTACACTTACAGTTGTGCTGTGTATCAGGGGAGACTCATATACATACCTGGAGCTATAGTCCAACCTATACAATGTATTATACTGATTACAATGGCTACTCATTGTATTCATTACTTGACATTACCCACGTCATGCATTTTATCCAAATTCCACCCACATTTTCATCAGCTTTATTTTTTACAAAAACATTTTTTATTAAGACAAACCAAAGTTTCTAATCACGCTTATTAATAGATGTATACAATATATACATGGAGGCTCAACAGCACTTGTGGCAAAGAGCAGTGTTTGCATATAAATGTTCCTGCTTTGTCATTACATAAGATAGCGAACTAATACACCAGTAGAGATGCTTAATGAGACGCTGAACTCCAAAATATACATGACAATTGCATGCAGACTGAAGATGAGCCAATTAAACACTACAGCCCAGGTGCCCAACCTGCATGTGAAGATGACCGCATGCGGCCCTTTAAGTGTTCTTAGGCGGCCCCCTCTCAGTCTTCCACTTGAGGCCCCCGAAACCTAACTATTAATGAATAGGGCATGGGAACTCACCTGTCTGCCGAATCGAAGGTTTTGTGCCCCATCAATATAATCAATGGCTTTGAAGCACATAACCTTTGACGATATACAGGGAGTGCAGAATTATTAGGCAAGTGGTATTTGTGAGGAATAATTTTATTATT
>CM070032.1:46445762-46458882 GCA_036250615.1 Ptychadena robeensis | reverse complement strand
CATCTGTCACTACTGCCACAAGCCAGGACACATGAAATTCAACTGCCCTGAGAGGAGGCAACCACTGCCAGCAACCGGACCACCTGTGCCCACGACAGACACAGCCAACCAGCGCACCCCAGCTTGGATCACTGTCAACGGTCCTGTTCGCCGGTGGAGAAAAGGTCCACCCCATCACCAGCAATCACCAGCTGGTCACTGTGAATGACCAGCGCGTCACCGGGTTCCGGGACACGGGAGCCGACGTCACTTTGGTACGACCGCACCTCGTGCCCACCGAGGACATCATCCAAGACAAGTACCTTACCCTCACTGGAGTGGGGGGCACTCTTTCTCACATTCCCCAGGCCCGGGTGTCCATTGATTGGGGGGTGGGGGTTCAAGAAAAGGTCGTTGGGATCCTGGACCAGTTCTGGTTTTGTCGGGGTCCGATTTGGGTAAGCTGGTGTCCTATTATGAACCTGCCATGAAACCCTCGGAAGCCCAGGAGGGAGGACCGCCCTCTGCCCTCACCAAGGTGCTTGGCACCCAGGGGCAGGAGTCTGGGGGAGGGGGGTTGAATGTACCCACTGTTAATGTACCACCTAAACTGCCTGCTATACCTGTCAATGTTATCTCTGCATGTCATGATAACCTGTGTCCCTCCGAGGTCATACCTGTCCTAGCCGTGACCCGGAGTCGTGCTGCCCAGAACCCTTGCTCAGAACAGGGGGAAGAGGTTCCGGCCTACTCCAACTCCTCTGACCCCAGGGAGGGTGAGTATTTAGGTCACCCATTCGGTGAGGGAACACCCTGAAACCTGAGACGGGAAAGTTCGACGCCATCCTAGCTTGGCCTCGGCCTATCACGAAGAAGCAGGTTCAGGCGTTCCTGGGAACCGCCGGCTACTATAGGAAATTTGTCCCATTCTACAGTTCCCTCGCGAAGCCCCTGACTGATGCCACGAGCAAGAAGCACCCAAAAATGGTTACGTGGACCCCCGAGTGTGAGAACGCCTTCCGGGCCTTAAAGCAGGCGCTGGCTAGCGCACCTGTGCTTCAAGACCCGGATTTCAGCCGCCGGTTCATAGTCCAAACTGATGCATCCGATTATGGTCTCGGCGCAGTCCTCAGCCAGGTGGATGAAAAGGGGGACGAGCACCCTATTCTGTACTTGAGCTGGAAACTTCTTCCAAGAGAGGTGTCTTACTCAACGACAGAAAAGGAATGTCTGGCGATTGTGTGGGCCCTACAGAAATTGCAATCCTATCTGTACGGCCACTCCTTCACAATTATTACGGACCATAACCCCCTCAGTTGGCTAAACCGTACTGCTGAATCCAACGGCAAACTCTTGCGCTGGAGTTTGTCGCTGCAGCAGTACGATTTTACCATGCAGCACAAGTCTGGCAGCCGCCACCAGAATGCGGACGGACTAACCCGTTGCAATGGGGACCTCGGGTTAGCAGCGACGCCATCCGTCGTGTCTAGCCGTGATCCTCAGGGGGAGGTGTCACGGATGAACCGTGAGGTCACCCAGCCTCCCTGTATTAATACATCATAGTTGTATTGAATCTGTAGGAATATGATATATTTCCCTGACACTGAAGGCCTTTCATATGTAAATAGAGTGGGGTCTTGCATCTAGGAGGGTCGTAAACTTCAAAAGTGATGGCTGCACTTAGGTTTCGTAGAAGTGTCATAGAGGTGTCATTTCACCCCCCAGTGGGGCTTCAAAGGCCTAACTCCAACCCCCTCGCTGGGGTGCTGCCATATAGTCTGGGAAGTAGATCAGATAAGGTTCTAAAGTGTATCCCTACATTTGATCGTACAAAGGAAAGTACAATAATCCTGCACCGACCACACTAGTCATGTCTGTTATAATTGGACTTTCCCCTACAATCGGACACTCTTCTTCAGCAACCTTAAGTATCATTTCTTCTGTTTTTCCCTTTTATTTTACCCTGGAACACACTCTCTTTAATTGTTGATTTTAATAATTATTGTATATTTTAATAACTTGTATTGCATAAAATAAATGACTCTTAAGTCATTTCTCTCAGCCTCATACCTGCTTTGAATACCGCAGAACGCTTCCCTAGCTTTCTGAAGAGTCGCTACCCAGACGTTTATAGTGCTAATCAGAATGGGTTTCCCTTTTCCCGAATTAAATGGTATGGTGGCAGTGATACCAAAATATTGTGTTATTTCTGGTCCTGTAATTTGCACGCTCCCCCTTTGTGGTCTGACTGCGGCCCAATTCCGGCGATTCTGGCGCACTGATTGTACCGACCTAGTTGGACTCTCTGTGTGTTGAAATCGATTGGGAGGCCTCTGAGCGGTGAAGCCACTAGGGGGGTGCGTGACATTCCCCACACACACTTTGCATTGGTTATATCTGCAGGGCTGTGCAAATATAGCTAATACAGTGCAGATGGGAAATCCGGCTGTGTGCAGATCTCCCATTTGTCGGGAGAGCTGGTGGGGTGCCAAGTGGGGAAAGTCGCACATTCAGACCATAAGGCGCAGGCAACCCCCCCCCCCCCCCATTTTGGGGTAAAAAGTGCGTCTTATAGTCCGAACAATATGGTACCTGGTTACAGATGTCCACATATGCTAGTCAAACATGGCTTAGGGCTTATTTAAAATAAACACCTGGTAAACAAGCAAAATTGCCTAATGTTACATCTGCTGGTCTGTTTTCAGGATTTAGCCCGATGGACATGAAATGGTGTCCTGGGGACCAACTTTGCAGGCGCTTGTGACAGGTCTTTTCCCACGCAGCTGCAAGAGAGCCCGTCTTTTCCTGGCCTTCTGCAGACTGAAAGCAGCAGGCCTAGAAAATTTTGCCTTAATGTTTAACTCCTCTATTTCTTTTTGCATTCCTATTGTCTGAGTATAGGATTCCTGTTCTACGCAATATTAGAAAAAAATAATAATGAATGAATCAGTAACATCAGTTTATAATGTTGAAACCCTCATAGGGTGGGATTGAGCGCACCTTCTCTTAGTCCAATTATCTAGAAGATATATTGGTATTTATTGGTTTGTTGCTGCCATCTAGTGGCCACTTCTGAATAATGCGCTTGTTTCTTCAGGCCCTTAAGATATTTCCATTTGTGTATAACTCCACTTCTTTACTGCTGTCATTTCTCCTTTGTTTTTGTTTTTCTAAAACTCTGAATTTGCATGTGCTATTGTGATAATAAATCAATATAGGTCTACGATAATAAAGGTATTTTGGTTGGGGGTGTCCTCTGGTTGGGGGGCCCCTCCCTTCCTAAGTTGCACCCAAGCAAGGCCATTTTTATAGCTGTCATTGCTTTTTTGTCTGTTATTAATGCGTGGATTGTTCTCCTTTCTCCCCCCCCCCCTTTTTTTGTATTGTTCTATTTTATTTAATCCTATGTCTGTAATGTATTTTGTTGGAAAATCTCCCAAATGTGAACAGAGAAACTAATTATTTGGGGAAAATACACCTTAATTGAATACATTTTATCCTTGCATTTGTGTACATTACTTTTTTGAAATTCTTTACACATATCTAAACTTGGCCATACACCTTTAGATCTCTTTGTCAGATATCATTTAGATCTACCAACAACTATGTAGTGCCGGGTCCTCTTTGATTGAACACAGGTAGACTTGATGGTTTAGAAAGTCCCTCATATTACATGGTTTTGGTAAAACAAAAGGAGATCTAAAGGATCTAAGGATCTTAACGTCAGAGCTAAGGATCTAAACGTCAGATGGCGTCAGATATGGGCGGAGACCTGTGGTTTCCATTCAAAACAACAGACATCAGCCGTGATTAACGATCATGTCCGATATCCCAGTTCAAAACTGGGATGGCCGCATATGATATGGGCCTGATAGATGGCCGTGAGTGCGTACAGCCCTCAAAGCCCATATCTACATATGTTAACCCAGCTTTAAGCTGGCCATACACCTTTAGATCTCTCTGTCAGATATCCTTAAAGCTAGCCACACATGGTTCGATTTGAAGAAAAATTTTATCGATTGAAAGAAAATAATTTTTCTACCCAAAAATCGATTATTGATAAATTTTTGCCAAATTGTCGATTTAATAATGATCGGACAGGTTGAAAAATTTGGGTTGATTGTACAATCATCGAACTACATTCCTTGTGGCTACTTCCCTTAACACAACATTTCCGATTGAATCTAAAATCGTAAGAGGTATTCAATCGACGATTTTGGATTACTTCGATTAACTTTTCAGTCAAAATTGAATAATAATCGTACTCCCCATGTCGTGTACATCAATTAAATTAAAATCGGGGTCACCCCGCCACCCGAGGAAAGGGAAAGGCGAATTGAAACGCTGCTATAGCAGTGATATTTTAGTATTAAAAAAGCCATATGAAGAGACAATTTATAGGTTTATGTATTATGTTGAATGTTGTAATGTTATAGGAAAGAATGAAGATTTTTTTTTGTATGCCATAAATGTGTTCTGCTCTTATCTAACTCATGAGTTAGATTACTCTCTTGAGTAAGGGGACCGGAGGGTGGTGCTCGGAGTTCGTGTGGGATGGGCCTGCTGCTGAAGTGGTGAGAAACACATCTGGAGAATCCTCCCTCAAAGGGACCAGATATTAGATTGGGTGAGACAGTACCAGACCACGTCAAAGAGGGGGTTCGTACAAAACAGTCTATATAGAATACTATATAGTGTACGTTAGTCTCGATTAACGTGAAGGGACTGAACTCCCCTAGGAAAAGAAAGCTTTTGGTGCAGGAATTTAAGAAATTAAAAGATATACTGCTACTACAGGAAACACATTTTGATAATAAAGGCTCCTTTCAGTTTATACAAAATATATTCCCGACAGTATTCAAGGCTAATGCAGCTAATAAAAGATAGGGGGTAGGGGGTGTATATATTCTGATGAGTAATAGGATTCGATTCGATCTGGCAATGCTGGAAATGGATACAGAGGGTATATTATAGTAAGAGGAAAAGTGGGAAATCAGAAGATCACTCTTATCAATGTATACGCCCCAAATAGAAATAAAAAAAATTCCTAAATACGGTAATGGTTAAAGTTAAGGTAGCACAGCATGAACACTTTATTATGGGAGGCGATTTTTATTTAATTAATACACCAGAGAAGGATAGATTAGATATTAATGATAAAGACACTCCAATAGACACGGCAAAAAATTCCAGAAAATTTAGGCAACTAATGAAAGTTAATATGATGTATGATATCTGGAGATTGCAACATCCCAGAGATCGCCAGTTTACGTTTTTCTCGAATCCTCACAAAGTACACACTAGAATTGATCACTGGATAGGAAATTTAGACACAGTAAAAATCATGAAAAAGACAAAAATTGGCCCAATCACATGGTGCAACCATGCACCTATATGGTTAGTTTTAGCACTGAACAATGTAGTACACAGACAGAGTCAATGGAGATTCAATGATACTTTTATTAGGGACAAGGAGAGTAGATCACATTTAGAAAAAATATTGAAAGAATATTTCACTACAAATGAGGGTACGGTACCAACACATGGGATAATATGGGAGGCACATAAAGCGGTGTTAAGAGGGCACTGTATATCGGTACTCACACCAAAAAGGAAAGATAAGTGATCCGAAAGGGATTCTAAAAAATTTTGAAGAATACTATAAAACTTTGTACACGAATGTAGCAGCATACCAAGGAAAGATAGATAAAATTGAAGATAAAATAAGGAGATTTTTAGTAGAGGCTGAACTTCCGAAACTGACAGAGTCACAGGCAACTGATCTGAACAGAGATATTACAGTAGAAGAAGTGTTGGCCACTATTAAGGAACACCCGACAAATAAAGCTCCAGGCCCTGATGGGCTTACATATTCCTACTACAAGGAATTTTCAGATATCCTGGCACCACACCTGGCAGGGATATTCAATAGCTTTATGAATGGGGAGGAGGTGCCAAAGCAGATGAACCATTTGTACATATCAGTATTTGTAAAACCGGGTAAATATCCGGCAGATTGCAAGAGTTACCGACCAATTGCGTTGTTAAATAAATACAGACATAAAAGTCTATGCTAAAATACTAGCTAATAGAATACTAACATACCTCAGTGTTCTCCCCAGAGGAGATTGGCCGGGCGGCCCGCCCGGGAGATTTTGGTCCCCGCCCGGCACACAGGTCCTCCGCGGCGAGCAGCCTGACAGGCGGCGCCTCCCATTCTTCAGGAGTGCGCCACAGCCACTGAAAGACTCCGGCCCGCGGCACACTACCGGAGCCGCGGGCCGGAGTCTTTCAGTGGCTGCGGCGCGCTCCTGAAGAATGGGGAGGCGCCGCCTGTCAGAGGAGTTGTGTGCTGCCGCTGGCCGGCAGCCTATCAGAGAGGCCGCCGGACCGGTGCAGGCGGCGCGATGACGTCATCGCGCCGCCCGGCTGAAAAAAATTTCTGGGGAGAACACTGTACCTGCCAAAGTTAATACACCACGATCAGGTTTTTTTCACGGGAGGCAGACGGGCGATAATACTAGAAGAATAATTGACATCATAGAAGTAATAAATAAAAGAAAAACTGAGGCGGTGGTGCTGAGTCTAGATGCCGAAAAGGCCTTTGATAGGCTTAGCTGGCCCTTTCTGATGGAAACATTAAAACAGTTTGGATTAAAGGGGGCATATCTGACAGAGGTAGGGGTGCTATACTCAGCACCATCAGCCTCAGTAAAAACGCCAATCGATAACTCAGAAACATTCTCAATTTGCAACGGTACTAGGCAGGGATGCCCACTGAAACAATAATGATATCAGGGGAGTAAATATAGGGAACATATTTATAACATTTCCTTGTTCGCAGATGATGTTCTATTAAGTATAACACAACCGAGTACATCTATTCCATCCTTAATGAAAATTCTAGATCAATACGGAGTGGTGTCAGGATACAAAAATAACATTGGAAAAACTGAAGCTATGCCATTGAACCTAGGAAAAAGGAATATAGAGAGTTTACAAGGGAACTATAAGTGGAAGTGGAGTTTGGAGGAGATAAAATATCTGGGTATAAAAATTACGGCAAGATACGAGAAGCTATATAAATGTATATGTAGCAGCCCAATTGAGATTGCTAAGGATATGGCTAAACAATGACAGTGCCCCTAGATGGGCGCAATTAGAAAAGGATATCTTAAAAATGGACGATATGAAGGTATTAATATGGGGACAATCGGTTAAGAATAAGGCTCCATGTATGCTAGAAACGATAGAACATACGAAAAGGATATGGGATCAAAATAAGTACAAATATCGATTAGTACATAATGTTTCAAGATTAGAGCCAATCGTAGACAATCAAAGTATTCCCATAGAGTGGTCTAGGAGGAAGAGAAAGATATGGGAGGAGGCGGAGATTCCGAATTTGGGCGATATTGTGTCATCGCGGGGACAGTTAGACTCATTTGAGGCACTAAACACAAGGAAACCGCTCCCTGAAAGTGAACGGTATACATATCTTTAGGTTTGTCACTACTTCAGGGGCAGGCTGGGGGATATGGGGCTCCGGGACCACACTGCATTTGAACAGATGTGTAGTCAAAACAATAACATGAAGGGATTTGTGGCCGCCCTCTATAAGATCTTAGAGGATGATGGGGAGTGGAGGCCCCCATACATGGAGAAATGGAACAGGATAGTAGGGAGGGAAATAACCCCTCAAGAATGGAATCAAATATGGGAGAATGCTAAGAAAACCTCGATATCAGTAACTCATCGGGAAAATATATATAAAATACTATATCATTGGTACTGCACCCCCAAGAGATTACATTAAATATACCCCCAGGTGACTGAGAAGTGTTGGAGGTGTAGGGTGGAAAAGGGAACTTTACAACATATATTTTGGGGCAGATTTGGAGGAGTTTTGGAAGGACATAAATCAAATAATGGAACTAATAGTGAAAGATAAGATCACTCTTGATATAGAAACACATGTAATGGGGGCCTCGATGATGCACCTGAACAGGAGTCAGAGGAAAATAGTGGCGCACATTCTTACAGCAGCTCGATGTACAATTGCAGGAAAGTGGAAATCCTCGGTTCCCCCCACCCGGGTAAATGAAGTAAGAACTAACGGCGGGAATTAACAACAAATATGAGTCGTTCTCTGTAGTTTGGGATCAGTGGGATATATTTATAGAGGACTAGAGGGATCAAGTGGATTGGAGTCTATAAGGAACTTAAAAATATATATATATACAAGTAAGGAGGGCAGGGGAGAGGGAATCGAGTGGAATCATGTATGGCAATGGATGGGGATGAGTTGTGTTGTATTATGGTATTGTGATTTGTTTGTGCAGTAATGTGCAGTGATTTTCTTTGTATGATATGTCTAAAAACAATAAAGAATATATTATGAAAAAGAAAGTCCCTCATATTACATGGTTTTGGTAAAACAGAAGGAGACCTAAAGGAAATTTGACAGAGAAATCTAAAGTGTATGGGGGCCCTAAAGTTAGGAATACACGTATAGATTTTTGCACAATCTACGATAGATTTGATTAGGATGTTCGATTTTTTTATCCAATATCGATTGTACCTATATCGAACATATACACTGTATTTTCGTTTGACCGAATGAAATTTCGTTCGACTGTACTGGAACTAAATTTTGTTAGATTTTTGAACAAAAAAATATCTTCATTCAAGTTCATTAGATTAAACAAAAATTATTGAATGAAACAAATGGTACGTGCGATTTACATTAGTTTTATACAAGATAGATGAAAATTTACCCACATGTCCATATCAGCTTTTTTTTTTATATCTTTCACTTTTATTCAAAAGTTGGTCGAACGAAACCTTTCCTCAGTTTCAATTTTAGATTTTCGTTCCAACAATTAAAAAGCTATCTTTTTAAATCTATTGAATGAAAAAATCGACCCATGTGTTCCTACCTTTAGCGACCACAGTATTGCAGTCAGGATTGGATTCAGATTCCAAATAAACACTTATAGAGAAGGATGCAAAATGCACTTATTGCCAGATTGACTGGACTTATCTCCAATAGGGATACCTAGTATGAAGGTATTTTATCCTGGAGTTCTATTCACAAGAGTCTCTGAATGTGTGATCCTCCTGGTCAAACATGTGAAGCTTCTGGACCACTGTTCTCACAGGATACTTAAGCCTAATTGCTGTTGAACAGGGGAGATTTTAATTTGGACCTCCAGTCCCAGGGGCAATGCAGTGAAAGCCTCTAGCAAACTCGATAAATGGTAGGGGTTCTTGAAATGATGAGTACACATTGTAGAAAGCAACTAGCAGACATTATCCCTTTGTCCAGAAAAGGTATGGTGTACATTTTTATTTAAACTGCCTTCATGTGGATTTAAGATGTTTTATTTGCTTGTTTTATAGCTCATTATATGGAGAAACACAAGAGTAAAAGGTGTAAAAAAGGACAATAAACACAAAAGATCCAGATTAGAGATCTTGGATCAATCTGCGTCCCCATGTCAGGATCGGGCACAATTGCCGGCTTTCTGTGAGCCTGCAGCATTTCTGCATAGCTGTAGGCTCACGGAGCTTTTCCTGCCCTGTGTCTTCAGCATCATTGGTGACACTGAAGGGGGCGGGCCATAGACCTCCATGTTAATGAAGGGGTTGTTTTTTTTTCCCCTCACACACTTCTGAGTACAGTGTACTCTGTGGAGTGACATGATGACCTCACATCGGGGCGGAGATTCAAAAGTAAATCGCACGAAAATAGTTTCCTATGGAGAAAACTGTTTTCAGTGCGATTCCCCAGATGTGCCCCTTTGAAATGATCACTCTCTCCTCTGGTGTAATGTCACCAGGTCCATCACACCAGGGGAGAGAGGGTGCCAAAGGGAATTGCACTGGATACAGTGATAACCAATACAATTCAAAGTTAAAAATACCCACAAAACGCATTTCCAAATTAATATTTTTTTTATTATAAACAAAAACAAATATAAATACATACTGTTTTGAAATCTATTATACAAAATAAGTATTTAAGAGATTTTGTCATTCAAATAATACCTTTTATTTATGGGGTTTTTTAATATTATTTTTTTCAATAATTTTTTGTTTCAAACATTATTATATTCAGGATGTCTACTAGACCCTTGTACGAACAGATTTTGGGAAGTTACAGGCCTACAACATAAAAAAATTCAATTTAAGTCTATGATGTGCTTTTGGTTTGGAAATCTGGACCTCAGCAGAGCACCAGGGGGGTTAAACAATCTATATCACACAAAAATATAACAATTCATAGCCCCTCCAAAGAAAATGTTTAATACAAAGATTCCCTGCAGCCTTGTACTGCAGGTGAAAGGTCCACTCGTCATCCTATTTTTGGGGTTATCATTTCCCTTATCCCCTAGCATAATACAACATAGCTTAAGAAAATATAAGTGTTGTAGGGCCTCGGGGAAAAGGGACCCTGTTATGTGGTGGCAAACCAGGAATCTGACAATTCCAAAAATATAACATTTTAATTCTTCCACCAATGGCTTTCACCACACTTTGTGCAATGGACACCTTTATTTACTTTTCTTATTTTAGTGAAATGAAGTCAACTTCACAATTTTTTAAGGTCATTAACGATTTAGTAAACCTACAAGCTAACACAAGCAAGCTATTAACTTCTGTTTATTCGATTAATTGTCCATACAGGGAGATGTTATGCATTGTTAGGTGTATTAAATAAATGAGAAATCATTGATGCTTGCATCAATAGTTAATTGTATCTTTTCCTGTATGTGGCAGTGACCACAAATGGCTTTCCTAATTGTCTGCTGGTGAAAAACTATTAAATTAGTAATACGGGAGACACATCAATCACAGGAAAGTCATGGTAGTCTTTAGAATAATATACTGCAGAAATCAATGTGTGACATTAACTATAGTCACTGAGGTCATTTACAGAACACAAAGTATTTTCTGTTCTTACAGAGGGAAAGGACAATGGCTCCTCATTTCATTAAACCAGTTATTGTGTACGGCTGCTAGACTAAGAAAATGCTATTTCTCCATCCACCATTGTGTGACATTGTGTGACCTCATTGCTTGCATTTGCCTCCTAAACAATTATAAATTTTATTATTTTCAGAAAAAAGTACATTTTAAATATACAATATTACAGAGCATATTCACACCCCATTCACACATGCACTGCAAATCAAAACTGCAAAAATTTATTGTTGTATACAGGGGCAGTCCTAGGGAGATTGGTGCCTTGGGTGACCACCCCCGCTGACACCCCCCTGGATGAGTGTCTCTTGTAACTGCCAGAGAGCACAGAGGGGGGGGGGGCGATCTCCTTTCTCCCCGGGGGCCTCTTGCTTCATTGGTGTGTGTGCTGCGGGGAGATATCTGGCAACCGGAAAAAATTTTATGATGCCGTCCTGGGCAACCACCCATGTTGCCAATGCCTAAAACTGCCACTGGTTGTATATTATTATACATATAATAATATACAACAATCCATCCATATTGAATACACAGCAATCCATGTGAAATCAAAGTAGACTGCAGCACATTATGGATTGTGCGCAACCATGGTGCTTTGGAACGGCTCTTTCACACTCTCTTGTCCAATTTCAGAAATGCCTGTAGTGTGGTATCCACAAGTACACAAGCACACCCATAGAAAACTTCACATTAATGGTATGTGGTTTAAAACATTTAAGGACCAGTAATGGGTATGCTAGCGGTAATGATTCCGTGTCTGCTTGCTGCTTCTGTTACCCTCGAAAACCTCAAGTTTTTCAGTGTGCTGCACTTGTGTCTCCCATACAAGATACAGATTTTTTTTTATAATGTAACCCAGCAGTTGTCAACCTTTGGGTCGCGGCCCTGTGAGCGGTCAAACCACCATTTCACAGGTGTCGCTGGGTTCACTGAAAGCATCAGCACTGCTGCTTACAATTGGGGTGAGAAGGTAGGAGAGTAACACCCCTTTTATTTCTGACTTAGGAAGGAGGAGACATTACTCTGCCTCCTAACTTTCCACACTACACTTCATGTAGGAAGGAAAATAGGTGGTGGGGGGCGTAATACTTACCCAATTGTGACGGAAGTGATGTGGTGGAGAGTCACTTCCAGTATATGGAACACGGAAGTGACACTTTGCGATGGCTGCATTCCAAATTTTGCCCTATGAAAAAATATATCTGGCACCCTCCAGTGGCCATACCCATTACCTCAGCTTATAACCCATGGAACACTGGAACCTACACATAAAAAGACAAACACAAGAGAGCAGAGCAGGTAAATATATTATTTAGTATTTGGAAATTACTTTGAACCATTGTGACAGCTCTGGTAAGATAACATTTTATTTAAATTGCATTTGGTTTTTTAAGTTTCAGACTTTAGATGTGCTTTAAAGAAAAGACGATGCAATGAGGATTTGATGGCAGCCAAAGAGAGATCCTCAACTGCCTGCAGGATGCTGCTTGCTAATTTTGTTGTTACCCTGTGATTGGGATGCGGTAAGAACAGTGCTGCCACTCCATCATTGTGGACTAGCCACAAGGTTACATATTCCATATAAGAGTTCCGTATAAGAGGTCTAGTCTCCATTATGTCAAAATACCAAGGTTTTACTCATGGGAATTTTGGCCTATTGTTCACTACCTGCCTCCACAGACCAGCTGATGAGGTGCTGCGTCAATAACAACATGGGCCTCTGAATAGAAATTGCGTGAAGCGTCCATTGGTTTTCAATAAATGACAACCATTGTAGTGACTCAAGAAAGGGCCACAAAACTGTACATATTGCACTTTGTATTTATGCCGTATAGTGCTGTAATATAGTAGGTGGATGTCCCTTTAAAGGCCGCACCTGTTGTTTACAGGTTTCTGGAACCCTCTTGCAAGGACAGGGTTAATAGCTTTTGCCACTCTCTTGCTCTCCCTCCAAAATGTAACTATTCTGTTTCTATATATAGAGGAACAACCTGTATTTACCGGTAATAATTTAATTTACATATTAAAACAAGCAGATATGGACAAAAAATGTTACATCATAATTGGCAATTTTATGGCAGGACAATCAGTTCAACATGATATACAGTGCTGCTTGAAAGTATGTGAACCCTCCAGACATGGTCACTGTTTGTGC
>CM070032.1:46420157-46438329 GCA_036250615.1 Ptychadena robeensis | reverse complement strand
CTGATCCTCCTGTGTCATTTTGATTGCCCCCTCTGATCCCCCATGTCCAGAGTTACAGTAATGTATCTTCGGGGGTGCCTTATTTTCAGGAGGATGTCTTATATTTCAGTGTGAGGCAAAAATGTAAAGGTGCCTTATTTTCAGAGTATGTCTTATTGTCGTGGCAGATAAGCTTTCCCACAACACAGGGTTATAAATAGGTTGGTATTATTTGAGTCTGGAAGTTTGCCCCCCAATATAACAATTACACAAACAGTTGACAAAGGACCAGTCACCAGTATTGTATGTGGTCTCTGCAGCCCATCTCCTCCCATTAATAACTTACCATTCCTTGGTCTGTACTTGGTAGAGGCTATGTCTTGTGTACATGTGTGTCCAATATCACTGCTAGGGATATAATTGTCATGGGGTGTGCATTGATTTTAATAGGTCAGTCGATGCACAGACTTTCATTTACAAAAGCAGCTGTAAAACACAATCACAATGCATATACAAACAAGCTTGTGCATGTAACAACCAAGTACGGCTGCTCCTTCCTCATAAATCCTTATTCACAAATGTATGGGCAAGGTAGCTAATGCTTGCTACCATGTGTAGTGCAGCACACTGCCATGTACCATGAGATTAGGTGTTTTCAGTTGACTATATAAAGTTTTGTACAACTTTGTTTGTTGGGAACAATCGTTATGAACTTTTCCCAAAAAGTTAAGTCCCCCATACACCTTAAGATCGATCCATACAATTTCCATTAGATCTCCCAACAACTGTGTGGTAAAGTGGCCTCCCTGATAGAATACATAGTGATGGTTTAGAAAGGTCCTCATATTACATGGTTTTGGTAAAAGAAAAGTTGATTGTACAGAAATTGTATGGAAAGATTGTAAGGTGTATGGGGGCCTTTAGCATGCCAACTGTACATTCAAAAGATATTCAGCCAAGATGATCAGTAGAGATTGTATAGACCAGGGGTGGGCACATTTTTTGAGTCGTGGGCCACATTGGCTTCTTAAATTTGATAAAAGACCCAGACTAAGAGCATGTAATGGTCGACTTGTCATAGGTGTGCCAATTCCATGCATCACTGGCATCACTAATAATGGGGGTGATCATCAACATGTGACAAGTTGGTTGTTATCTTTTACTAGAGACTGCCTGTTTGGATTTGGATTCGGATGGACATTTGGATACCTCAAGGCACTTGAGAACAAGCTGAGAGGAGCTTTTCAACGAGGTGACAGAGGAAAAGAAATCTAATTGGGCCAGATCTGGCCCCCAGACCTTAGTTTGCCCACTCCTGCTCTAGGCTGACTATTATATGGTTTGTGAGTATGAGCCTTAACACACAGCAGGGCAACCAAAAAAGTTCATCCTTACTTTACTGGGCGCAGCACACCCCATGCGTTACCATGAGTTGTGGTGCTTTGTATTGTACCTAATATCAGGTTTTATGTACATTTGTATTTTTCCTACACATTTATGTAGAAACAAAACTATACAATCTGTGCCGAAGCAGCCATTGTAAACCATGTGTCAGTCCTGGGTAGAAGGTGATATTGTACACATCCTGGTACTCCTTCGCTTGGGAAACCCTACTCGTCTTGATTTATGTATGACACCTCTGTGCCCTCTAGCATGTCATTTCCATACGACTCTTAAACAATGGAACCTGCCCTCTTGGTCTCTTTCTATGTTATTATATTTAGGAGTTGTTTGACAAGTATGTGTCAGTGAGTGGAAATCTCCCTGAGGGGACGCAGCATAGCTTGCCATAGTCTGGATATTCATCTACTATGCATGTTGATTACGTCTGCATGTTTATTGTATGTATGATGGTTTCGGCAAGGTGATTGTGGAAGTGATGTGTAAACAAAGGCAAAGCAATAGGGGGTCATTGCTATGATTATTTTTTTTTAACAATTACACATGTAAACTTTTTCAAAACCAGCTGTCTATACAAAGGGAGTTGTGAAAATGATAAGTAAGGTCATATACCTTTCATATAATCACCATTCCCCTGGCAGCTGCTGCTCTGTCCCACACTTCTTCTGTGTATTACTGTACAATGCAGGGCTATTGGTTGTGCATTGTATGAGATTATGTCAGAGAGATGGGATTGTCTCAGCAGCAAAAGAATGAGGCTGCGGAGGGGAAAGGTTGGTTATATGGCTGGTTTACCAGAAGGAGAAAGCCATTAGGAGTAAGGTATAAGTAATATAGTATAAGTAATATGTATATCACCCTATTTGTCATAATCCCTGGACAACCCCTTGTTGTAGGAAGATGGTCCCTCTGCAAGAGTCATTGTTTGTAATCTCTATGGTTAAGCATTAACATAAGCATTAGCATTAACATAAAACATCCTCTAATTAAATAGAATAGAAACTACTTATCAACTACTCTGTCACACTTAAGGTGGCCATTCATGCAAATGTTTAACAGATTACAATGTGGTTTGGACACCTATGCTAAACGGCCATTACTAAGGCATACTCATCACCACTATCATCGTGAATGTTTCCCATACTGCCAGGTCACAGCAGCCTGATTGACATCACTGGATGGTGTTGCCAGCTTGTCTGGATCAGGTCAACAATCCAACAAGATTCACACTCAGGCCAACAAGAGTGTGGCTCGGGGTTACCTCTTTCAATAGATAAAATCTACCCTGAGCCACTCTGAGGTGGTAAACTTCATCATTTGAAAATCTATTCCTTTTTTTACTGAATTAATAGACTGAAAGTGATGGAGCAGTACATTAAAAGAGCTATGATTTGTCAGGTTGGAAAAATGTTGTACTATAGAGAATGTACACGGGCCTTTGCAAAGGAATTGATCAATTATGTATCGATCACACTGTGTGCCAGTACAATTGATCAATATTTGACTGACATTCGATATTTACCTGCAGAAGTCTATTGAATCGAAAATCAAGGAAGCAAAGGTTGATGGGTGTATGGCTAACTTTACTTAGGAACCACATGGACTTTCTGTACTCTAGACAATGTTATATACTAAGTACTTCTCAAATGCTGATATACCAGGCATCTATTTACATCTAAAATCACAACTGTGGAAATGTTTATTTTAAATATAAGTTTTTAATGAAAACATATTGCAAAAGAAAATTAGATAGTTTTGAAAGTTGATTTTCCGTTATTTCTTTTGCTCCGTAGAAAAAAATAAACTCACTCATCTCACTGTAACTTGTTGGCTAAAATATTGCATCTAAAAATGAAGCTATACATTTTACAAGGACATAGCTTAGTACCTCAGGCATCTTGTAGATTAAACCTCTGGCAGTTGCTCAGGAATACTAAATACCGGCTTGGGGTAGATTTTCACCACCACACTCGGGGTAGCTTAGGGTCTACAGCTGTACCCGCACCGTTCTGTAGGGTCAGGGTCCTCCTGACTTTGTCGCTCGACCTACCTCACTGATGACTGTGATGATGCTGGTGAGGTGGGGGTTCTTCTCCAAATGCCTGTATTATATTTAATGTATAAGTGTCCCAGGAATGACATCAGAAATAACAGATTACATGCTGCCAAGTGGCTTAATAGGTTCTGTGGCACATATATAAAGTTTTTAGGATCAGTCAGGCCCTGTACTTTAGGTGTTATTTGATGGTTTAACTGACCAGGGGTGATATTTAGGTAAGAACTGGCCAGGCTAAGAAGGCATAAACAAGGTGATCATCAGAGAACCCCATTGTAGAGGCTGATCTGACTGCACCCCAGACCTACCAAACCTTCAGTGAGGGTAGCAGGGTTACTTTAAAATGGTCTTGCTGGTAGTCTGGTGTACGAGTGAACTGGGTATATGTCAGATTTCTTTTTATGTAATTCTATTATTGAAGCAAAAGGATTAGTATTACAACCGGACAATTTACATATTCACAAGGCATGGTCAGCAATGGCAGCCTTTGTGCTTTTTTGTATGATCGATTTTTCTGTTCAAGTAATTTATAACTACATCTGCAGAGTGCTGTTAAGCCCCCCATAGACAGGCAGACTCCTCCATGCAACTTCTGTACAACCAACTTTTCTTCTACCAAAACCATGTAATAGGAGGACCTTTCTACACCTTCCAATCACTATGTATTCTATCAGGGAGGTCACTATACTACATAGTTGTTGGTAGGTCTCATGAAAGTTGTATGGAGGAGTCTGCCTGTCTATGGGGGGCTTAAGCACTTGAAGAAATCTGTTTAAAGTTTCTCTTATGTGTTAATGCTAAATACAACTAAAGCTGCTTAGAGTATGATATACTTGCTACAATGAATCAATGCTTGTGGTCCTTCAAAAAGCTCTACTCTTGGGTGAGACAGAGAGGTGCAATATTAGTTACTATGTTTTCTTTCACCATATTCACATCTGACCCACCCAAATCCTATGGAATTATTCACTTCTGGAAAGTTTGGGGATTTTATCACCAGGAAGTTCTAAGACCTTACATACGGCTGATCAAGCATGACACATCTTTAGAACAAAGTGAGAGTGAGGTGTGTATGTTACATCTCTAGCTGCACAATTCAATGCTAGTTGGGCAGCAAACAACATAGTACAGATTCTTATTTTTTGTATCTTCTGATAACTTTTACATAGTTGATGTATAAATGCATTGTAAATACTTGGAACATCCTTTAAATTCTTGAGCTTTGAGATACTGACAATAAGAAGGGTGGGAGAAAGGGCAACACTTGAAATTCTTTGAGCGAATTCCTGGTTCAGAACAGCATTGTTGCTGTAAGTATGGCCATTGTAGATGACAGTATGAAGTAATTTTAAGATGGATTATTATTATAAACTTTTATTTTTTATAGCGAAAACATATTACGCAGCGCTGTACATTAAATTAGCGTTGAGATGCAACACAGGATAACACACAGGTACAGCTTATGTAAGACACAGGAAGAGTTGGGGGTCCTGACCAATCGGGCGTACACTTTTGTTCTACAAAATACATGCATGTAATATGAGGTCCTTTCTAAACTTTCCCATCACGATGTATTCTATCAGGGAGGCCACTATACTACACAGTTGTTGGTAGGTCTAATGGAAATTGTATCAAGTGACCTAAAGGTGTATTGGGGACATGGTTTGATTTTTAGTACA
The DNA here is from genome assembly GCA_036250615.1 of Ptychadena robeensis. Classification (NCBI taxonomy): domain Eukaryota; kingdom Metazoa; phylum Chordata; class Amphibia; order Anura; family Ptychadenidae; genus Ptychadena; species Ptychadena robeensis. Next base: position 46,433,214 of record CM070032.1, on the reverse strand, counting down.
ATCAATCTTTGATTCGATTTTAGATCTTGATCTCTTCATCGGACACTGTTAGTAATCGAAGCCAAAGTAATACTACATGGAAGGTTCGCTCTTAATACAATCGTAATATGACCAAAGTTGGCGACTTTAGTTTCAATCAAAAAACACAGAAAAGCGTTATATATAAATGTGTCATCGAATACAATCGACCCGACCAACAAACACAATGCTACGATTTAAGTTAGATCATTGTACAACCGGAGAATATTTTCCAACATGTCCGATCCGAAATTAGATTTTTTGATCAGTATCAAACCATGTGTGAAGTATACGATTTACGTTTGATCGATGTAAACTTTGATCATATTAAGATATTAACATATTAAGCGCTCTTTAAGAGTATATAGTGTTGGGGTTCAGCTGCAAATGGGGTGCTCTCAAAACAATAATCCACCAAACATGAATCTCTTTAGGGCTTCCTGCCCATATTTATTGTCTAACCAGTCCAAAGAAAAAGGATTACCCTTGCAGGGGTTAATCATACTCCAAACAAAATTCAATGAAAATGCCAACCTTTCTGGCTTTTAAAACAGTCAACATAAATATAGTTCCTTGGCTCTGCTTCCCAGCAGCAACAGTTCTGGGCCCCACACCCTCTGTGAGACCCCTGTTTCCACTGCTCCAGCAGCCACAGGCCTGGGCCCCACACACCCTGTGAGCCACCACACTCAGTCAAAAGCTCTGACACACTGGCCTCAGCACCTTATGTGGAGACATACTCAGTTCCACTTACCTGGTGTACCTGGAGGAAAAGGAAGGCCCACCCAGTTCTATCCTATCCCAGAGTCTGGGATCCCCAAACAAAAACACTCAGCAACCTAATGTTGCTGTACAAATAGTCATATCACTAACTGTCTCTCAGGGGAGTTCACAAAAAGTGAAGCATCACGCTGCTGGAGGGTACATGGGACGGCTCGAATATCGAGCCATCTGTACCCTGCTTTAGGCTTCTCTCCTAGGCAGAGGTTGCGCATGGGTTTAGTAACATCTTTAAATTGCAGTCGATTGTGTTTTTCTTTTTAAGTTAAAGGCATGTTTTTTTTACATAACATGCCTTTAACTAGATAAATAATAAAAACCTATTTTCCTACTAACATTCTGTAAAAATGTCACTTCCTTACTGGAATGTATTTCTGTATTCATGTGTATTTGTTTGCATTGTGTCAATTTTCCACACAGCTGTTTATTTAAATGCAAATTGCGTATAAAATCAGCGGGTAAAAGCATTGTGTTTACTCTTCAGTCTTCAGGCAGTCACTGATTCGGGCCTTGCAGGAACAAAGACCTCCCCTTAATCCAGTCATAAATTAACTACTGTTTGGAATTGCTGTCACCTTGCTAAATTTGATTAGTAATTTCTCTGGGGTTTTTACAGATGAGGCCCCCATTGTTCTGTCCCACAAGGGAGCTCCTTCTGAAGAAGGCAAAATGAATAGAGGCACCTTCTTATTTTATTCCTGTCTCTTCTCCTACCCCGGAGTATGAGAAATTCATTAGAAGCACTGCTTAATAGAACACACAGCAAACTAGATCCTGTGTAGGCAGGATTGCTTCAATGAAAATACAAATGAAACATTTTCTTTCTCTTTACACATTTACCCAACAATCTGGCCTATTGTGTATGTGATACATTGTATTACTTGTTGTTCCAGAAAGATTCAGCCTGAGTTTATATCTATGAGGTGAGGTATCCTGTGTGAAATCGTTCATGGTAATACATCGCATAGAAACGCACCGCAACGCTTATGACAATGGAGGGGAAAGCATGTAATCTGTCATTCTGCATTATGGTCTTACCATAGCACAGTGGTTCCCAAACTTTCCTTGCAGGGCCCCCCTTTTTTATTTAGGAACATTATGAACCCCCCCCCCATTCAAACACAGGTTAAGAATGAGGGCCCGCGCCCCCCTGGGATACCTTTGGGCCCCCCAGTTTGGGAACCACTGCCATAGCATATGACAGTGCACTATGCATTGTATGGAAACACAGGGTATCATCCTTTACAATGTTAAAAACACATGGCATTGCACTATGCAATCTATGGCAGCACATGGCATCACACTATGCAACATATGGCAGTGCATGGCACTGTGGAATGTATGGAAAAGCATTGCAACATAGTATGCAATGTATGGCAGCACATGGCATCTCAGTGGGCAATGTATGGCAGCACATTGCATTGCACTTTGCAATGTGTGGCAGCTTTGGCGGTTGGCATTGCACTATGCAATGTGTGGCAGCACATGGCACTGTGCAATGTATGGAAAAGCATTGCAACATAGTATGCAATGTATGGCAGCACATGGCATCTCACTGGGCGATGTATGGCAGCACATTGCATTGCACTTTGCAATGTGTGGCAGCTTTGGCGGTTGGCATTGCACTATGCAATGTGTGGCAGCACATGGCACTGTGCAATGTATGGAAAAGCATTGCAACATAGTATGCAATGTATGGCAACACATGGCATCTCACTGGACAATGTATGGCAGCGCATAGCATTGCACTATGCAATGTGTGGCAGCACATTCGCAGCATGGCATCACACTGTTATGTGTGGCAGCTAATGTACATTCCCTTCTGCATAGGCATTTTCAGAACTTTTATTGTCAGAATTGAGGTAAATGTTAATACACATCCTTTGTTCCTGTGTTGGATATAGCACTGCCCCTGGCACCCCAGGCTAAATTGTGCCCTTCTTATAACAGGCAGTGGTTTTGGCATGGGCTAGGTTAACAGCGTTTGAGGTTTATAGACAGAAGCCAGTGTGAAGTGTGGATGAACCGGAGAGTGTTTCTTTTATCCCTGCTCTGTACAGCTGAGTGTTATTGACATTCTGCACCCACTATACTTGTATCGAGTCTGGTTTGTTGTCTGATAAATCCATTAGCTGAGATGCAGGACTGCCGAGTAAATAAGGCTGTCCTAATTTCTTCTGACATTTACTTCCCCAATGACTCATACAACCTGATGTACAACTACTTCACTTCAAAGGTGAGGCCTTCAGCTGGATGCAGCAAATCGTACATCAGCATTGACAGGGTCTCACTTGGAATGAAAGAGGGAAGCTTTTATTTAACGTTTAAGATGGCGTCGTTTCACTGGAGACCTTCCTGATTAAGATTTAAACATAGAAATTTGCAAATGAAAGACCTGTTAAAGTGTTATCTGCCATTTACAAAATGACTTAAGACTGAATAATGTTAATCATTCAGAATGTTTAGCATATGAAAGGCCTGAAGTTTGTGGATAAACTTGTAAATCTTTTGAAATGTCTGAGCTTTACTTTTTACTTTTTATTCAAATATTTATTAATTAGTTTTCAAATAACCTCTGACGCTTGGTAAATATGACTGCGTTCTCTGCATTCAAGGCGCTGCTGCCTGCCAGTGCTCTAAAGCCGGCCATAGACATCCTGATCTATGGCCGACTTTTAGCAGACTCTTCACAGCGTGGTGATGTCACCACGCTGTGAAGAGTCGGCTAGAGAATGGACAGGAATCCTGTGTGTTCCACTAACACACGCGATTCCTGTCAGACTGTAGCCAATTAACTCCCCCTCCGAGTAAACAGCCTGCAGTGCAGGAACAGAGGATCGTGCAGAAAAAGAACCAGCAGTACGGATCCGTGTGCGATCCGACCTGCCAGCTTTTTTTCTATGAAACTCAAGGTGGGCTCCCTCATAGTTGTGGCCGACCAACCTTTATGTGCTCGGCAGGAGCGAGCACGCGGGTTGGTCAGCTGCAACTATGGCCGGGAATCGGCCTGTCTATGGGGGGCTTAACACTCATATTGTGTGCAAATCGCATGTTGAGTTCTTTAGAGAAGAACTATTCTTGGCTTCATATTGTGAAGTGGTTTGATGTTAAAACTGAAATTTTACGTTTTCAGAACCACTTTACCTTCCACCACAAATTAAATAGCTGTTATCATATTCAGAACTACAGGGGTCAGTGGTGCATGGCATCATAATATACGTTTATTTACAATGAGAAGTGAAGTTGCTTAACCTCCCAAGCGTTATGGGCTTTTTGCACCATTTTTTATGGCATGAAAAGCTGTTTGTATTCTGCCGCGATTGCCGGCTCTCTCCCCAGCCCTCTACACACCGCCGGTGTCAATTAGATGCCAGTGGTGTGTGGGGAGAAAAGCGATGCCCCTTCATTAGCATGGAGGTCTATGGCGCCGCTCCCCCCGCTTGCGCCTGATCCCGGAACGGGTGCAGTTTGATTGTAAAACAATCATGGCTGGGTCAGCTGGGAAAAAGTCCGTAGTCTTGTGTGATATCTGCAGAATCTAACGTGATGTAATAGAAGCTCCATCTAGTGGATGTTTTATAGAATTACAGCCCCATAGTCAGAATGAAGTATTCTGGAAGTGTGAGCGGAATTGCTTCTCTCTTCCATTAATAAATATGATTTCCCAGGGAATAAGGAAGTGAGGAAGGTGAGTACGGTGTTTTTTTATTTATTCTGTAGCAGTTTTCACAGATGTATACTGCTGACAGGTGGGTATTATCAATTTAATGTATGTGTTTTTTTTATTTTGAGTGTAGAACCACTTTAAGTTCTGCTTAAGTATTGTTAACGTGTTGTAAAACCTTCTAAACTTATCCAAATGTCAGATGCAGCTGAAGAGCTGAAATGAGCAAGAGACCTGTCGCCGGCATGATTTGGTTGTGTGAATTTTCAAGAAAACACCAGTGTTATAAAAACCTAAAGATGCCTGAGTGACCAATATAAATAATTGCAAATGAGAATTCTTCTCATTATAATCACTGTTTTCCTTTATTTGTGAATTGTCAGCATGTTATGTAACATCTCGATTAATTCTTTCAGAGCAAGCGAAGCAGCTAATTTTAGAAGCAATAGCTTCTAACAGTTACTATTTCATTTTCATGTCTCACTTTGTTTCCTTATGTTGAGATAATTAGGAATTCATTTTAGGATGAAATATTAGAATTACAAAAGTGTAAAATCAAAGCATGTTCAGTTTCAGTAGTACATTGCTTTATATGATTTACAAACCTGTTCTCTAGGGACATCTAAAGAGGACCTGTACGCTACAAAGCTGCTTAATCTCACATGTTATCAGTATACCTTATTTTTCAAACTATAAGACGCTTCTAGGAAAACCAGGAAAAAAAATATTTGATATATAAATGTGTTCACATCAATTGGGTTAATGCAATTGATTAAATGAATGCAATATCAAATTCAGCCAGTAGATGTCACTAGCATCAGTACACACACAGCACATCATGTCCCCTCTTTACTGATCAGGAGGAGGGGGGCAGGAGGCTGCCCAGTCTTCTCTGCTCTGCTCTCCCTCTCCTCTCTGGCTGTGCCTGTGTCTGTGGGAGGTGCAGAATGATTGCAGTTTCCACAAAGGGAGAGAGGGATAGATGGGAGTTTATCTATCTCTCTTCATTACTTATGCCAGCAGGGCATAAGTGTATAAGCAATTATACAGTTCAGATGGGAGATCCAACCATGGGTGGAAAAGCTGGCGGGGAGCTCGCAATAGGACCATTAGACGCAGGCACCCCCCCCCCGGGGGTTAAAAATGCTTCTTATGGTTCGAAAAATACGTAATTTTAGGAATTCAATACTCAGTTATAAAATATATTGTATATATTGCAATATACTAGCTATCAGCTTTATGAATTATTTCAGTTTCGAATCTTACAATCATTCCCAAAGCGCTCAATGTCCCAAAATATTTAGAATGTGGGCAGTGTATTTAGCTAGCTATTTGGTTCATTGTAGTACAGTCTTAACCTCCCTAGCGGTTGAGACGAGTCCAGCTCGTCATGTGCTGACTTGCTAAAAGTGCACTGGACGAGCTGGACTCGTCCAGCGCTGAGGCGCTCACTCACCTGGTTCCAAAGCGTCCTCAGCGGTCCATTCGGCTCTCTCATGCTTCCTGTGTGGAAGGCAGTATCCACCACCCCCCCCCCCCCCTGGTGTCACGTAGCGTAACAGGACATTCACAACCGGGACAATCCGGCACTCGTTCGGGCATCCCCCTGCCACTGAACCGCGCCACTTTTCGGGCAGTCCACCTGCACGGAAAGTTGCTTTTCCATGTGGGGTATGCCGTGGTCGTAGCTCAGGCAGATAGCTCACTTGTGGGGATGCAGGGATGCAATCTGAGCTTAATCTACAGCAGCCAATGTTCCTGCTGCAGGAACATCGGTCTGCTCTAGATGCTCAGCAGATCTATCAGCACCCCCTCCTGGTGGGGATGCAGGGGTATCGATCTGAGCGATCTACAGCAGCTGATGTTCCTGCAGGAAGCTCACATCGCATCCCCTGCATCCCCATCAGGATGGGGTGGCCGATCGCCCCCGATAGTGCCCGGGAAACCACCATGTCGGTTTAATTGAAAAAATCCCGCCGCCATCCATCACACCTGGAGGCGGCGGATTCTTGAATTCAGACCGCAGGGCGGGAATTTCAAATCGTTCTGGATACAGGCCTTCTCCTTAGAAGCTGTATCCAGCGTGATTTCAAATATACCTGTGTTTGGTCCTCTCCCTCCCTGTGTGAGGACCTGGTGACTTCACACGGGGGGGGGGGGGGGGGCGGGCGGAACCAAATAAATTTAAAGTAAAATTCAAATTATACTTTAAATATTTTTTATGTAAATTTATTTTTTACAAAAAATTCCATTAAAGTCTATGGTGCACTTTTGGTACAGAAATCTGTACCTCAGCAGTGCGCTAGGGAGGTTAAAATTTTGTCACATTACTATATTCCAAATAAAAACAAATTCCAGGAACCACTTATCAAATGTACCTAAATACATAATACCATTCATACTCAAGTATAAGCCAAGTTTTTCAACCCAAAAAATTTGCTGAAAAAGCCCCCCTCGGCTAATACTTGAGTCCGAGTCAGGGTGTCACTTACCTCCCCGGGTGTTCGGTGGTCGCTAGTTTACAGGCACCGGCAGCCTCTGTGAATCAGCCCCATCTAGTGGACTATTTGTTAATTTTTCCTGGAGAAGGTGGAAAACTCCACTACTTATGATTCAAACATGAAAAAAAGTTTCCATTCCGTGTATTTGTTCCAATAAAAATAATACATGAAAACTTTTTTTCATGTTTAACCGCCCTAGTGGTCGGGGCGGCCCCATCTCGTCCAGCGCTGCTACTGCTACTATAGCACTGGATAAGATGGTGCCGTGCCAGTGAACATCGGGGCTTCGGCAGCGCATGCTTACTGTTTTGCGCTGTCCCGGTGTCCCCGATGCGACACGCTGGCTGGATCCTCCGGGTCATCCCCCCCCCCTCCCTCCGAGTGACATGATGACATCACATCAGGGAGGCGGCAGGAAATTCGAAAGTGAATAGCACGATTCTATGTAGAAAACTGTTTTCAATGTGCTGCTATGTACAAAATCTCGCCCAAATAAAGTCTCTGGTGCCCCAGATGTGCCCATTTGCAGTAACCCTCTCTTCCCTGGTATGATTTTACCACATGCATATTATATTCAGGATGTCTATTAGACCCTTGTACGGACAGATTTTGGGAAGTTACAGGCCTACAACATAAAGAAAAATTTACCATTAAAGTCTATGGTGCACTTTTGGTACAGAAATCTGGACCTCAGCAGTGCGCTAGGGAGGTTAAATCATAAGTAGTGCCTTGAAACCCCAATCCTGTAATAACTATAACAAAAAATCTGTGTTCTCTTTATTGAACGTGTGGCATTAAGATTCACCTGTTTGATTAATTCATAGGGGCAATGGTGCTTTCTCTATATCTCTCTCATTTAGAAAACTCCACTTACTGACTTTGCATTTCCCACCCTCGGCTTATACTCAAATCAATACGTTTTCCCCCAGTTTTGTAGATAAAATTTGGTATCTCGGCTTATATTCTGGTCGGCTTATACTCGAGTAAATACTCAGAATATATACTAGATAACATCTAATTTTAATACTTTGCAGAAGCTAATTCTGTGACTTGAAACCTGTCTAGACTGTTCTAGACACCATACAGTTCCCAAATATATCTTAGGGTCCCCACACACGTAACGAACCACGGCCACTTTTGTAAGAAAATATTTTGTGAGCTGCAGCTGTATCTGAACCCAGATTCACCTTCCAGCTCATCCTCTCTTCCTGAAAAGCCAAAGATGTCAACTTTAATGCTTGACATCTAGGCTAGGCACATTTGACCTTTTTGGAAAGAACACCAGAAGTTTTTGATGTTTCTGGTAAATTACACATACAACACTGTTTTTTTTATAAAAGAGCTTTGGGAGGTTCAGAACCTATTTTGCGTAATTTCATTATTTGTTATGGGAAAATAGTCTTGACTTACAACCATCCCTTGTAAGTCAAGGGTCCACTGTATTGGGATTATTACCGATTGGTAATGGGGAAGAGTCGTCAATGTCTATTTTGGTACTATTTCCTCCACTCTGATGGCAGACCTATTTATTCTGGAAAAGCTGCATAACTTTCTGGTAGTAGATCAACATCCTTCATGTGCTTTTGGAGAGGAGGGATGCATGATATGTTTAGAAGTATATACTCGAATGCTTAAGTGAATCTTGGATATGCTTTGTTATTTTAAAATTTTGATGCGTTAGTGTTGTAAACAACAAACTTAACTGGTATATAGAGGGGAAGAGAACTGACAGCATTGGGAACCAATAGGCTGCAGTTCTCTCCTCTGTGCTGGCTGACAGCTCACATGTCCACAGAGAGGGGTCCCAGCGCTACCTCTGGCACGCATGCCATAGGTTCGCCATCACTTCCCTCTGAAGGTAGCCATACTCAGGTCGATTGGCACCGATCAATTGCTGATCAATTGCCGACCCGATCTTTCCAGGCGATCAGGAATCGGCGATTGATCGGATCGGGAATCGATGCAACACCACTATGTGAATCCGATTTGTGGTCGATTTGGACATGAGCCGATCTCCAAAATGGCCGATTCCACAAAATCCATCGATCTGAAAGGCTCAATGTCTGATCCGATTTTAAGTTGATTCCGATTTTTTTTGGTCGATCGTGCAGGGTGCAGGGTCAGGTGACCTCCTGTGGCTGCTTGAAGCTCACACCCTCCCTCCTGGACGTTTTTCAGTCTTTAAAGCTAGAGTACATTTTGTACAAAGGTCTTTCCTTTAAAGCTTCTATAAAGCCTTTCTGCCAGTGGAGAGCATCTAGGAAGCTTTAAACGTGACAACAGTGTAAACTTAGCCTTACCAACATGTTGGATCCCTGTTTGATTGATTGATTTTTCTATGGAGCCGGATCGATTGCTCCAGGTGGGCTGCAATCAAGCCTTTAGAGCCTTTCCACACCTCCCTCCTTGAAATGCATTTCCTCATCCATTGAAAAGAATGGAGAGAGAATCAGGTGTCTTGACACTGCCAGGGCATTTTCTAAAATGCTTCGATCCACACAGGTGGGAAACATCTGGGGTCTCATTAACTTATACAAGTCCCCATACACCATACAACCCCATACACGTAGATTTTAACCCGATCGACCGTGCACGGTCAATCAGCCAAAAAATCTGGTAAAAATCGGCCGGGCACTCTTTGTGTGCCACATTGTCTCCACTGTATTCTCGGGTCCCCCTGCGCTAAACTCATTCCTTTGGCGGGGACCCTGACAGAGGCAATCCACATATGCTGTTCGTGTTCTGCCGATCCTGCACTATGTTGACCTTCAGGCTGGTGTATCGGCAGAACACTGTGAGAACAGCCGCTGCTGCAGACAGGTAATGTGGATCGGCTCTGCCAAGAATAAAGTGGAGACATATCCTTACTTTGGACAAGGTTATGATGGTATGTTCAGGGGCTTTGCAATTAACTCACAAACCGTCCAGTAAAATAATGATATCCAGAAACAAGAACAAATTTGCTGTGTGTTTCTGTGCCTTTGCTAATGCATTTCCTACCCGTGTCTTAGGTTGTTTCCATTATACGTCTGACGTATCACACAGAAATTGCCTGCTTGGTGCATGGTCTGTTTACACATCCGCCGGTGCAGAGGCTGAATGTACTCCACTACGTTCAGCCTTACATCGGCAGAACAGCTACCTAAGTCTATCTGCTGAGTCGGGACCTCCCACTAAGCGTATATGCTCATCAGAGGGGTCCCGATGTAATGGAAACATAGCCTGATACTCGAGTCAGTCACTTTTTTCAGATATGTTTTTTTTGCAAAATAAGGTACCTCAGCAACTTATACTTGTGTATATATATGTATGGTAAATATATTCTATCCTTATACTGAACAAAGCTATGTTTTATATACTCTTAACAAGAAAATAAAACCAAATAGACTAATTCCAGAAGGGATCAGAGGGGTTAATAGTAATACAAAGCACAAAAAATCACCTTTACCTAAACAATCCTTTACAGGCAAGCCTGGCACATTGCCAGTGAATACTTATTCAAGAATGGAGGACAGAACACAGCAACAGATCTGTTATCATAATAATGAAGTGGCAAGGAACCAATAAATCTGATTACTGGCCCAAGATTTCAACGATGACAGCTTCATCTCAAGCACATTCACTCACATGTAACAAAAAATTCCCTTTCCCAGCTTTACACCGTGAAGTAGTTAAATTCTTAATTCACAAACAGAATAATTTTTTTAGGTACATCCAACTAAACTTAAAACATGCAGTCACATGACAAAAAATAAAGAGCCTTGTCTTTGTGAATTGACCTTTATTTATGAAAAGTGTGCGAAGAAGACTATTTTTGTGGCACATAGCAATAATTGGCCTCCAACTGTCATCTCTTGTGGTGCTGAGGTAAAAATAAAATAAGTATCCTGGTTGGTTGGTGTAGAGAAATTGTATTTCCAGTCATTTTCAATATTATCACCTTTTATAAATGCTTATTTACCAAGATTATAATCCCATTTAATCAATCTTTTCTTGGTAACCTTGAAAATATAATTTCCCAGCCTTTGTATTTACACACTTTATCAAAACACATTTATCGGTCATTTTAATATTTGCTGGAGAGTGATGAAATTGATTTTGACACTAATGACTTTCCATTAGAGATGCGGCACTGAAGAGGCAGAAGGGACCACATGGTATCACTTGCTGCTGAGAAGAATGCCAAGTCAGGGGAGGGAGGCCAACCATCGTAGCACTTCTACTTCTGTACACAAAGACCCCTTCAAAACTAAAGCCAGCCAAACACGCAGCTGATAATGGGGGATTCTTTTCCGATTTTATTGTCTTATGTAATGTAAATATTGAGTCAGTCTAATATTGATGATATTTACACACAGTGCTATTGATGGAAAATGTATTCTTTTAATTTTATTCTGTTCCTTAGATAATGTTGCATGTGCATGCTTCAAAAATAAGATTGTATACATATGATTTAAAACATACTTCGGGTTGAAATTTTCCAAACCTGGCCAATTGACTGATGGATAACGCTCTTTCGACTTTATACTCAATTTCCATTGCGTTTGGCCGATGTATTCAGTAAAAAGGAATTGATTTCCTATTGACGACTTAAATTATGAATTTTTCAGGACAATTGAACAGAATAATTGATGTGTGTATGGTGCAAAGTCTTTAACCTTTCATGATAGAGATATGTTATAGGTTTACTTAGCAATGGCAAGTTTAATACCCGGTTTTGGATTTGTTTTACTGCATCTCAAAATGCATACTAGTTCCAGGTCAGTAAAGTTAGTTGTAATGTTGTATAATGAGCATCAACAAACAAAACGTCATCAGTGGAAGCTCCATCTGTATTGACAGGTTTGGTGTATATGGCCTATATATGTATTAAATCAAGATCGGTGCATTAATTCATACATGTGGAAGGAATTCATGCCCATTTATACAGGATTATAGTGAGGAATTGTGAAGCAGGACCATGTGCGACTTTTCTGACAAGGCTGTATTTATATATAACACATACCAGGATTAGGTGTTCCTATAGAACAGTGGTTCCCAACCCTTTCTCCTCAAGGTCCGATTGCCTGTGTCCAAGACAAGCCAACCCCTACCCACATACACATATTAAAAAAAGAATTCCAGGAAGTGATCACAACGTTCCCACCCTGGCGTTACATTGCCTCCCTCCTAACTTGCACGCACTCAACCCTTATTATACTTCCTTCAATTGTGGGGATGATACCATGTTATATGGGGAATTGTAATTAACTCACAAAAAAAATTCCACCATCTCTTATAAAAATTTGAAAAGATGGCGCTGAAGCTTGTTTACATTTTACCAGCCAAGTATAGCTCAGGATTACCACTTTCAGCGACTTTTATCCCCCTGTGCTTGACTTGGTTTACAGAGAGAGAGCAGGGGGAGTTCCCTGCAGGCAGAGAAGAGAGAAGCTGCAGGGCGCAGCATGTCACCCCCCCTTCCGACAACACGGATGATGCGTGCCCCCCTGCAATCTCTAGCGCTTCTCCAGGGAAGGCTCAGACTCAAGGATAGGGAATCGCTGCTATAGGACATAAGCAAAAATCCCTAATAACATGCAATAGATAAATATTCCTGGAATTTTTAGGATCATTAGGCATCAGGGCTAATTCTGCTTCAATCTACATGATTCTTGTACACCCTGCACAAGATTACTATTTGTTGTGTTGAGAATTTATATTTTAGTTTTAAGTGAAAAAAAAAGAGAAATAACAACAAACAAAATATCAATAAAATAATACAAAGGTATATAGCCATAGAATAAAAAAGACAATGGTGGACGTCATGGTGGATAGAACATACTATACATACAAAAAACAAGGCAGAGGCATAGTCTTCCATACTTCCTGAGGGATTACTTATATTTCAACACATGTGTAATAAATTCACACAGTAAACATACACTTTGTATACATACATACAGGGAGTGCAGAATTATTAGGCAAATGAGTATTTTGACCACATCATCCTCTTTATGCATGTTGTCTTACTCCAAGCTGTATAGTCACGAAAGCATCTCTGTAATGAGAAGGGGTGTGTTCTAATGACATCAACACCCTATATTAGGTGTGC
>CM070032.1:46405789-46420057 GCA_036250615.1 Ptychadena robeensis | reverse complement strand
ATAAAATTATTCCTCAAAAATACCACTTGCCTAATAATTCTGCACTCCCTGTATGTGAGCAAACCAAGTAGACCATACAACACAGGTCCTACTTAATGTTTAACAGAGCTATTGTTTCTGGACAAGGTTATTTCAATGAATTAATGTCCGTGTGCACAACATCTCTGATTTCACTATGAAGCAATCTACCTTAATTTACGGCACTTCATAACCAAGTTTCACCTCTTGTTCAGCGCCATGATCTTTGGCTTTACTTGGCATTTAATAAAGCTAATACTTAAAGTATATTCCCTTCATAAAGTATATTCAGGTTTTTGAAGTAAAAGTTTTAATCCACTGCATTTACGTACTGAAACCAATTTAACGGTTCGCTTCCCCCATCAGAAGATTTTAAGAAAGGTTTAAGGGTGCAAAATTCTCTTTAAACTACTCAAAGATTTTTTTTTAGACAGGTCATTAATTTTTATATAAGATTTATTTCTTGTACTCAGCATTTTGAAAATTAGGATTAAATTACCACAAAGTGCTTAGAGTTCAAAATGGCTTTTTTTAAGCAACTGGTCATAATTTAACCTGTGCAAAATTTTAAGCCTTAAAGGTTCCCATACACGGGTCCGATTCCCAAGGGATTCCGGGACGATCGATTCCGGGCGCGTGCACGCTAATCGATCGTCCCGGAATCGTGTGAAGCCCACCTTGCCCGATCGATCACGTCCGATCGATTGGGGGCCCAGAATCGGATCTGCCAGAGAACCAACATGTTGGTCTTTCTGATCCGATTCAGCACACATCAGGGGGAGTTGCCATGTGTGAAGTGACCGATCGGGCACGGAATCGTCCAGGAATCGTCCAGGTGGTAGGGACAGGCTTAATTGGGCGATCGATCGGACATCCGATTCCCTCTGGCATCGCGGAATCGATCGGATGGGTGATCGATCGGCCATGGAATCGGAACATGTATGGCTAGCTTAAGGCTAAATTTACACTGTCGTTTCCCGAGTTGCTTTCAGCCGTCAGCAGTTTGGGAAACGACAGTGCGTTTCTGCAGCCGTGCAGGAGACGACTGCTTGCGACCGGCTGCAAAATAGTGCAGGCTCTCTGTCCTTACACCATAGCCATACCTTCCATCTTTATCCCATCCCCCAGCCCCCTCCAGATGTTTGTAAAGATAAAACCATGTCTTTGGCCTCTAACAAAAATCCCAGAGGTCTACCGCTAACTGAAGATAAATATATAGAACTGGTATTGCATGTATGGGAAGATGTATGGGTCCCTGGTCTGATGTAAGTAAATAGACTAATTTGCTTTTTATCTATTGTTTTACAGCATTCATCTCTGCCAGTTCATTTCATGGTATTGATTAATCATTAAGGCTTTTCAGAGGGTCTGATATGAAAGCTAAATGTCAAAAAAGCTAGACTCTGATTTATGGAGTTCATCTTTATTAGCATAATGTACATTTTGTAAGAATAAATCTGGATGATAGAACATAAGTTATAATTACAATAGTGATTATACAGTCAATAAACTAAAATAAATTGCAATGCAACCAAGGCTAATTACCATGTTTCCCCCGACAAAAAGGCATCCTCCGAAAATAAGGCACGCTTATATTTTTGCCTCACGCTCAAATATAAGGCATCTCCCAGAAATAAGGCACCCCTGAAAATAAGGTACTGTTACTTTGGACAGGGGGGATCAGAGGGGGCAATCAAAATGACACAAGAGGATCAGAAGGGGTTACTAAAATGGTAATCCCCCCTCTGAATCTCCTGTTCCATTTTGATTCCCCACTTTGATTCCCCTGTGTCATATTAAGTTGTCTCCCCCCCCCGATACCCCAGTGTCATATTCTTCATGGAAAAATAAGACATCCCCGGAAAATAAGACGTAGGGCATCTTTGGGAGCAAACATTTATAGAAGACACTGCCTTATTTTGGGGGGAAACACAGTGCCATATATTCTTGAATGAAAGCCAAGTTTTTTAGCCCAAAAAACACGCTTGAAAAGCCCACCTCAGCTTATACTCAAGTCAGGGTGCCACTTACCTGTCCCCAGTGTTCGCTGGTCTCCCTGCAGGCACCAGCAGCCTCTGTGAATGATCCAATGTGTTTCCCATGTGTTTTCAAGATCGACTCATTGAAATGTAACAGCCCTACTCTGCCATCTAGTGGACACCTTATTAATTTTTACTGGAGAAGGTGTATTTGCAATTGAAAACTTCTCTACTGATGGATATAATGGATATTATTTCATGTTTGAACATAAGAATTGCAGTGAAAACATCCTGTAACAACAATAAACCTGTGTACCTGTGTTCTCCTAACATTATTGAGCGTGTGGCAATAAGAGGGAAGGGTGCTTTCTATATATTGTTCTCATTTAGAAAACTCCACTATCTGCATTTGCATTTTCCACCGCTAATACTCGAGTCGTTAAGTATTATCCATTTTTTGTAAATAAAATTAGCTATTATGGCTTATATTCGGGTCGATTTATACTTGAGTATATACGGTACATGAAACTAGCTCCATTTATTAATATTATTAACCGTAAAATGGTTTATTCCTCTGTATAGGAAAACCTGGACAGACTAGACTATATCATGATAAATGTAAAACTGACCATTGTTTGAGGTTCTTATAACACTTGTCTGTGTGTATGGCAGCTCTCAATTGCATACACACATCCTAGTCTCTTAACAAAGGTTAAGACGCCCCATTCTTGCCTATCACCCAGCATTCTTCTGTCCTTTGTTGTCTTTTTTTTCTCTCACTTTTCTGCTTTCTAGCTTATCCAGTACAGTATTCTATACTCAAACTATACTCATTGCATTCATCCAAATGGAGCTATATCCAGGGGTGCACATAACTGTTTTAGTGAGCTACTCAGTTAATTACCAGGAGATGGTTTTTGGTAGTCATCCCAAGTGTAGCTTGGTTTTAATAAGTGCCATCCTCCTCACTATCTCCCTCACTGTCCTCTGCATCAGCCTCCTGTATGGTAGACTATGCTGCAGATAGACCTCCCTGTTCTTGATTGATCCTCTGATTGGCTGTCTCTATCCACAGGTCAACAGCTGGCTTTGGGTCAAATGTAACTCTCACAGTACAACACTGTTTGAACCCCCAGGTACTGATATATAGCTGTGGAATGCCGCGTCTACATTGCAGCACTGCGTGGTGCTGCTGAAGGCATGTCCATTGAACCCCAAGATCTCCAACAACCTTAAAAGTACAAACCTTTTGTTAGTAATTTACATTCCCAATGTCACATCCCTAACTGCAACCTTTCATAGTTATTAATGTTTCCCTGCAGTTATCCAAGTGACATAAACTGTATACATTTACCAATAAAAATGAAACATTTTACTTTAATACATGATACAGTGAAATTGTGTGGACAGGTATTGAATATGTTTGAGCTGCAATACTAATTTTAGCCACTGGGGCCACAGCCTCTAATGAGCATGTCTCGATGAGGGAGGGGGGTAAGGGGGAATCTCTCCTCTGGCTGACAGACTCCGTGTTTTATAGAATACAGCCTCCGGAACACTGGCAGCGGTGCTAAGATAATTTTTTTTTAAATTGATTGAACCAAAACTGGAGCTGTGTATTCCTACGCATGTAAATACGTAAGTTCTCTATGTAAATACGGGTGCAGTAAAAATGTGCACATTTTAAAACGCATATAGTGTGAAAGGGCCCAATTCAAAATGCCAGCAAATTAAAACATATATAATGCACAGAGTTTGAGGTGGGCTTAAAGTTGGTTGTATGCGTTGCACAGTAATGGTAGCTAGTCACATTTCTCTGTAGCGTTGTTTAAGACTCAGAATCTGTAACCACAAAAGCAACATATTTTTTTATTTAAATTACTATGGTGCCATGACTTATGTCAAGGTATATTTTTTCCCCACAAGAATTAGAGGAAACATAATGGAAACATTAGTAGTTTACAATATAACTTGTAACTATAACATGATCTTAACAAATAAAAAGATTATAAAAAATATTCCAGGCTCTTCTAACTGAATAAACTCCCACCAAACTGGAGCTGGCTTTCCTACATTCCGTGCTCAGTCTGGTTATAATAGTAGTGCCTAAACAAGTTGTACTACCTTTCCTTTACAAATTTGTACTTTTTGGCAACCCACCTGTTCCCACAGTGCAAAGGACATTAAGGGCTTGTTTCCATTGATGCGATTTGCCTTGGTTGTGTCCACGCGGCTGCCGCCCCTCCGACCGCATCCATAGGGAAAGCATCAGCCTAGCGGTGCGGTTCCGAACGCTAGCTTCAGCGTTCTCATGTGGAAACCCCAACCGACCGCATCCTTTTACATGGGGGCTGCCCAGAGTTTTCATCCGAACGCACGGACGTACGCATGCATCCGGATGAAAACAGCTTGGGGTGCCAGCGGGAGCGGCTGCAGCCGCGGCAAATCGCACCAGTGGAATCAAGCCCTAACTTATTAATTAACATTAATAAGTTATCCTTGGACTCCTTTCCAGGGTGGGGATTGGTTCTGGCTTTACCTCAAGCTAGAAATGCAGTGACAATGCACTCTTGTAATGGAATACATTCTGGTGGTACTTTGATTCTACAGCTCTCATGAAAATCTCAGTGGTGTCCTACGTGCCACCTAAAGGCCCCCCATACACCTTACAATCTTTCCATACAATTTCTGTACAATCAACTTTACTTGTACCAAAACCTTGTAATATGAGGACATTTCTAAACATTCCAATCACATTGTTTTCTATCAGGGAGGACACTATTCCACATAGTTGTTGGTAGATCTAAAGGAAATTGTATGGAGTGATCTAAAGGTGTATGGTGAGCTTAAAAGAATTAAGCCCCCCCCATACACCTTTAGATTCTATCATACAATTTCCATCAGATCTACCAACAATCATGTAGTATAGTGACCTCTCTGATAGAATACATAGTGATTGGAAGGTGTAGAAAGGTCCTCCTATTACATGGTTTGGAAAAGTTGATTGTACAGAAATTGGTAATTTGGTAACAGGTAATTGTATTTGGTGTATGGGGGGCTTAAGAGACACAGGGCAGGCACATTTACAAATTGTTGGTGGAGCAGAGGCCTGAAGTTTACCATGAAAAGTCAGCTCAAAAGTATTGATCAGTGTTTTGCCAGCTTTACTAATTCCTTCCCCATGAAACGGGAAATTGATGAAAAGTTTATAACAATTCTATAGCCAAAAAAATGTCAGAGACAAAATTATGAAGTATTGTTTTATTAAAATGGCAGATTAATATTAAGGGCATAATATGTGCTACTTGATATGACATTATTTAAAGGACAGAACCCATTTTATGCTTTTCAATTTTTATGGAAAGGACATTAAGTAATATAAATGAACTGTATAGCACTCTGTCAGTGCCCAAGTGGCGTGTAAAATGAATACGTTTTTAACAATTGATATTATTTCGAATGAAGGAAGAGATTGTATAGTACTGTGGGGATTACTTTTGAAGTGGATATTTGTTAATTGGAGCATTTGTTCAGACCTCTTAAAATAAGCTTTTTACATTTAACTTTTTAGCCATGCATAAAATCATTCAGTTACATGACTATGCTCATTTAATTGCTCCCTTTGAAGTGTAAGTTTTAATGGTTTGGTGGGCGAATGACTTAAAAAAAAGAAAATAAGTAGGCTGAAGGCTTACGATAAAAAATTAGTGTAACTAATTATATTTTGTCTTAAGTTTTATTGTGCTAAACTTGAAAGCATTAAGTTTAGTGGAAGTTCTGTCAAGTCAGTGGGAAAGTGGGAGTGTAGGAAGGATTTCTGTTTGAATAGCAGTACAGCTTGTCCTCACCTTGATGTTGAGGATTGAAGACTCATAGAATTGGCATGAAGAACATATGACACTAAAACATAGAAAGTCAGAGGTTATTTTCTAATCCATTATTGAATGAAAGTATCATTAAATATACAATTAATTACAAGAACGTTTTAATTAATTTAACATTATTATACTAGACTGTATCAGGAAAAAAAACTTCAATTGCAGTTGGATAAGTTCTTCACTGTGTACATTTTTGTTTTAGTCCAGGGGGTGTGCACATTTACTTATTACATTCCTTGCTCTACCATTAAGTGGTTCTTTCTATCCTTCCCATGCTCCAGGTTCTGAGCATGAGGCATCCTTATATATGGTGCAGCTCCATTGACATATTTCCCATCATATTCCACTGAGTTAGAGGGAAATTTGTCAATGTTATGATTTTATGAGTTCAGATCTGTCAAGGTTCTGTTAATTTTGTGTTATTGGCAGATGGGGACTCATTGTACTGCTTGCATTAGTCTCAGGGTAGCTCAGCTCATCAGCTTCCCTCAAATAGTAGTACATAGTAGGCACAAACAATTATCCACCATTTACTTTCTTGTGTTTTTAAAAAGAGGGGAGCTCACAATTCTTTCAGGAAGATTGGCTCCATTACCATTCATTTTAAATGGGAATGTAATGGTGATGGGGCATGTCATGGGTGAGCGACAAGAGCAGTGGACCCACCGTGCCACCAGACAAGGATAAACAGAGTCTAAGGAGCCCCCTGGTATTCACCAGAAAACCCTGCAAAGAGTGAGTGACTTTGCCTCAGGGAGCACCCAGGTTGTGGTCCCTAGCTACACTTACTTGGCAGCAGCTGACAACAGAGTATCCAAAGCGAGGTACCAAGACGGCAGGCACAGACATAATCAGACAGGCGATAGTAAGGGCAGGTGGCAAAAGGGGTAGTCGAAGACGGTCCAGGTGTTGGTACCAATAAGGCAATATCAAGGAGAACCTGTGGATTAGAGACATAAAGAATTTTTTTTTCAGGCAACTCTCTGTTGCCTCAGACTTCCTTTTATACAAGGTCAGGTGATCTGGTTGCACAGGGCTCCAGGTGTGTGATAGTGAGTGGTAACTGGTATCCTTCAGCAGAGGGAGCAGGAACCACATCATGTGCCACAATCTCTTCCACCAGCAGAGGGAGCTGATCTAGGAAAGGTCCTGGTCCTCTGAGGTTTTGGAGCAGACATAGTAGAACTGGTAGAGAGCACCGCTGCAGTCACAGATCGCTGGGTGACTGCAATCTGTGACAGGGTGTTGGCTCACTTACGAGCAATCGACATGGGCATGTTACAGGGGTAGTAACACTGATGAGTTGAACTAATCAATTGTCAACTGTAGAAAATTAGTAATTGAGTACTGTAATCATTATGAGCTGCACTGAAAAAAGAGCATAAATGAAAGCTGGATTGCATGGTCAATTGTAAAAATGGCATCTAAAGCCCCCCATACACCTTTAGATTCCTCTATACAATTTCCATAAGACCTACCAACAACTATGTAGTATAGTGACCTCCCTGATAGAATACATAGTGATTGGAAGGTGTAGAAAGGTCCTCATATTACATGGTTTTGGTAGAAGAAAAGTTGGTTGTACAGAAATTGCATGGTAATTGTATGTGGTGTATGGGGGGCTTTAGGTTGACGCTGGGTCTTCTAACAAGAGAATGACCCAAAGCTTACATCGCATTTATCCCAACAGTTCTTCAAATATACCAAAACCAAGATCTGGCCTGCACAGAGCCCAGACCTCAATCCTATTGACAAGTTGTTTCTGGAGCTTAAAGTGAATGTTCATCTTTGGCGGGTTCTTAAAGTGAATGTCCATGAAATTTGAACCGGCTAGAACAATTTGCAATGGGAGAATGGGCAAAAATGCCTCAGGAGACCTGTGCCAGCCTAGTAAGAGATTGTTGTCAGTTGTGGCTCAGAAAGTATACACTACTGACTTAACAGTGGGGCTAATCATTTTGTGCCCTTTCTTGTTTCAACTTGGTACATCAATATAATATCTAAGTGGTCATTGTATTTTATAGCGTATTTGTTTACAAATACATTTTCATGGAGAAATCAAGAGTTATGTCGAATTTCATAAGAAGGTCTAATCATTCTGGCCTCAACTGTGTATATAACTTGAAAGTATAAATCTAACAAGAGGCAAAGTCTACTTTCAACATATTGCTTTAAATCACTGAAACCCGCTAGCAGGCTGATAAAAGGGTGTAATCCGTCCATCATTCCGTCTTGTTAAAAAACATTAACAATATGTGTCTATTAGACTGCTGATTCTGCAGTCTCCTATCACAACTTGTATCCTTTGTGATTAAAGTCTAACGTGTGTAAAATAAATAACCTTAGGAACGTCCCATCAGACATTTAATCATGAAACATCAAATGTTTTATATTCTGCATGAGCAGTTTGCTGTACTCTTCTTCCATTAATTATGTCAAGCAACACACGCAGATGTCTATAGGACTCTAGATAAAAAGGAACTATAGACAGTCCTGAGTGGTTTATCAAAATACCGGTCAAGAGCAATGCAATAAGCTTCTGATCACCTGCTGCTGTGTGATGGTGATCGGACAGCTAGAGCCTAAAAGAAAGACATTTCCCAAAGATCTAGCAAGATGCTTTTTTTGGCTGCATGACTTGATCAAATGGAAATCTCCTATTGGCTTCAGACTCTGCTGTGTAGTCTCCCTCTCTTATGAAGCAAGACCCCCATTATTACACTGTCTCCTATCAGGGGGTCACTGGCAGCGGTGGGAAATATAATGGACCCTTTGTACACTACCCCAATTAAATAGCCATAGCTAACTATAGCTCTACATTGGTTGCAAGAGTCTCCAACACTGGTGTCTGGTAGCTGTTTTTCTCTATCCAGTAGCTATAGCGCTTCACCTAGGTTGTTGAGCAGAAATGGAGGAAGGCCACCTAAGTACCTGAATCCAAAATGTCCTTTTTTTTCTTTGCTTCCAACTATAAAGACAAAAACAAGATTAGAAAAGCCTCCAATCAAAGCATACCAATAATCTTCAAGTATATCTATCAAGTACTACCTATCAATAATTTATAAAACAGTAAAGTAACCTACTAGAGTGGATATGTGTGTACCCAGTTAATCTCTCAGAATTAAAAAATGAGGGTCCATCTTAAACTTTTTAGACACAACAAAATGTTCACACACAGCTACATTGATGGGAGGAGGCTCCCATAAGCTATTCTTTGAAACCAAATTCACAATATATCAACGTATACACATAGATACCACCACTCTCATTGTAAGGCCAACATCATATTAATGCAAAACCTGTGCCAATAAAACAGATTTGTTTCCCTAAAAAGTATGGTCATGGGGACTTTTCTGGCCAATAGTTAAGTATTTCAAATAGTAATCATTTTGAATAACAAGAAACTATATTTATTGTCCATAAAAAAGTCAACCAAAAAATCAACCACATAGGTTTAACTAAGTATCCTGGGTGCCACTGTTGGCTTGGCTGAACACGGTGAAATGGGTGTATCCATTTGGTATAAAGTTTTTCCCATTTGTCCCCATCGTACGTTTTGTTTGAACTTCATGGGGGGTCACCATGCCATGAAATAGGGACCCGATTTCAACGAGTATGAAGGTATTATAGCCATGCCAACGCGCCTCAGAATCGATAAGGGAGAACGGGGGGAAGCCACTGATGGAATTCAAGTATATCTTTGTGAACGCCTGTCTGTGAGGGTGCAATAGGTAAGACTCCACGCAATCTCCACAACCAGCTGCGTGAGACGACATATAAATTATACTGATCTTTTACAAAAATACTCCAAAATCACATTAAATATTTAGTCAAAGTCAAATAATCAAAGTATAAAACTACTTAGTTTCTTTTCTTAATAATTCTACAACAAAATCTCCTCTCCTACTTGATCATTTCAGCTGGAATATTAATTTTACCTTTATATATTTTGGTGCTCCATGTGTTTTTTTTTTTTTATAAATGTCATGGGTATTTCAATTCTTTGCCTTGAGGGGGTCTGGTATGGGCACCCTGCTTGTCCCCCCCCCCCCTTTCCAGACTTGACAGATTCTATGCCAAGAGGGGATCTGGTTATGAATTTGGGGAAAACTCACATCAAATGTTTTTTTCAATTACATATTAATCAATATTATAACCTCCCCTGTGCAGAAGCAGCTGCCAAAAATGCTAATCTTTTTTACATGCCCTTGTGAACCTTACCTATTTCCACGGGGGACTTTAATTAGGAATGTGCTCTTTGCCTGGCAAGTATAAATATGTTGGTGATGGACATTATGGTTATTTTATCTGTGCGGAGACTCTACCTTTTGAATGCGTATACATTGACCCTTTAAGACAGGGGCTTTGGCGATTTATGCACCTGGAGATCCTTTGCTGATGATTTGTGTGCCTGGCCAGAGAGTCTGTGCAGGCATTGTTTCTTACCTGGTGAGTGCAGGTCTCGCTTCTTCTTCTGTGTATAGTAAAATATACATGGGATATTGTACATGCTCACTAATGCCTGCCACACACACAACGATTGGCGGCCGATTTTGCCGCTGACCGACGGGCGTGCGCGCTCGTGCCGTCCGTCGGCGGCAAAATCGTCCGCCAATCGGTGTGTGCCCACATGGGGCCCCACAGCTCGGCCGGCCAAAGAACGGACATGTTCTCTGGCCGATGCCAGTCTATGCCATTACCTTCAATGAAGAGATAAAAGACTGCATTCCCGGGCTGATTCAGTCAGCCCACAAATGCAGCGTGATGACGTCATCACGCTGCATTCCAGAGCTCATCGGCACTGATCTGTCGGCACCCAGTCGGTGGGTGTATGGCAGGCTTTAAGGGTGCAAAAGTATGCAAGAATGATTCCATGATTTAGGTAAAAGAAGGTGCTCCTTTGATAATGAGGCCTGGAAAGCGTGAGCAATGGAGCATGTAAAAACTCATTGAAAGAATCCTCCATTGCCAATGATAGAAAACTAGCATGGTTTATCTTTTTATATATATAAAAACCTATACAGACAAGATAGAGTTACTTTAGCGTCTTAAAAATGATTGTGAGCCAGGTGATACATAAAGCACATCATATAATTAAACATGCTGGAGAAAGGGAAATATTCTTGCATAACAAGAGAGCAACAAATTCCTGCTGACATGTCCCGCATGACGCATACATAGCCTCAGGAGAATTCTATTAGCCTCATATTACTTAATACTTTTACCTGTGCTGTCAAGTCCTGACACTGAGCAAAGATGTCAGGTGTATACTGGCCTCTCTGATTTGGGGACCTAAGGCTCCACTCTGACATTTTATTCCTTTTAAGTGTAGGTGTACATCATTGTATTAATGCATTGCATTCTTTCTATAACATTTTCTCTGCAGTTAGAGATATATAGCTGATCATTTCCTGGTCTAGCATACATCTGAGATATCGGAAAGTGCTTCACACACAGACATTTGCTGGGATATGAATATACCTGTCCATGTGCATCTGCCGGGAAAACAAAGATCAACTAAAGGTCAAATTAGAACTAAAACTAATTAAACCAGAATCCCAGAAAGACAGATACATAAAGTTCAAATCAGATACAGAAGTTGCTGCACAACATCAAAAACTCAATAGAAATCTTTGTGTATCTCTTAAACCCCCCATACACCTTCAGATTCCTCCATACAACTTTCGTGAGACCTACCAACAACTATGTAGTATAGTGACCTCCCTGATAGAATACATAGTGGTTGGAAGGTGTAGAAAGGTCCTCCTATTACATGGTTTTGGTAGAAGAAAAGTTGGTTGCACAGAAGTTGCATGGTAATTGTATGTGGTGTATGGGGGGCTTTATGATTCAAATCTTTAGAACCATAAAAACGTCATGCTTTTAGCTTTAATTAAAATGTTCTTAAAAATGTAGGCACCACTATGCACTAGGTAAATCTAATGAGGATGAAACAGAAAGTAGATTAAAAATAAACAGGGAAACAGTCTATAGCCATGCATGCATCAACTTTTGCTTCATTTTAGATTCTATTGGCTTGAGTGATTGAAATATTGACTGTCAGTCTAGAGCTAGCCATACACGGGTCAATTATTTTGACCTCTCAGCTCCTGTTTTGATTTAACCAGTTCCACTTGTACTTTTTGTACTAAAATTTACCAACATGTTTGATCACTTTTCGCTAGCCACACACGTTGCTTGGGCAATTGATTTCTGCTCAATACTTTGGATGGGTTTGAACAGAAAATACCAGCATATCGGATCACTGTTCGACTAATTTCTTGTTGTATTCTGGTCAATCGCTCAAGTAGGACAGGATCTTCCCTGAATTGTCAATTGACACAAACGGTCGACCCGTGTATGGCCGGAGTTAGATTACTTTTTTTGTTTGATATTGATCACTTTTGGTTGATCGTACCAGGAATTAATTCCCAAGCAGGAATTGATTCCCGTATGAATGACAAATAAAAATGATAGTTTTAATTCGATAGAACAGAAATATCAAACTGTGTATGACCAGCCTTACATCGATCGATTGTACTACTACACAGTGTAATAGATTAGAAACTATTGATTCCTTTCCAAAGCCTTGTGCACATACATCGATTTCAGGTAAAAAGGAATCAATTTTGAAATGATCGCCTTAAATAAAAAGGAAAAATTAAGCTTGCCACCAATTGCAATTCAGACACTTTTTATGTATCTTAGGTTTCCCCCTGATTACAGGTCTGGTGTGTTTTTAATGAATGCCAATTTATCTCAGATTTTTATAATTTTTATTTGGCCTTCTTTTGTTTGCTCAAGGATCTTACATAATGCGGATTTTATTGAAGATGTCTGTGCTTCCTCATTATGCACCACTGTAATGAGAGGATATAGCTCAATTAGGTTAAGCTTTGTTAATTATGCGTTGCTGGAGTCAAATATTAATCCTCGCAAATCAGATTCTATATGCCAGCTCACCTGGTAATTGGAGTATTCACCCAGAGTAATAGTAAACATAGGCGAGTGCTGAAGTAACGTCTAACCGATTCTGGTTCTTGTTTTGGTCTCCTTGTCAGGTAAATGTGCTTCCTCTTAAAAGGAACAACACATGTCAGTGACTATGACTCAATATACTCTCCATGTATAAACTAAAAGTGAACTGTAAAGTATATGTGCAGACTGGATAGCAAGGTTAATTAAAGGCAATCAGATGGATTTTCGCTTTAGGACATACTAACCCTCCATGGGTATGACCATAAATTCCTAAGGGCTGTGGTGAGATGAACTGTACTGTTGTAAACTTCATGACCCTGATATTTAAGAGTCTGTTCATATACTAGAGCATGGTCTGCCACCCAGTAAATACCAGTAAAGCAGCCCATACACGGGTCAGATTTTCAATCGATCGACTTAAAACGATAAATTTTTAGTCGATTGATTGAGAATTGAGTTTTGCCCACCTGGTTAAATCGACTTAATCCGATCAAAATTGAGTGAAAATTCAGTCGTTTTTTGATCGGACTGGATGGTAAATTTTGATCGGTCGATTGAAAATTGGTTCGGTATTTTGAGAACCAAGTGTGGTCAACCAATTTTTGATAAATTTTTTTTCTACCTATTCTACCTCACTTCTGATTGAAATTTTAATCGGACTATTTTGGATCGATTGTTTTGTGGATTGAAAAAAAAAAATCGATCAAAAATCTTGTATTACATATGGCCCATGATACAATCGACATACAATTTTATACCGACTTAAAAATTGATCGTTTTAAGTTGATTGATTGAAAATCTGACCCGTGTATGGGCTGCTTAAGTTTATATCTGATGGTTCCTACCTGGTTGAGTTTCTTTGCCCAACAACTTGCCTATAGCTAGCCATACAAAGCTTGAAAGCTTGATTTTTGCACGATCGAGCTTCAATTTGATCCATTTGTGCGATTTAAATATTTATAGTCATTAAGATTTTAAGTGGACTGAGAATGGGGAGAGGAGAGCAAACATTTGGTTGTTCACATTGGCATTGCATAATTTTGTGTAGGACCCCAAAACAGCTCTGATATTTTTCATCAATACGTTACGGTGGACTCTTTAAAACTTGTAAGTTGGGCAGACATTACTTTGGTTGGACTTAATTATCCATAATCCAGTGCCCTTAATAGGACCATGAAAACTGCTGTCAATGAGGGCACTGGGCACAGCCCAGTTGCAACGCAGACAACCAAAGTATATACATATGTTTTTTTCTTTATTATATTATATACTTTGCTTATTGGATTTTGTATGTCATGTATGAAATTGTTTATAAGTCAGGTGAGGAGATGTTGGTGACACATGTGCGCAGTGATTATGGCGACGCTGCTCATATGTGTCTCTTCTCTTTCCTCCCTGACTAAATAGAATATTCT
>CM070032.1:46374525-46405689 GCA_036250615.1 Ptychadena robeensis | reverse complement strand
CAGCCCCATGGTCACAACAACTACATGTTGTTTGAACCATCAAAAAATCCCCTCTTTTCTGCTGTCAATGAGTCGGCACCTTTGAAGTTTCATTCAGTCGGTGGACTTCATGGGACACAGATACATCTTAGATCCTCCAGACCCCCTTGTTGGACAATTGACCCTTTGAGGGACCAGATGGATTACAACATTGGAGAAGGCACTTTTGATAAAATAATTTATTGTGTTCGCTTGTTCTATTTCTAAAGCCCCCCATACACCTGCAGATTCCTCCATACAACTTTCATGAGACCTACCAACAACTATGTAGTATAGTGACCTCCCTGATAGAATACATAGTGATTGGAAGGTGTAGAAAGGTCCTCCTATTACATGGTTTTGGTAGAAGAAAATTTGGTTGTACAGAAGTTGCATGGTAGTTGTATGTGGTGTATGGGGAGCTTAAGACTTTCCTGTTCCAACACCCTTGTGAATGGGTAAGAAGTCTTAACAAGTATATGGGTAAGAAGTCTTTGAGAGGTCCTCTGTACTCATTCCTTGATGTGAGGAGCAGGACCTGGGGGTCCTCTTGTTAAAGGGAAATCCCAGATACTCAATAAGTCCCCTCCCACCCCCCCACAACGCCTGGCCCATTGTAGGGAATTGAGACCCCCATATCTTAATGGAGGGTATCCCCTTTCTTGAGATATGGTATGGTGCCAGTGGGGAGGGGGGTGCTGTTCTTCCAAAAATGCATATTTGGCTGTACTATATCAACGGGGAATCAAGGAATCAAAGTATGCCGCCATTATAATGTATGGGAGACTAACATACATCGTAAGCGGACCAGAAACATGCAATGTTTGCCGCAACCTTACTGCTGTGCGAACATTTTGGCCATCACTAGTCATAAAATGAACAGTTGTGTTACATTTCTACTTTTCAGCAGGGTTTCTGAAATGCATATTTAACAACAGACAATAGACTACCTATATGAAATACAGCATTGATGGGTGTGGCTTATAGCCATTGCTTAAGCCCCCCATACACGTTCCAATTTATCCTATGACAACTTTTTCGACTGATCGTGTCACCCGATTTTTACTTAAAATGTTATGGTCAGTCGGTCTGCTGGCACGAAAAATCAGAATTCGAATTATCACCGATTGATCGGCCCGACACTATTTTATTAACAGCAGATTGACCAAAATTTACGGACAGACCCGAATCGGTCCAGACCGATTTTTCAGCCGATTTTGAGAAATCGTGGTCCGCATCTGATTATTCTCCCGATCGATTGGTATGAAAAATCGAAACATGTATGGCGGGGCTTTACATGGTAAAAATATGAGAGTGTTCATCTTACAAAGAGATTTCTAAATTTATGTTTCAAAAACCTGTTTCTAGTTCACAAGGAACAATTTATAAATGGGAACAAAGCAGAACTCATTTATTTAATGTAATTTCTTCTTTTAAAATAAGATGCTCTGTGGGTGTTCTCCTCCTGCTGTGTGTATTTCTCTAATCTCTAAAATTGTATTAAATTATAATGCTAAGAAGATCATTAGACACTTAATTTAAAGCAATGTACATCTTGTCAAAAAAGCTGAGCACCACGGAGTCTTGAATTCTGCCTTTGAAGAGAGGTTCAAAGGTTGAATAGATAATTGCTGACATCACACTATTCTAAAATCATTTTAATAGTCACAGCTCATACTTTTGCTGTTTTACCCAATCATTTGTATTTAAATGAATATTTGGTGTTCTTATACAGATGGAGCTGATAACTTCCATGGTTAGGAATCTGTTCCTAAAAATGCCTGCTGTTTACTTGGCTCCATAACTCAAGCTTAAACGTACACACAGAAATCAGTTATTAGAATTTTTTTTTAAAGATTTAGAGTTTCACATAGAGAGTTTGCACTTATAAATATCCTTCTCAGTGCATGCCCACCCTGCTTTCTTCATATTTACACCATTTTGGGTTAATGTTTTGTTTATGGCCAAAAGGTGGCTGGCCCTGCTGATGACTACAATATCCTAGTAACAATCTTACAATCTAAAGCAAGGTACAGACATGCAGATACCGTGCACACTCACGGCCATCTATCTGGCCCATATAATATGTGGCCATGGCTGTTTTCGAGTGAGACAAATTGATCCCGCTTGAAAACAGCCATATCAGACATGACCATTATTACGGCCGATGAGACTTAGAGACAAGCCTAGAGACAAAGCATCGGCTGAGCTGGGTAGAGCACAGCTGTCCCTCCCCAGCTCCGCCAATATCTGACAGCAGCGTGATGACGTCATTACGCTGCTACAGGGACCATCGGATGGCTCCAATATCGAGCCATCTGTACCCTGCTTTATGCAACCCATACATGGGTCAATACCTGCTGGTTCAATGAACACTCAAGAGGAACATAGTAACACCATCTTGACCTCACCATGCTGCGCTCAAGCATTCGCCGTTTGAAAGGTGAATCGAACTACAAATTGACCCGTGTATGGGGACACTAAATTTCACATGTTAGGTAAAAGAATGGTTTAAAAGCCCCCAACCAAATACACCATCTATGCTCAGCACTGTTATATGTTGGGTGAAAGAATAGCAGAGGACAGGCAAACCTTATATTTTAATACTTCAACCAGGAACTCAGGCAAAGTTAAGGCAGCATCGGTGGAGGAGACATGAGTGGATTAGGGAGTAATAAGTACATTACTAAAAAGAATAGAAGCCGATATTAAATTTAAAGTGTTCTTTCTGGAGAAAGAATAGCCTTACTGTATACTTGAAAGCATACAATAAACCCTAGTGTCCTAGTGGGGTTCTTGGGTTATCAACCATGCAATGTTGAGTTATAAGCTTTGCATTGTGGGGAATGATGTTGGTAATAAGATGCAAGGATGTAAAGCGTAAGGAAGGAGGTAAGTAAATATTCTATTTACATCACCCAAATAAACTTTACACCGGGAGACTAGCTGTACTACAATGTGCAGTTTGTGGTAATCATAAAGTTCAGCTTAAGGTTCTTAAAAGGGACACTTTTATTATCCTCCATATTTCCTGAATGTCAGAACTGAACAGAGGGTAAAAGGAGGGTTATGTAGAAAGTAGCATTTTACCCTGAGTACAGTAAAAGGATTGATTTTAATGGTACAGTGTTCATTCTCATGAAATTCGTTCTGTGAAGAGATCCGTCCATTAAGATGTGCTCTTACATCAGAAGTGGCTCTAAAAGTCAAAGGAACTGGAAGAAAAATAATTTAAAGTATTGATTCTGTGCCTCAAGTGTTGTGTTCTTGTTTTGTAACATTAAAATGGGAAACAAGAAAAAGCTCTGTGAAGGTAAGTTCACCGTTTGAAGTGTCAAGACAACATAATAGTACAAGTACTGGTACATCTTGTCTGGAATGCTATTTTACCAACATGACATGCACTCTTGACTTTACTAGAGGTTGGACTCTCAAATTTCCTTAGCTATTCTAGTATTGGTGCTGCCCTGGAAACTAGGATTGCTGCTATTGAGCTATCTAGACTGGCAGGTTTCCAGTAAAGAGCCTGTGTCTAGCCCATCAGTGTGGACCTATAGTTGCAAAAAAAAGTATGTGAACCCTTTGGGATTATGTGGAGTTTTGCATGAATTGGTTATATAATGTGCTCTGATCTTCATCTAAGTCACACCAATAGAAAAACACAGTCTGCTTAAAATATTACCACACAAACATTTGAACCTTTGGACTTAATAACTGGTTGACCCTCCTTTGGCACCAATAACCTCAACCAAACGTTTCCTTCACAACGATCTGGAGTAATTTTGGACCACTACCACTCTTCTTTACAAAACTGTAGCAATGTTCTTGAGATGTCTGGTGTGAATCTCGATCTAAGGTCATGCCACGGCATGGGTTGAGGTTAGGACTCTGACTGGGTCACTCCAGAAGACGTATTTTGTTCTGTTGAAGCTATTATTTTGTTAAATGACTTGTATACTTTGGGTCATTGTCCTATTGCTTCAGTTGGCGGACAGGTGGTCTTACGCTTACCTGAAAAACGTCTTGATAAACTCTGGAATTCATTTTTACATCAATAATAACAATACGTCCAGGCCCTGAGGCAGCAAAGCAGCCCCAAACTATGATGCTCCCTCCGCCATGTTTTGCAGTGGAGATGAGGTTTTGATGTTGGTGTGCTGTGCCTTTTTTTTCACCACACATAGTGTTGTGTGTTTTTTCCAAACAACTCAATTTTGGTTTTATCTGTCCGCAGAATATTTTGCCAGTAGTGCTGTGGAACATCCAGGTGCTCTTTTGCAAACTTCAAACGTGCTGCAATATTTTTTGGGATGGTAATGGCTTCCTCCATGGTGTCCTCCCTATGTTCTCCATTTTTGTTTAATGTTTTCCTTATTGTAGATGTGTCAACAAAAATCATGTGTCAGAGATTTCTGTAAGTCTTTAGCTGACACTCAATGATTCTTCTTCACCTCATTAAGCATTCTGCGCTGTGCTCTGTGAATATTACATGAGTGTACCCTTAGTAGTGTGGCATGATGATAACACAACAGCACAATTAGTAGGCATGCACAGACCACCCTTTAGGAGTAAGTACCTCAAAATGTTTTTTTGTAGGATTTTTAGGTATTAATACATTTTATATATCTAAAATGTTTCTGGTTTTCAACTTATTACTTAAGAACTTGTGCCACAGTTAGCTACATGCTTGTTTCTGGTGTTCAACTGAAACTACAGAATCCACCAGAATTATTCAAGTAATTAACATTACTTATAGAATATAGAATATATAGAATAAGTTGATGAACTGATGAATAAGTTGATGGCTGATGAAATTACCTCCCAGTGTTAGGTTTAATTTATATTTACCTCAAATTTTCTTGATAAAATGCACTTTCATCACATCATAGTGATGCTGATGTATGACATTTAACCTCCCTAGCGCTCTTGCAAGGTCCAGATTTCTGTACCAAAAGCGCACCATAGACTCTAATGGAATTTTTTTGTGTTGTAAGCCTGTAACTTCCAAAAATATGTCTGTATAAGTGTCTTGTAGACATCCTGATTATAATAATGTTTGAAACACACAATTATTATTAAAAAAAAAAAGTACATGAAAAAAATTATAAAATGTATCATTTGAATGATAAAAACTCTTAAATAATTTGGTATGAAAGATTTCAAAACAGTATTTATGTTTGTTTATAATAACATTTTTATTACAATTGGAAATGTGTTTTGTTTTTTGTTTTACTTTGAATTCTATTGGATACAGTTATCACTGTATCCAATACAAGCCACTTGGCACTCTCTGATTAGGGTTAACTTCAAAGAGCACATGTGGAGATGACACTGGGGGTGACATTCCACATGTGGTCTTTGAAGATAGCCCAATTTGCATATGAATGTCCCGCTGACCCCCCCCCCCCCCGGGCGGCGGGACATTCATATGCAAATTGAGCTGGGAGAGGGGTGACATGGCAAAGCCAGCTTACAGCATCCCCCGGGACAGCACAGAACAGTGAGTATGTGCTGCTGCCGGGGGATGTGAGCTTAGCTGGACGGCTCCATCTCGTCAGCTGCAACACTGACATGAAAGTGCAGGGACGAGATGCAGCTGTCAGAAGCACTAGGAAGGTTAAGCAGTAATGTAGTTTTCATCATCTTGGCATTTAAGAATGATGTGGAGCTATATACACATGACAGATATGTGTTGCAGGAATCAGATAGTTTCCAGCTACAGTAGAAGTACACTCAAAGTGCTCATTCAGTTCTATAAACGGCGAGGGATGGCACCATATCTCCATAGGCATGAGGTGAGTGCTTTGACTGGACAGAAAGCTGTAGGGGTGATAGTTTTACACCTCAGATATATATATCTAAATTTGATGTGAAGCTTCTAAGCCAGCCATTCAATAAGCAGCTAACTAGGCAGCTGTGTTGAAATTAAAATGATTAATGTTTTTATATAGATATAATGTTGTAAATGATTTTGAGACTCATTAGGGGGCCAACAGTTTTTGTAGTTGATAAGAATAGCTAAATCTAATATACTATTAAGATACTCACTAAATGTACCAATACTCGTTGCGATTTTTCGTGGACCGATTCAATATTCGATTTTGACTCCTCGGTTTTTGCTTTACTGCTATTTTTAAAAGTCGGTCGGATGCATGATTTTTTGGCCTCTGACTAGTTGCCGACCGACCGATCGGCCGGTTGGATCAGGAATCTTATAAAAGTCTCTTTTAAATGTGGCCGACTGACTGAAAATTACAGGCATCATCATTCAGGACCCGACCGACTTTTCGGCCGATTTTTCAAAAAACAGCATCGGTCGGACTTCATTTGCATGTTATGAATCCCGAACGATCGACCTACCCGACCGACTGGATCGGTCAGAAGGGCTAAAATCACACGAAAAATTGCGACGTGTATGGGTACCTTTAGTGTTAAGGTGAGGAGCCCGCGGCAATTTCCAGGTTTGCTTCTTTGGCTTCATTGTTGAAGACACTGTTGACCCCCATGTCATCATCAATGGCCATGGGAATGGAGGGGGGGGGGGGGGGGGGGGGGGTGGTTAGAGAAGAATCAGGGCAGAATACAAAGTAATCCGCCACCATTGCTCGAGGCTTGCTTTTAAAAAAGTGTGCCATGTGGCCAATGCACAGAGGGTTAATGCGATCATATTTTAAGTAATTTGAACGATAAAAATGGACAGTGTATGCCGACCTTGGATCTATTTGGTCACTTGGCAGATGTTTTATTCAGTGATGTACATATATCTTATGATATGGGATTTTTCACATGTGGCAGATTCATGCCTTCAGTGTTTTGCTAGAAGTTTAATTTTGAGGAAATGGTCTCTAAAAACTTTAAACTGAAGGATTCACATAACGGCGTATGGCCTTGGGCAACAAGAATTGGGTGACAGACTAAGGTGAAGAAGTCCAGCAGAAAGAAATTATGTTCTGGAAAATTTTACTATCACGCGTTCCAAAATGACATGCTGATTTTTGCTATCTTGCTGAGGGCAAATTGCATTTCCCTTGCAATGGCAATTTCATTATGTAGTAATTAAGTTTGTGGAAGTTTGATTTGATGAGATGAAGCAGGGGTGGTATGTTTTTTGCTCACTTAGCAACAGGCACATCTGCAAAGGATGGCATACATTTCCCCATTAATACCTTCTTATCATTATCAAAGAGCTTTACGGCTGAGTCTGTATTTCCCCAGTCAGGGAGATAACAAGAAATGCCACATTAATCTTTAATGCTTTTCTTTTTAACACATGTCATAGAGATCTCAATGGCTTTGCCATCCATATGTTACAAGCAAAGATAAGCCCCCATTGCTGCTGTGTAAAAAGGAAAGGTAGCAGTGTGCATAGACTTGTTTGGGAGTTTCTTTTTGATTTTCTGTGGAGGAAAGTTTTCCTGAATGTTTTATTGTGTTTGTCACTCAAGCTTTGTTAGTTTACCTAGATATAGGTATCGTCAAATGTGATCCATGAGATCAATACAGGACTAAATACTAGACAGAACACACTACAGGAGAGGAATGCAAACGTCGATTGTGTCAGAGTTTAGGGGCTTTCAGAGTAGTTGAGGAAATAATCAGAGTAGTTGAGGAAATACTGGTACTAAGGTCTGTTTTAGCTGCATCCCCTTGTGTGTTGATACCCCATTCAAATATGTAACTCACTTTCGGCTGGTGGTGGAATAAAGCCCTAAGAGGCACCTCCGTAGGTTTCTGCATTGGGGGGTTCTGCATTAGGGGGTTGTTAGTAAAGATGCAAATCCTACCTGTCTCCGCATCCTCCAACCACGTTATGCCAATAAAACTGAACTGTCATACTGAAAGCTCATTGCTTGGCTTCCAGAACACGTTATCCTTGCAGTGGGTTGAAGAATGTGGAAAAGTTGATGGAGACCAGACATACCTGACATAGGGAAACTAGAGATCAATAGTGTTACAATCTTTTTTTTACAAATCTATTATCCCATATTCATACACTTAACATCATAATATTAGTTGGGTCACGTTTACCAAGTTCCTTTATAACATAAAAGACCAGAGAAGGAAAACTACATGAAACAGAATGGTCGCCACTGACGCCAAGTGTCGTAGAAAAAAAACCCCTAAGGAAAAAACTTCCTATATGCATCTGGTATCTGAACACTAACACTAACACAAAAGACCCAGACTGGATACTAGAAAATACAGATGCATCAGGGGACCATAAGAATGAAGATCTTAGGTGTAAAAACGCATCAGAAATGCATCTAACGCATGGGTAGCTTTATTGCCACACAAGAAAAAAAAAAAACCTCATTGGAAACATAGCATAGGCTGTCGGGAGATGTGCAGTGATCTACCAGGATGAAGCTTCACACAATCATCCTGTCCAATTCCAGTTTATCCTATGGGGGGCACTTGTTCCCCTCCCCCTTTCCCCAGAACATAATGATCACTGTCTATTCTCATTCATTCTATGGTCACTGTGAACAATCATGAACCAAATGACTGCAAGTGTACTTATCCCTAGGGTTGACTGACCTTGGTCAGTGGGAGTACAAATTCCCTAGTGTCAAGTTAGTGGTTTAGAAAATAAAAATAAGGATTTGTCAGCTTTCTTTTCAGTTCATAGAAAGTAACAAGAGCACCACGTTTCTGGGAAAATCAAATATTTCCTGAACTTGAAAAGGGAAAGCTGATGTTACCACCATAGCTATGGGCTAATAATCTATAAAAATTTGTCCTTGGGCTTTCTTTTCTTGCTATTCTTTCAATTTAATGTGTTTCCTGCTTAGGGAAGGCAGACACAGCTAGGAAGTGAGTGTTTTTGGGTAACTACCTATGTATTCCTCTGAACAGGTTGGACTTTTTTGGACAATTTGGACTGTTATTTCAACTTATATACTAATATAAAGAAAAACTATTTCATGAACCAGCTTCATGTGAGCTGCAAAAAACAAGCAATAATGTCATCCTATGGTACTGTTATATCCAGTTTTCAGGACACACATGCTTCCAGAAATATATTTAGGAAACCTATGAGTCTATGTTACTGGACCCTACAAAAAAAAAAAAAAAAGTTATACATTAAAAGACAATGATCTAGTGGCTTTGGGGCTTTTTTAGCCACTGATTAAAAACAAGATATACCATAAGTCAGAAGCTCTACATTTCTATTGACTTTACTGCAGGTTGTTTCAGGTCAGTGATGCAGAAAGCAATGAAGCCAGAAACAGCAGGTCAGCGAGCATTTAAGGTCAGGTTTCCTTAAACACAATGCTGATAGCAATACATGACTGTAGATTTATATAACTAGTGGCTATACATATTCATTGATTTGGATCAGAGGCCAGAGTGGTCGGTCATTGGTCATCCATCACCAGTTATTGTTATTTACAGAGCATCTTTTCTGTCATTGTACAGTATTTTGAGTACTTTCTGCCATACGGGTGATTTTATTTGTGTTTTGTTGCTTTGTGTTGTATATATCAGTCTTGATATAGATGTACTCTTTGTTACAATAGTTAAAAGCAGACTTCCCTTCATATATCTATTACTGAAAGATTACTTATACTTTACCTCTGCGAAGCAGCCATTGTTCTGCTCTGAAAGCCTTGCTGATGGATATCTTGGATGAATGTATTCTGCTCCAAAGTTTTATAGTACTTCAGCCCTGAAATCACTAAGTACATGCTGATTACATATTACTGATTCACGTGCAATTCAAGAGCTTTGTGCTTGAAATGCCATCTATTCCAGAGATGAATAATATGCCATTCCAGCCCAGATTACTGTAAATATAGCTGTCCGGAGTTAAACAATTTTCATAAAGAACATTTATAGTCCTCCATGTAAGTGGTCCACTCCTTCAAATATGGTGGCCAAGCAGGAAATAGCTCCTCAAATAGATCTTCAAGCTCCAACAGACAATTCCATCTTATTTGTTTCAGATTATTACTAGAAGTAGGGTTGAGTGTCCCCAGCAGGCACCTTTCCCTCACTTCTTATTCTGAAGACACAATACAAAATTAATAGGGTATCCTACCAAATTACTGTCATATCTTTGATAGTTGTCACCCGTGCATGCCCCCCTTTTGGGAGATTTCCCTTCCATAGTCTGGTGACATCTCAAATCACAGAAAACGAGAATGAATCTATCACAGTTAATGGAAACACAGGCATTAATAAAACAGGTTTTTAAGTCTATGCACGGCAATCATAACATTTTAGCAGGAGTTCTACTTCTACAGCTCTGTATATTATCATTGAATAATTGTATCTTGGGAAATACGTTAACCCTGAGCAGATGTTTTCTTTAAATTCTGACTGACATGTAAATCATTTGTTAATTGCTATAGTAAAACGGTGCAAATCACAATTTGCATTGTAAACCATGGTTATCTGCTGTGGAGCAGATTTTCTGGAAAACACATACCCATAAAACAATAGACATTGTCAATAGACTTTCCATTGGGTTCAATACAAACATTGAACCTAACCTAAATTAGGAGCATTGATCATGAACGCCTGTTCTGACCAAATGCCTAAAGCATTCCCTAGCAACCACTACCCAAATGTGACACCCACTGCCATTAACTATAACATGGCTGCTCCTAAAGGCTGTCATACCGGGTCGATGCCTGTGAGATGGATCAGCCTTCGGTCATCGGATCAATGAGGTCATCGGCTGAGCTCGGGGTGCAGTGCATCATTGAGCTCAGCCAATGATTTGCACCTGCAGTCCCCATCCAAAGCAATGGACATTGACCGTGATTTTTGTCATGTCGGAAGACAGGGGTTGCCACGTTAGATATGCGCTAGACAGATGGTCATGAACGCGCACGGCTAAAGCTGGCCATAGACGGTTCGTTTTCATTCCCATTTCTCAGCAGATCGACCACTTATGATGATGTCATCACGCATGGCCGGTCGTGTGCTGACATTTACTTTGGATGGGACCAGTCAAAGTAATGAGATCGGCCTAAAAATTACGGACATGCCCGTAATTTTGCAGATCGATTTCGGCCCCAAATTAAGGTGGGTGCAATAGATTTGCGGCAGATGGATCAGCGCGAGCGCGGAAGGCGGTCGATCTGTGGCGAAAATGGTTGAAAATGTAACCATGTATGGCGGGTTTAAAACATTACCATTTATTTTTTTATATTTATATAGTTATGCTTTCAATAGCAGACAATGCTCTTCATGTACTTCTCTATATCAGTGTTTATCAACCTTTTTTGGGCAAAGGCACACTTGTTTCATGAAAAAAATCGGAGGACACCGACGATACGCATAATCGCAGCGCACTTACGGTCCCCGCCGGAAGTACATCATCAGCAGGTGCCCCGCTGGAACGCAGATGCGTACCAGCAGAGCAAAAACACCGCCCCTGGTCTGTGGGGACGCATGTTGCTAAGCAACCGCATCCTCACAGAGCCGGTCCGTGTATAACACGGATCGGCTGTATAAGTCTTATAGTATAATATACACGGACCGGCTCTGTGAGGATGTGGTTGCTTAGCCCTCCTATCTAGCTGCCTCTTATAGTATAAGACTTATACTATAAGAGGCAGCTAGATAGGAGGGCCGAGGGTAGGGTCAAAAACCCACAGCACACCAGGCAACATCGCGGAACAGTGGTTGAAAAACACTGCTCTATATGATGAAAACATGCATTGTGTATCTTGCCTAACCACAAAACTTCTACACTTGCCATGAATAAAGCCAAAACTATTGTTTACCGGGCGAATACTACCAAAGACCTTTCATACATAAAGCCCCCTATACACCTTACAATCGTACCATACAATTTCTGTACAACTTTTCTTTTACCAAAACCAAGTAAAATGAGGACCTTTCTTACCCTTCCAATCATCATGTATTCTATCAGGGAGGACACTATACTACATAGTTGTTGGTAGATCTAATGGAGATTGTATGGAGTGTATGGGGGGCCTAAGAATGCAAAGCAAATGGTTGTTTAATGCCATGTTTGAAAGAAAGGTGAAAGCATTTGAATATTGAGGATTGGCATTTTAAGAATAAAGTTTTGTTCAATTATATAAGCTCCTTATCAGGTAATGAGCAATCGATTATGCAGAAGTAAAAAAATTAGCCAAAATCATATATTATACACTGCAGCACATCTTAATTTAATAACAATTTGCTTGGTAATAAAGATAATATAATTGTAGTATTGCATCATATAAAGTTGTTTTGAAAATGTTAAAAGAAAAATCCATTGATCTGCAGAAAACACATTAATCATCATGGCTTTGCACATTGACAGTGAATAGATTAAAGTGAATCTGCCACCTCAGAGTAAGGTAGAGTAAGTGAGACTTGTCTAGAGGAGCCAATTATTCTGCAGTGTGTTACGTCTACAAATATACAAATTATTTATTCACGCCAGAGCATAGAGAAGTACATTTTGCACCATCACTGAAGAGTTTATATCCTTAACTATATCCTGTATTATCATTTCTTTATTGTACCCCATTATCATTATTGCATGATGCATCTTCCATTGCTGTATTTTATGCAGATGGCACTACAACAGTTTAGATTGCTTTTCAACCATAGTAAGCAGATAGGCTCAAGGCCTAGGCTGTGTTTTTGCGAAAACACACAAAACATTTGATAGTTGTATCCATAGCGTGGCCCAATTAAATTTTCAATCGGTGTGTCACCCCGTCGTGTGCAGGTCCTATCGCGATGGGCCCATTGGAAATTAATTGTGACACGCCATAGACATGACCATCGCGTTCTTGTAAAGATGAAGTGGAGCCTAGGCCTTACTTGATTAGCCTGTGTATATGTACAAAAAAATTATATAAATGAATAAATAAAATGGACCGGGGTTAGAACTCATGTAAGGCTTTGGGGCTTTTTAACACTTTGCACCCGGACGTGCGTTCTCCTTTATTAAAAATGGGTTCCATTAACTCATAATGTGAAACTGCACTAAAAATGTGATCCGTCACTGAAATGTGGCAGTGTGAAAGAGCCCTTACTGGCTTAATTGGAGGGATTAATTTCCTCTCTGGTAGATGTGGCATACAGTATTTAAAATGTATTTTTAACATTGCTCCATATAAGAGGGGCTCCAGCCTTTTCCAATTTAATTCAAAACATAAAAATTGCAATCAATGAGAAAGGAGTTTTATTGTGTTAAGTGCTGATTGAGAAAGGGTTGTTAGCTTTAATATTCTGGTATGAATTTAATACATGCGACTCTGTTGGCCCCTTTTAATTGAAGTGTTATAATGTTGAATTTTAATATTATATAGAAAGCTCTTAGTGGTATTTGTTTTCATTTAAAGAATGTGGTCATGCCAGGCTCTTTGCAGACTCCATTCACAAAGCCGCCATGCAGCAGTACAGCAGCAGGTGCTTTTGTGGCTGAACATGCAAGTTTATAGAATGGGAAAGAGAACACGCTTAAACAGAGAGATGTCAATTGTCAGGCCCAGCAGTGAAACACAAAAGCAGCACCTTTGTTTGTGTTTCATGCCTATTGTAAAGCCAATACAAGCTAGGAGCACAAAGCCCATAGTTCTTGCTGTGAGTAGGCCAAACGTAGCTCCGGGTCAATAAAACATCCCCTCTCCTCACAATGTCCCAGTGAACGCATGAATGACACTGACAACCCAGAATATTTTTCTCAATAGATTCTGTAAA
Organism: Ptychadena robeensis; assembly: GCA_036250615.1. NCBI lineage: Eukaryota > Metazoa > Chordata > Amphibia > Anura > Ptychadenidae > Ptychadena > Ptychadena robeensis. The sequence goes on along the minus strand of CM070032.1, from coordinate 46,391,994 downwards.
TTCTTTCCCACAGAAGTCAACGAAAGGCTCTGTTGTCCTGGACTACGTATTCCGTCACCTAAACCTTGTGGAGATAGATTACTTCGGGCTCCGCTACTGTGACAAAAACCATCAGACGGTGAGTGACCCTGGGCATTATGCTTGTCCAACCATAACGTTTAACCATTGTCCATATGGTATTGTGGCTCAGTCTGGGCTTAACACATCTAAATACACATTATACTAATATCACTTTCTCATACATTCTTCTTTTCCTCAATTCATGTATTTATTTGTTTACTTGTCTCATTCATATATTTATAAATATACTATTTCACACTTTTTAAACATGCTAAAACACACATGAAGTTTAGAGTAGGTAGTTTTGACAAGTTGTATATATATATATTTTTAGTTTAAACTTTTTCTTGATATTTGCTCTTTTTAGTTTTTCACAATTTTCTTATCTGTTGGCAACCCAAAATGGAAAAAATTGGTTATGTGGTCCACATTAGGAAATTTGTTATTCTATGTTTTCCTTTTTCCAGACACATGGAACTTCAAATTCGGAGTAGAGATTTTGATTTTGACTAGCTGATTTATGAGTTGATTGCAAATCCCCTGAACATACCATCACCACCAAAAATTCCTGGAAATGTAGTGAAGGGTTGTGGGAGCATTTGAAAGTAATGCTCACCATACACTCTGAGATAAAAATTAGGATCCATTAAAACAGACCAATGTATCCCGACGGCAGTACCGGTTTGGATCGTAATATTCGGCAAAAACGCTACCACATTGAAAATCCAATTTACGATCGTAATTTTTTTTTAAATGAGAATATCATCGAAATCAATCGAATATACACATATACGTCTCAATATATATGTATACATATATATATACATCTCAATATATACATATATATATATATATACATATACATCTCTCTCTTTCTCTCTACTATTACGTAGGCGACATGCTGACATGCTGTTTAGCCACCATGTCAGTGTCAGCAACATGCCGGTGGTGCCGGAAGTTTTAATATGCTAATGTTCCGCATCGGCAGTAATTGGTTGCTAAACACTATGAAAACAGTATGAGGTTTCCCGATGTTGCCAGACCAATTAAAATTTTTGAACATGTCCAATAAATGTCCAATAAATAAAAGACAGCAAATTATAATTTTCAAGCATTACAATATCTCTAATTTTGAATTCCTTTAGACTTACAAAAAGAAAAACTGTTTTTGTGGAGAAAAGTTCTGAGCTGGTGAACTGTGGTATTCCTCCACATGTTACACAGTTTGAAACTAGATAGACAGGAAACTCGATTGTCAAAGCAATCCATCATATATTTCCCTGAAAATCATATGGATAATTGTTGTGTGGAATTCAAGCTATGCTTGATGTTGCAGGGCATATGATGAGACCTATTATTTGCATGGTGATTAGCCATGTGCTGAAGGCTCACCATTTATCACAGTCACAGTCCATTTTGTGTAGTCATGGAATTTCCTATTTTATTTTTTTTGCCCCTGTAAGAATTGACATTCATTTTAGGTATCTATTAGTTTCTGTCAATCTTTACCTATGAAGTATTAATAGACCTATATACACAAGTACATGTGAACTATTTTATGTCCTTTGTCAAGCATAAAAGTACAAGTTGGAGCAAAGAATGCTATTTGCATTTATACTATGCTGTAATTAACCATACCGCAACACAGCACAACTAGTGTTAATGTGAGGTACACAGGGGTCCACTGGCACTGCATTTGCGCTTATTTAAACACTCTGCTGCATGCATTTTTGCATACACTTGTATGGGAGATGCAAGCGCAGCGCAAAATGTGGGGTTTTCACCAGTAATGGACACAGTTAACGGACATGTTTAACAGATGCAGTAGTGTTACCACAAGCACATCCGTTACCGACAAAGAGACGCACCACAGCACGTCTAGTGTGAAATGGCCCTAAATGTTACATGGCTGATCTTGGATGATCTTGGGTATGTCAAGTGTTGTCTCAGCATGTGTTCTTGCTCTGTTATTTAAATTTATATACATTACACAGACGTTAGCAATCTTTTAATTGGTACCATGAGATATCTCTTTCTTTATCAGGTAGGTAAGATGTGACTATTTTACTTTACAGTTTTGGCTCCATGCACCCAATTGCCAACAAGAGTATCAAATACTCAAATGTGTGAACATTTACTTTTGGTACTTTTAGGCCTGCAGTGTTTGTGAATGCACACTTATGGTAGTAAAAGTTAATTTATGGCAAAGTAAAGGGACCTGTTAAATACAGAACTTCCAGCCCCCCAGAACTCCTGAAAAGTGCCATAGTCAGGCAGACGCCACATTAGGCGTCCTACAGTTGCTTTGCAGTAGGTACTCAATAATGATAACATGGGCACTCAGGCTATTGGCACAGGAACTTGAAAAGATGGGTGGGGATAGACCACACGTATCACTATTCAGGAAGTTTGGGCCCCTTTTCTCACACATTAAAAACAAGACTTTTTTTTTCATTTTAACTTGAACATAGAAGGATTAGAACATTTGTTAGGTCTTAATTGTTGTCTGTGACACCAGACACAAAACTGCCATAAAGTTGTCAAGTCCTTGGCCAGGTTTAGGGTGCAGGAGGAGATGCTAAGACACTTTTAGTACGATAATGAACTAGCAAGGTAGGGCGGCATCTGTCTGGAAACTTTTTTAATACTAATATAAGAATGTGTTACTTAAGCCGCGTTATGTGTGGGTGTTTGCTTGCCGCCTCTGGCAGTCCTGCTATATAATAGACTTAAGCAAATCAATCTCTTGGCAGATACATTTTAATTTTTCTGCAAACATACACTGTTTTTTTCATATGCCATTACTGAAAACTGAAGCTTGTCCTTTCAGTAAGCTGTTGGAAGTCCTTAGAAATGATGGTTTCATTCATTTGTTCTGCTTCTCATGGTTCATGCTGTAAATGTTTCTGCTGACAGTTTAATTGTCATTTGTGGCACGGTATGATTGTACAGTCTGAGTTATCTCAAAGTTCTTGGCAAAACAGACAATGAGGGTCACTTCCCGAGTTGATTGCACTCCGATGGCAGATAAACCTAGCGGAAATCACTTTAGCTTTTCAACTTTGGAGCAATAAACACTTAATCACAGAATGCTTTTCTACTTCATAAGGGTGCTATCGGATTTCTGTAATAAGTAGGTATAAAGAGTAGCAATGAGGTACAGCAATCATTTCAATTTCATGTTTCAGCCATTTTAAATGGTTAGAATAGTCTACTGGACCTTCCAGATTAGAGAATAGATACTGTATATGGAATAAAGGATCAAATGAAAACCAAACTATATTTTATATGTGTGTTATTTACCTGTGAAAGTCTAAACTGCATCAACTCTTGTTCAATCAATTTAAGATTAGATCAGTTTGTGCGATACTTGTTTCCACAACATCTTTTCTCCTGTGTTCAGTCCTGTGTCTCATTCCCACATTGTTATTGCGAAGATGCTGGAGATCAGTGTCAATGAGGAGCAACTGTTTCATTGAATTTCAGGGGACATGTCAGTGGGACATGGGACCCAGAAAGAACTGGGTGGATTTTACCCCTGTTTTTTTAAATGAAAAGGCTGCAGTAATGCGCTCTAAACAATGGACCACCTGCAAACAGCGAGCAATCCACTGGATGACATTGTGTATGCGTCACACGAACGCGTCTAAAGGTAGCCATAGACGAGGCGATTCTGCCTCGATGGATTGACTTCAGGGAGAGGATGTCATCCCGCTGCAGCCAGCCTCTCAGCTGATCAGTGGGGCACCCTTTGTGTGCCGGCCGCATTCAAAGTAATGGGATAGGCCGGTAATTAACCGGCATGTGGGATCACCGTGTGATCTGACATGCGGGAGATTCATGGTTTATCTCACCAGGTGGGGCCACCCAAATTGCTGCCGTGTGACCGGGAGTGCGCAAGGTGGTTGATCGGCCGAAAAATCCGGTGCATGTATGGCTACCTTTACATCAATTAATAGTACCATCACACAGTGTGATCAGTTTAAAACCAATCAATTCCTTTCCAAAGGCCTGTCTGCATGCTTCATAGTAGCATCAGATACAAAATTAAGGTCCCAAGAAAAGCCATCAGATACTTGAACGAATAACAGAAATTTACAACATGCCTGATCACTGCTTGATCAATTTTATGTTCCATATAGATCACTTTTGGTCCATCGATTCAGGTAAAAAGTAATTTATCTGCAAAAAAACGGTGTATGGCCACCTTAAGACTGTTAATGGGGGCTTCTATCTTGAATGTGGTATCTGCAGCCCCAGGAGACTCAGAGCTATCACTCTCTCTTGTGACATTCTATAACATTACCATTGGCACCACCCCTGGCAGCCACATCATGCTCCCTAGTACCATTGAGTTAAAAAGGAATAATTAATAATTGTGTTACACAAAAATGTTTGGGTCGATCAAACAAAAATATTAAAAAGAAAATGAAGTTTAACATCATGGCACAATCCATTCCTACACCTTAAATATAAAGAACGTTTTGGGTTTCCATGTAAGGCTAGAGCAGCCTTTCCTGATTGGTCACAGAAGCTTTCAAGCATGCCTATGGCTAACACTATGATTTTCTGCTTGGAATTGCCTGTTTCCTAATGCATAAATTACCTTATCATGGTGCTTGAATTGGTTTCCATAACTTCCATAAATCAGATAGTGTATGTCCAGCTTATGGATTGGTAATTTGAGAAATAACAAGCCATTTCTTGGTTTTAAAGAGCAGAACCCAGAGAATATATTTTGTTATTTGATATATTGTGCATCCAATAAAGTAAGATAGCAGTGCGACCGGTCTGGAATGAAAATGAGTAAGGAGCTCCCAGTCTCTGACTGCTACTGCAGAAAGTTTCAGGCTCAGTGAATGTGTCTCTGGAGGGCATAAAGTCATGTGTAGAAGGCTGCCATCCCAGCAGGTCTGTCAAATGAGCTGTACAACCACCTGTTATTAGACAAATACCAGCAAAGGATTCTGGATGTTGCCTGACTGGAAGCTCATGAAATTCAGATGCACAGAGATATTAGTCCTTCGGTCCCTGGTGACCCTCTCTTTGTTATAGCTAGGTTTCTGAATATTCCGTGCTAATTTACAGTGCACAAGAAGAGGTATGATTAAATAAATATGGGTCTGACACAATAGATTTACAATGTTTGAAGAAAGTTATACCATATTACCAACACCATTGCGTTCCTAATCCTTAAGGCTAAATTAGTTTGCCACACAGTTAGGGTTACTAGGCAGTTGGTAATTAATTGACACCGGTGATTACTTTGACAAATGCAATATTTACAATATTTTCTCTGTGACTGTGACAGTGACTACAGAGGCATGGAATGCTTTTCTGGAGCAATTCTGTATCTGTTCTATTATAAATATGTTCATACAAACCAGCTGTATTGAGAGGGTACAGCTCGCCATACACATATAAAATGATTATGCTTTTCCAGTAGACTGCGGTTTTGGGCCGTCCCTCACCTGCAGATTCTGGAACATTCCAGGGTTTGCAACCCCTCCTCTGAGTTACAACGTTTAAGACTGCATTTTTGGGTCAGGGGGTGTTTCCAAATTCCCTGAAGAAGCCTTGACAGGTGAAACGTGCTGGATCCATGGGGACACACCAATATATCTTGTGTAGTAACACTGATTATTAACGTGTAAATGTATAGGATTACCCGAATAAATGGTCCATGATTTGCCAATAAAGACCCTTTTTTTGAAGAGATTTTTTGGAAATTTCATATAGTGCCTTTAACCTCCTCCATTTTTTATGGCACGAAAAAATGTTGATTGAACACTTTGATGTGAATGCCAGGCATCACATTTGGAGGAAACCAGGTCCTGCTCATCACCACACTAACACCATACCTACAGTGAAGCATGGTGGTCACAGCATTATGCTGTGGGGAACTGGGAGACTAGTCAAGTTAAAGGGAAAGATGACTGCAGCAATGTACAGAGGCCCGATGTGACATCATCACGTCACGGGGGGAGGGGGGCATCGGCTTCAGTCAAGAAGCCACTTCAGGTGATCAGAGCCACCGGGACAGCGTAAAACTGTAAGTATACGCTGCCGGGGCTCCGCTCTTTGCTGGATGGCACCATCTCAACCAGAGCAGTACTGACAGGACAGCGCTGGACAAGATGGTGCCCTCAGAAACGCTAGGGGGGTTAAACTGGGTGTAACATAACAAACTGTGGAAAAAGAGATGCGCTGTGAATACTTTCTGGATGCACTGTAGGTTTTGTTGCCTCCTCATTTGGGGCAGGTAGAAACATGATTAATCTACAGAACATCTATTTTGTCTTGTCAGAGCAATCCAAGTGATTTTGTTCCTGAAAGTTGCTGTAATTGGTTGCTATGGACCAGTATTTTGTATTTGTACATGGATGGACTTTGAGGCATAGCTCATCTCAGCAGAGTGATTATAAAGAATAATTTGTAAACCCACCTTTCAAGCTTCACCTGCATTGCAGGTCTGTAGGGAACCTTTAGTAGTAATTAGTGGGCACATTGTTACTTTTGAAGTTCTTCCCTCAATAGGCTCAATTTTATTTCTCTATAATTAACATCAACCAACAGATCAATTAAGATGACATTAGAAGGACAGTCATTGCGCAGTATAGTTTCTGACTAGAATTTGTTATCATTAGATGCTTACTGTGCTCTAAAAACTAGTGCCGTACCCAACCACAGACAATGCTAGGATATAGGTATACCCAGGCTGGTAATAGAGGTGGACCAAAAGAATTATAGCAGAAAAAATATAAGTTTCTATATTATATTATATAGTAATATCAATTAATATGTTTTACTTCTTGTAAAAGAGATTCATGCCATTGGTTTCTTATTGTCCCTGGGCCATATTTTGAGTAGAATTGCTGATTTAGAGCCCAGCCAATTATTCCAAACTAATCACAGCCATTTCAGTCTTGTGTATGGAAACAATGGATTCTGCGGAGTAGAGCTTGCAGAACCGGGAGAATATAAAACCAGAAAGGTCATGGTGAGGGGAATTTAAAGAATTTTTATGAATGTTGACCACACAGTTACCATGATACAGTATGTTTCACAATACTTAGCTCTTTGTGTACAGAACAGTTAGCTAAATTGTATGCCTACCTGGGGCCTCCCATTCATTGTCTTATTGGCATTTACCATCACAAGGCTTTTCTTCAATGTCATGGCTCAGATTTCCACACAGGTCTAAAACAGTTTTCTTGTATCATCATGTACCAAAATTGTATGTCATACTTTTCCCTTTGTCTTAGTAATGCAACAGTGCTCACAAGCATAACATGATAATGCTGGGCATACACTGGTTGATTTCTGCGCAATTCGAGGACCTGTCGAAGTGCTGCATCTCAATATCAAGGAAGCACAGCGCAATTACATCATTGTGCTGTGTTTCCTTGATATCGAGACGCAGCACTTTTTCATAATGGATACCCTCAGTCCCAATCCAAGGTAATGGAAATTTCCAACATGTTGATTCCCTGTTCGACTGAGCTCGAAGGAAGGCTGGATGGCTAAAATTTTCAATAAATTCGAGCACAATCGAGATGTGTATGCCTAGCTTAACGCATATAATGTCTAGATGATGGTCACATTTTTTTATTTAAAAATTCGACCAGTTGGACTTTGTGAGTTGATTGAAAAGCCCCTGAACATGCTATCATCACCAAACTTGCTGCAGATGTAAAGTAGGTAATCTAATCAAATAGAAAAGGATTGGACATGTCGGAAAATTTGAGTCGTTCTAATGAAAGTTGAATGTAAATTGAACATGCCACTATGAAAGTCGCTCATTTTTTGTTTTGTTACACTCTTCCAATGGAGCTATAAATGGAACAAGACTACATTCAACACTTATCTAAACGATTTATAATGGTTATCGGCATATTATCAAACAAGCAATGATGGCAACATTATGATCGATATTCAAACTGACTCCGATTTTATGATGGAAGCTAGGGTCGAATCTAGAGTTGGTTGAGCAAAAGTCGAACCATGTATGGGGGGGCTTATGTGTTGCCCATGGCAGACAGGTTTTTACCATTCACAATTGTTTGTCCTGTATTATATATTGCTGTGTGTTATTTAACTCGCACCTGCAGGCATTGGTTATGTGCCTATGTTTTCTTCTCCAGCCACTATTGTATTTAATGTGATAAAGGCAATTTTATAAAGAGTCAGATGTTCCCTGCAGTAGCGTGATGACGTCATCACGCTGCTGTCAGATATCGGCGGAGCTGGAGAGACAGAGTGATTGGTCCCGCTCGAAAACAGCGATGGCCGCATATTATATGGGCCAGATAGATGGCCGTGAGCGCACAAGGCACTTGAAACAGCCATCGATCTGGCCCATATCTTCACGTCTGTACCCTGCTTAAGGGCTTCCATACACCTTTAGCTCTCTCTGTCAGATTTCCTTTAGATCTCCTTTTGCTTTACGAAAACCATGTAATATGAGAGACTTACTAAACCATCAAGTCTACCTGTGTTCAATTGCAGAGGACCCTATACTACATAGTTGTTGGTAGATCTAAAGGATATCTGACAGTGAGAGATGTAAAAGTGTATGGCCAGCTTAAGGCAGTAATGTTACAATTCAGATTCATGGCAAACCCCTAGATGTGAAAGGAAAGGGGGATGATGTGCAGCAAAGGTAAAGTATCAGCAGGGTAGGGGGATTATCAGCTGAACCATTGGCAGGTTTACTTTATACTCACAAAGTGTCATTTCATCTTTCCCTCAAATGTTTCTTTTCATGAATCTTCAATAGACATCTCCGAACTCACAGCTATTGCTAGCCAGAAGCTAATGTTATTTTAATGAGCCTTGATAACCCATGTGGCAATCTGTGTGCATTGACTTTTACATGCAAACTCCTTCAGACGTTGATAACATAAAATACTTATGGTAAATGTAGATGATCATTTTAATAAAAGGCAAATTACGCATGCATTATAAATTGTGCCTATTGTCCTTTGGAGAACACAGTTGTCAAACCCGTTTCTAGTCAAATCTCGTATTGAGTGGCACATATTTCCTGTAACAATTAATTGATGTGCCTTGTAACAGAGGAACTTTTCCATTCCGCTCCTTTGCAGGAAGGCATGGCTGCTCCCTGTGTACAAGAACTATAAAGTGTTTGAGAAATATTTGCCTTGTCAGCCCTTAAGCAGCGCCTGATTTATCTGTGTATTTCTGTTGATATAAGCTGCCCTTCCTTCACTTTCTGCTACAAAGCCCTAATGTATATCTGCTGGTCACAGAATGCTTCTCTTTTCCTTTACAAACACGGGTTCCTTTGAAGCCCACTTGGGTGCATATTTACACGGAGCGACCGTTGTACTGACGTTTAGTCATGTTTATAGTGGTGAAAAGATGATATCTATTTAGGATCTGTTCAATGTTTTCTCTCAGCTTCTCAGGTTCATGCACCTGCACGGGTCTCAAACACCACGTTGGGAAATGTCTTTCTTCTTTCTCTTTGGGAAACATGACCAAACTTATCAAGAGATTGTAGTTCATATTAACATATCCTGAGGGTACTCCGTGAAATTAGAATACTGCTATGGAGAATTCTATGTATGTGGAAGGTTTATGTAATAAAGCCTGCACAGTGGCACGAATTTCTGAATCATTTTTGAAAGACCTGGAAGGGGGGTTTTGAATTGAGACATTATATTAAGCAATGTTCAAGGTAGTCACTAATAAAAGCTGTAAATTAAGCAAACATCAACATAAGACAAATATCAATGTTGTTCTGTAAGCTTTAATAAGATGTATTTATATGCAGTGGGCCCTCGAAATACTACCAAAATTTTCATTTTAACATACGACCAAAGTTTCGACTTGCGACCAGATTTCCAGCCCGAAGCCAGTGTACAGTATTGCCTGGGGGTTTTACCCAAGGACCCCAGAGGTGTCCCGAACCTTGCCTCTGAGCCATGATATATGAGCTTACATGGAGCGGTAAGCAAGGACCCCGTAGGTGTCTTGGAATATGCCCATGTTAGGGAGGATCAGTGCATTTTCAGTGCATAGTGGGCCCCAAAAAATAGGACAGATGAAAAAAAAGATAAGAGGGCAATCACAATTGAGCAAAAGAAATTAGGATAGTGGTATGTGTGTGACAGATCTTTCCAACCTGTACAGTATAATATAATCCATGATCTCAACAAATTTACAAAGGAAAGATTTGTATGGGGAAACTTGTATTGCTAAAGGAGTGACTACATTAAGTAAAATGTTTAACAGTTCTAGAAAAAGTAGAAAGGTTGTTATTGGTATGGATAAATGAAAGAAGTTTATTGGTGTTTCTTTTGTTTTACACATATTTTACAATGTTTTTTATTATAAAAAGGTTAGTGGTAATTTGGGAGGTCTGGAATGGATTAATGCCATTTCCATTATTTCTTCTTGGAAAAATGGTTTTGACTTACAACCAACCCGTTGGAAGTTTGTATGTCAAGGGTGCACTGTATTTTTAAATGAAACTAGTGCACCTGTATCGAGCCACTTTTACAGTAGAGCTTGCGTGTGAGAAGAAGAAGCAGTACAAGAAGCCAAACAATTCATATGTTGACAAGAAGAATCCTGATAGAAAGATAAAGAGTGACAAGGGATTAGCTTATCATTGTGTTGTTGTCTCTACCCTGTCCAGTCTCAGACTGGGTCAGGTACTGTTTTATTTGACTTTAAAAAAGTAGGTTAAATAGCAACTAGGCATACAACTCCTAAAATCAATTCAAGCTGGATTAATTTTTTTTATGTTAACAAAATTTGATATGGTTGACCGATCAATAATGTTTTTACTTATATTGATTTCTCAAACTCATACTTTTAGTATTCATGAAGCAACTTAAGTAATGTATCAAAAAGATAAAATGTTCCCAAAACTTTATTTTTAGGTTTAAATTTTTAATTAAACAAATATAATGCAACCAAACCAACCATTATTGATTCCATTAAAGTCATCATGTTATATTACAGTTTTATAAATGCAGCTTTTATTGTTTTCCTCAATCCAATGAAAATGCAACGCCATTGAAAGAAAAGCAGTCCAAATTTGTTTTATCATGAATACGTATGACTTGGCTCTGTGTCACATGTAGACAAATACCTTGTGCTCTCTCCATTTGGCTCTCCCAGACAACAATAATTGTACACAATCCAAAAAGTGACACACACCGATGTGCAAACTATAAAATGTCCTTTGTTGACATAATCAGACAACAGCATAAACCATAGTAAAAGAGGAGGGGGGAGAAGGGGCAATAGGCACCGAGAGTCACTCAGGCCCAGTGTCTCTTCAATTTGATTTTCCTTACCCAAAGGCAAGGACAAGGGGACTTTAGATGTGGCCCGCCAGACCTTAGACCTTACCTCGTGTTGAGGATTTAGGAGATGAAATCACATCACAACAGGTGAGTCAACATCAATATAATCATGTGATCATAAACCAATAAATAAAATAAAATAAAATTAAAGTCTTTGGTATTTTATTTTTCACAAATTCCGTAGTCTCCTAAGGTTATGTGGATATCAACTGATCCATGTGACGCTCTCTGTTATTCGTAGGTGACCATAGAGCTGGTAATAGAATCCACTACCTAAACCATATCTGGCCCATTTTGGTTTTAAATTCTTCCTGTTGTCACTTTGGTCTCAAGATTTTCCAGCTCCCCTCCGCTTGTTCCCTGCAGTGAAATAATGGCAACAGTTGTTCAAATGTCACTATGGTCGCTTCTAGATTTTTTCACCAAGGTCTCTGCATTTTCACAGAAATATGGCAGGTAACCTCATTTAAGGGAGATTGGGCACGTTTTGTTTATATATTTAAAAATAAAAGTTTTATATTAGGGCAATAATGGAAAAGTCAATTAGTCAACGACTCGACTTCAGAGGCAGAAGTCCATGACTCCTGAGAGAAGTGGACAACCTGTGTTTTTTTCCTCTCTCTGTTTGGGCGCTTGTATACACAATTCAGTCCCTGCCTCTGTTTCTGGTTTGCGCAGACACAGGTTCCTTGACTTAATCAATTATTATAGTCACTTCCCATAAAAATGGCGTAAATGTTGGGGCGTGGAGGAGAATTTAAACACAAGAGGAGAGACATGGCGGCAGAGGCAGTAGGTGACAGACACACATCAAAAGTATGGAAATACTTTACTGTAGACCACACAAACTGCACGGTGACCTGCACAATCTGCAAGTTCGTGTTGAAGTACAATAAAGGTTGTACCATTATCTACTTCCATCTGACACATCATCTGTGAGATAGCACAGGTGATGCAGCACTACCGTGACTTGTCCAGACCACCCTGAGTAGCTTAATGCTAGGCATACACATGCCGATAAGCGGCTGATTTTTAATCTGACCGACTGGCGTGCGCGCTCACGCCGTCGGTCAGCTTAAAAATCTGCCGTTAATCGGGATGTGCCCACATGGGGCGACAGATCCCTGTCGCCCCACAGCTCGGCCGGCCAGAGAACGGACATGTCCGATAATCTCTGGCCGGCGCGAGCCGATGGAAGCCGATGCCATAAGCTGCAATGAAAACGGCGTCTTCGTTGCAGCTTATGGCCGGCACACAAAGGGTGCCCTGCCGATTGAAGGGGCCCCATAATGCAACGGGATGCTAACGTAATGATGTCATCACATTAGCATCTCGGCACACATCGGAGTAGGTCTGTCTGACCTGCTCGGTATGTGTATGCCCAGCATTACAGTTATATTTATTTAATAATGACAATGTGCTCTATTGTGAAGCACAGTGTATAGTATTTATAATTTTTTTAAACCTCCATGGTGATTATGATTATATATTTCTTTGTGGTTGTTGAAAGCAGTAGAGGAAATTTAAACAGAATTCTGTTTAATCAGTTTAAAGTTCCTGCCTGGTCTAGAGTCTGCGGCATGCCGCATTAATGTCACCAGGGTTGCGAGAACTTGGGACATCTATGTTGGGCAGCCATTACATGTACTCGATTCGTGTCCCTATGTCAAATTTAAGAACTCATTGTGGCCCAGGAGTCAAAATGTGTGCCCTACCTTGGCATTACCATTAGTAAAAGCATTGCAAGCGCCATATGCAGACAAGTTCTAAGTTCATTAACACAATATGCAAGCACTATGTTATATGTCGAAACTATATAAATTAACATGAATAATGATACTACAATCCCAGGAAGACATATTAACAATATACATCAATGTTATTTTCTTTCCTGTCAGTCTTGAATTTGAAATCATTTTGCTGACTTGACTTTTCCCTGTGTATCAAACCATGTATAGGCATACAGACACACCTTTTCTCTACACAACATTTTGGGGTGCATGCCTTGTTTCATCCGTTGTCATGCAGTGTACTTTATTTCTGTTTTTCTAAGTTGAGATCAAAAAAACTCTGTTTTCATTATAATCTTTTTCTTTGAATGCTTTAACTGTGTTAGAGTAGAGCTCATGGAATGGACATTGGCCTGGAGCTCTTTTTGGAGCCAAGACGTGTTGGATGATTGTATTTCCTTTAGAAAGCTTTATACATTTACAGGACTAAATTTCCATCACTAGGACCTTTAGGTATGCAACCTTTGACTCGTAAAACAACATGCCTTTGCTAGTGTCCTTTACAATAAGCATTTGCATATTTCACTTTTCTTATATTAGTCAGGTCGAAGGCACAATGACAGATGGGTGCACAATCTAGATCACCTTTGTATTGAGAAAACTAGCCATACACTGATTGACATTTGCATAATCGATCTTAGATTCGATTGACTTGTATGATTTTAAATATCCACTGCCTGTCTAACATGGATCGATTGAACCACCACGCAGTGTGATCAATTCAGAACAGAATTTTTTTTTCAAACGGATCAACTTAAAACTATAGGTTTTTTAAGTTGATTGAAGGGATATATTGAACTGTGTATGGCTACCTGAAGTTATCTGCTGAAAAAGCTTATCATTTAGGGCTCATTCACAGTGGTGGTTTTTTACAGTTAGCGCAGAAGCCTGGCGAACTCCTCATGTCGGGTTTGCCAGGCATCTGTGCTAATAGGCCATTTACTGGATGGGTAAAAAAAAACACCCCTTAATTGATTGTTTTCGGGCAGATCTTCAACATAAAGTTCAGTTGAATATGGCAAACTATGACTTTCTATTTTTAATTATTCCACCCATCAACCAGCTCTGTCTATAAACATTGGGTATCCCTGCTTAACATCCACCAGCCAATGCTATCATACACTGTTGTATATCATGTCAATAGGTAACATTTTTTTTTTATAATCAGCTCGTGCACTTGGATTGGCTGCCTGCTACTTGTTATGATGCCCTTCCTGTTATTCATGTAGGGTAGAGCAGCCAATAGAATTTGTGTCCATTGTTAAAAATGGACAATGGACAATGACTGATTACGCAGATTACTTTTTTTTTGTTTCATTTAATAATTTTTTTAAATCAAATCTTTATTAGAATTAATTATTTTTTTAATTAAATTTGTAGAAAGTACCAAATGTTAACATTGAGATTGTTAAAGCAGACCTAAAGTCACATTAGTGTGTCTTCTAGGGCAAAGTTTTACTAATCTCTTTGACCCTATCTATTACAAATGGCATCTAGCCCTGCCCTCTGGTCATTTACTGATAATTCACGGTTGCTGCATGGCTGTCATCAACTGACTAATTACATAAGGAATAAAATGTTATTTTTTTTTAAAGGCTATGCATACCCGTAACATTTTGATTATTGGTGTCTGTGTATTAAGTCAATTTACTGCTAAATTAATTTACTATGCATTGACTATACAAACGTCAACAGCATCCAGTCATGTGTCAAAATTTGTTTAACCTTCTAAACATTTACCCCGAATACTCACCCTGAACTACGTTTGGGGATAATCGAAACAGAGTATAGGAGGACCCGCTTATCTCTCCCGGGTCTGCCTCTTCGGCATCATTGGAGAGCGGAGAATCTTTTCTTTTTTTAAAAAGCGTAAAACTCAGGAGGTTAATGTGGCCCTCCTGCATGATAAGGCCAAAACTGAACTTCATGGTCACAACCTTAAACACTGTGTTTGAAGGCAACAAGGTCTGTGGCTAAGTTACAATGTCCCTACTGTGAAGCATGGAGGTTAAACACTGATGTCCTGGTGTGAACTAAAGCTAAGTGGGAAATAGGGTTGTTTTGATCTTCAGACATGATGATCAAAGCACAGGGTCATTGATGGTAAAGGAAGCAGTGCACAAGGGCGTGAACATTTCAGCAGGCGCTTTCTCATTTTCCTAATTCTTATGTTTTTCTGTGACAATTCTTTAATACTCTAATTCTGTAATAATTCTTTAATACTCTAATTCTTTAATACTTTTCTGTAATGCCCTATAGCAGGGATGTCAAACTTTGGGCTGGGCAAAGTAAAAACTACCACAATTGAAAAAGTTTTTCGATAAATATCAAACCTTGGCCCGTGACTTTATTTTTGCCCCACTGTGTGTTTGACACCCCTGCCCTATAGTTAAATTTGTATCCTGATCTTATGAAAAGTATTTTGATAAAAAATCTGCCCGGGTGTATAAACATACAAATTTTATTTAATCTATATAATTTGTTTGTATTTGCATTTTGGCAATAACTATAATGGGAAAAGTCCTCTTTGCAGACTTGTTTGCCAATTGGTAAGCCAAGCCTTGTACATAACAGTAATGTGTGTACAGCAGTAAAGATATTAGGCTTGTCTTTCAGTCATTATCTGTCACAGCACTGCTCTGTATGAATATTTCCATGATTGAAGGAAGATTAGACAGGGAACATCACTAGTGACAGAAACAAAACAATGTACAACAGAGAAAGTAACACTATCTTGTACTTCATATCTAGCTACTGCTTTCAGCAACAGCCTTGTCTTTTCCTGCCTTTCATCAGCTAAGGCCACAGGATAAAGTTCCGATACACTGTGTCGTCTTTGACACCTCCAGTAATTGTTTGACTGAAGACTTCCCACTTTGTCTTGTGGTTTCAGTGTAATCTTACACACTGGAATGAACTTCAGTACACAACTCATGTCATGTTTCTCATTTATCTTTGTCTAAATGAAGAGCTCTGTGTGTGCCGCACAGAATAACCAACCAGATTCTCACCTTCATTTATTTCAAGTAAACAAACATTTCTGTATACTGTTAACATGAATCTACATCATTACTATAGTGGTAAATGTACGGAGCATGCAGTTACAAAAAAACATAATTGTGTACAAATAACATTCTGTATGTGTGAAGGGGCCCTTTGTCCAATGGCTCTGCCAGTAGACCTCTGTTGGCTAGCGGCTGTTAAGGAACACTTTCCATGTTTATTGATTGTGCTGGTTGATGAGTGCAAAGTTAAATTAAGGATAATCTAGGATATGAGGGAGAAATTATTTGTGTATCCAGCTGTACACCTTTATCCTGTTCCCTTCCATTAGCGAAATGAGACTTAGGCTATGTTTCCATTGCGTTGGGACCCCTCCGCTAAGCGTAGACGCTTAGCGGGAGGTCCCAACCAGGGCTGTGGAGTCGGTCGATAAATTTCCAGACTCCGACTCTTCAGTTTCTGATTCTTCCGACTCCGACTCCTCGACTCCGACTCCTCTGTATTTAATATGCTAATGTATTGTATCCTACCATTGAAGGAAAGGAAGGCATCATACATTAACCACAGAACTACTGGCTAGGAAACCAACACTGGACTGTAATGGCCAATTAAAGCAGAGAAAGGGAGTTAGGCAGAAGATGCTGCTGCTTTTTCCTTAAGCTAGGCACCACGCTGTGATTGATCGGGGATCAATTGAACGGAAATCAATGTGCACCACATGGGCACAACGATTCCTGTTCAATGGGGACCCGTTATCCCCAGCTTGCAGTGTGTGATTTACAACATGCTACAAGCTGGGGAGAAGCAGCCTGTCTCATACAGGTTCCGAGTGAGGAGTGCTGGCTCCGGTCCCCTTCACACTCACAGCCGACGGCTGTGGAGGAGGCATGAGCCGCAGCTGTTTCAATGCTTTCAATGAAGACTCATGTCTCCATGCAAAGTATTGGAGATTGAACGGGGTCTTTCCAACATGCTGGAACCCCGTCCAATCAAGTTCCTTTGAGCCCGCTCTATTGGTCCCGCCCAAAGGAAGGCACACATGGGTAGGTTTGTAAACAGTACAATCAGTACAATCAATCACCGTCAGTGTGCAAGTTAATTGATTGTACTCAAATCTTTTTACAGATCTACCCGTGTGTGCCTAGCTTAACCTCCCTAGCGCACTGCTGAGGTTTTTCTTTATGTTGTAGTCCTGTAACTTCCCAAAATATGTACGTACAAGGGTCTAATAGACATCCTGAATATAATAGTGTTTGAAACAAACAATTATGTAA
>CM070032.1:46348759-46374425 GCA_036250615.1 Ptychadena robeensis | reverse complement strand
GAGAGTTAAGGCTGCCATACACGCACCGAGCGGCGGCCGGTTTTGCCGCCGACCGATGGGCATTTTATGCCGACTCCGACTCCAGGTACCCAAAAATGTCTCCGACTCCAACTCCACAGCCCTGGTCCCAACGTAACAGATAGACTTACCTGCTCGGCGGAGAGTCTATCTTCATTGCGCTGAGCCTATTCACCGATGTAAGGCTGAACATAGTCGAGTACGTTCAGTCTTTACACCGGCGGATGTTTAAAAAGACCATCCACCGGCAGGCAATGTCTGTGACATATGTCGGGACCCCTGCTAAGTGTATACGCTTAGCAGAGGGGTCCCAACGTATAATGGAAACAAGCCCTTAAGGCCCCCATACACGTCTAGATTTTTCGTTCAATCAACTTTATTCAATAAATTTTGATTGAAAATCTATGGCAGCCCACATGGTTAGGAACATTTTCGATAGACATGCTGGACAATTTTAATCGGTTGTATTGAAATTGAACCTTAATTCAATTCGGCTTTCAGTTGATCCAAAAAAAATCAACTACAGTTGGCAATAATTACAATCAATCAGCGATTTCCCTGACCCAAAAAAGATAATCTTTTTAAATCAGTTGAATGGGAAATCTAGACATGTATGGGGGCCTTTACTTACCAATCAAGAACTTTTTTTTTTTATATTTTATGTACTGCTATTATACAGTAGTGTTATATACCGTAACTGGGCTTTGTTTAAAATAAAACATTAAAACAGCAATTTAATAGTACATTTAATAGTAGATAGTCATTGTAAAAGCTTGAGGTGCTTTCCCAGTAGAAAGACACCACTGTTCCTTGTGTGAGTTTGTTTTACTTTTTCCTGGCCATTTAAACAGCTCAAATGTGTTTTTGTGTTCCGTTGACTAAGACGGAATACTAAATGAAACACTATAGTACTGTGTCTTGTTGCAATATCAGGGGATTCTTTATGTAAACCACATCCAATGAAGAGAACTGGATCTCATCCATCCAAGTTGATTCCACCAATCATCATGTGTCTTTATTAAAAGTTTATAGCACATTTAGATACTCTGCTTGGTGTGGAGTTTGCGCCCTGCTATGTAATGAATCTCCTTATTCTTTGTTGTATGTTTCTGTGCGTGGTGAAGGCCTGTGTCTTGTCATGTAATGTACGTGTTATGTGATGGAAGATCAGCTGATAGACATATCATTCCACTTCCAGTAGAAGATAGACATATCATTCCACTTCCAGTAGAAGATAGACATATCATTCCACTTCCAGTAGAAGATAGACAGATCATTCCACCTTCCATTGTGGTTCACTGTATACATCTCAGGCTGAGTAAGGTATAGGTTATTAAGAGTTAAATTTACCTTCTACCGACATAACCAGGGTGAAATTAATTCCAATCTTCTTGCCATAATTAGCTTTTTATCTGCTAATTACATTTTCCTCCCGATAATCTCTTTAAATTGGTTGTTAAATGCCTCCAGTATTTTCGTATTGCGTTTAAAAGCAAAGGATAATAGAAAAAAAAAATTTAATTCCAAATGACATGATATTATCCAGATTTAAAGGTAACTCTACCCACAGCTCATTTTTGTGTTAAGCATATGGATCCTGTATTATATCTGAATTATTACATTTATTTAGTGCACTGTGTATGGAAGCCAATCCTGTGTTTTTTTTAACTATAGTTACTTTTCAATGTAAAAGAACTGTTAATAAGTATAAGGTAGATCATTTAAACCAAATGCAGCTATTTAAAGTGTATGTAAAAGTAGAAACTTTAAGTATTCTTGCATACCACCGCTGATAGCATCTATATATGCATCTGTGCCTCCACTGAATCAAGGGCAGGTAAAGGGAAAGTGAAGCTGGGAATGCATGGTTCGATTTTTCGCATGATTGACTTAAAATACGATAGTATTAAATTTGATCGCAGTACATTTGGATCGTTTTTACCACCACATAATGTGACATCACATACTTGAACGATCTACTGAAACTTACCAACGTGTCTATTTAATGCTCGATCGATTGAATTTGATTAAAATAGAGGATTCAGTTTTCAAACAATCTACTTAATATGACCGTTTTTAGAGTTGATCGAATGAAAACAAAATGGAGCAGAGTATGGCCAGCTTTAGTGTAAGGACAGAAAGCTAGATGATGCTAGATTTAAGTATATTAAAGCCAAACCTTGTTCTGTTTATACACAAATGGGGGAGATTTCCACTTTTTGTCTTTGGCACACAACAGTAATAAATAGTACATTGGAAAATGTATTCATGTGTCAAAATAGATTGTTTTCTTGAGTAAATCATGTTTGTGTTTTTTTCCTATGTAGTATTGGCTGGATCCTGCAAAGACAATAGCTGAACACAAAGACCTGATTAGTAGTAAGTATATTACATTAACTTGTGTATATTCTAGAGATCCATCATTTCCTAATTTAAGCTTATCGGTGGCTACAAAAGATATTTAAGTGGGCAAGCAATACCAACCAATACCAACTTCTGAATTGTCAAGCAATCACAGCCTAGGTAAAAGACCTGAAAAGGCGCAGTAAACTTAATCAACCATAGGTGTTGTACAGTTTGTATCACATTATGCATTTAATGATGGCTGGTATGGCTAGTGTACTACCTTACTGCTTAATATATGTGTATAGCTGGGCATAGACGGGCAGATTCCTGCCCGTTTAGACAGCCAATCGGCCGCCGTGCACTTTCCGCAATCGATCAGCAGTTGGGTCAGCAGGAGAATTGGGTGCGGCCCCTGGTCATATTGACCAAGAATCTGACGAATGTCGGATCACACAGTGAACTGACTTGCTGGGTAATTCACAGCCGATCCCATCCGTAAATTCTAGCAGTCGTGCGTGATGACGTTGGTCGATGGGAAAATGACCCGTCTATGCCCAGCTTTAGCTGGTATATTTCATTAAATGTTTTGACACCTGGAAATCAAACTAATTGTCCACAAGGAAAGTTTTTAATTTTTTTGGGTAAAATAACATTTGCTCCTTGTACTTTCTCTGTAAATCAATAGTGTTTCTGTATGCTGATCACTTAAGCTTACCATAGACGGTTAGATTTGCAGGTGATTTCACCACAGATCGACTCCTGTGCTCGCTCATGGCGGCCAATCTGTCCCGCAATCGGCCACATATCTAATGCTTAAAACCTAAATTCGGCCATAAATCGGCCAGGAAATCGATCTATGAATTTACGAACATAGGAATGTTTAGAAACGTCCTGCTTGTTTTATTCTCTCTCTTAACCTCCCTGTGAGTAATCCCACCCCTGCCAGTATTTCCAGGTGTGGCTCCGGGTAGATTTTTATTTCCAGAAGTGTTATCCCTGAACCACACTTGGGATTGCTTACTTGATCCTGATGAGCTGGGACATTCTCCAGAGATGTCTGGCCTGCTCCTGGATCCCCTGGTTGCATGTCCCAAGTGGAAGGGGTCATGCAACAGGGGTATGATCTGATACCATTTTACTGTCATGGAGGTTAATAGCCGTTTGTGGAAAATGGAAAACTTCTTGTGGTTACAGCAACAGTCTGGAAATGCTGTTGTCGCAGAGACTTCGATAAATGATCTAATCTTTAAATAGTGTTTCTTGTTTATCTGGTGTCTCAGAGGAACTGTTCTGCAGTTTTGGAGCTGTGATGTTATAACTAATTACCCGATGTGTATCAGCAGCCAGCATATAAAGGGTGTATTCAGTCCATCAAAGAATATGAGGGTTTGTAGGACCCATGTACAACTGGACGCTACTTACAGTAGATATACTGTTAATGTAGTGTGATAAAGCTCTATGTTGTATTGAAGTGCAATACTTTTTTCTTTTGGCTTTAATACTTTCCATCTTCTCTCTTGTGCCTACACATTAGTCTTAATCTTCCCTAGTGGCTTTAATTAGGATGTATATTGCTTTTTAGTATATGTGTAGCATGTAACCTTTGTGTAAAATCTATAGCTTAATGGTTATTTTATGGAATAACGATTACATTTTTCTTTATGTCTACTTCCAGCTGGTCCCCCGTATACTCTTTATTTTGGTGTTAAGTTCTATGCAGAAGATCCATGTAAGCTAAAGGAAGAGATAACAAGGTAATGCACACAGAGATACACCTGTTTATAAACAATGTTTTAAAATAGTGTTTGCTTTTATATTTATATTCTATGTTTTATAGGTTATACCCTATATCCCCTTATTAAATGCATCTATTTAAATAGCTCCACACCCCAAAAATGGTTGCAATGGGTTTTGGGGTTTTAAACTTAGTACCATCATTACAATAGGTACCTTTTTTCGCACTATAAGACGCAGCGTACCATAAGACACCCCCCAATGTTTTGGAGAGAACAGCCATTCAGACATCAAGTGAATACACAGAATGTTCCAGCAAAGTGTGCAGGACTGGACCATGCAGTATTCGCTCTGTATTCCTCCAGCCAAAAGGCCAGTGCCAGGAGGGGGGTCTTCGCTACAGCAGAGTGTCAGGGCTGAAACTTTAGTAGTAGCAATACTCAATCTCTGAACATCAATTTATGAAAAGGCACATTTTACAGTCTGCACTGAACAATTTACCCATGAACAGCTATTTACATATGGGAGACTTTGTCACAACATTTATTTATTGCAATGCAGAATGTTAATGTAAATACACAACTCATGCTATCTAATTGTAAAATGTGTCTCTCCATAGGTTGCTCAGTGTGTTTAAAGAATGAGTACTGCCCTCCTTAAAGAACTTATTCTTGGCAGTGGCTTTTTGGTTTGGGAAGGGAACACATTTTTTGCCACTTGGGATGCATAACTATTGCTCCCAGGATGGTGGCACTAAAAGAATACATTTATAGTTTTGTTACATATTCGGACTATAAGACACAGGGCACTTTTCTATTGATTTTAATTGTAAAAAATAGTGTTTTATAGTCTGAAAAATACTGTAATCTGGGCTCCCTGGATTTAAATTTGGTTATTTTGACAATAAACAACCGGAAATGTTTAGCCAGATGAGAACTTTTCATTAGAAATACTCCTTAACCTCCCTAGCGCACCGCCCATATCGCGCCGTTTACAACGGCACGATATGGGCGATCAAGGCAGTGTACATAGTACACTGCCCGCCGTTTCCGGCATCCCGCCGGAGCTCTACGCGCAGCTGTTGTCATTACTGACAACAGCTGCGCGGGAGAGAAAGCCGGCGCTCCTCCATTAACATGGAGGTCTATTGCGCCGGCCCCCCCGCCCCCTTCCGCGTCACCGTGACGCGATCGGGGCGGAGCCGCCAACCCGGAAATGCTACGGCGATGTAAACAATCACCGCAGCTTTCCGGGGAGGCATAAAGTCTCCCCATCGGCGGCTTCCCGGGCGGTTGAGGCGAGCCTAAAGCTCGGACGAGCTAGGCTCGTCTCAACCGCTAGGGAGGTTAAGAAATTGTCTGTCACCTTTACAGTAAAAACTGCAATTTCTGTGGTAGATTAGTGTACGCCCTTATACCTGTTTATTTTACATTAGATATCATTCAGATTTTTTCAATTGGTCTTCCACCTCTATACTTTTGGGTGTATTTAATTATTGACTTCTATTATCTATCTAATTATTTTTTCCATTCCAGGTACCAGTTCTTTCTACAAGTAAAGCAAGATGTTTTGCAGGGTCGCCTGCCCTGTCCTTTTAACATTGCCGCACAGCTTGGAGCGTATGGCATACAGTGTAAGTAGCTCTAAAATAAGGATTACCATGGTAACTTGGAGATTATATATAAACTTTATGTGCATGTTTGATTATAACTAAACTCAAGAGCAAATATTTAATGCTTTGCTTCTTACAGCGGTTGTAAACTGAAAAAAACAAACCACATGCATGACCTAGACATATTACTCACCTGTCAGCAGTTTACATCAGGGAAGACTACCACACAAAAAAAACTTACCATCCGCACTTCCTCATTGCCAGAGGCAGCATCTCAAGTACTGGCGAATCGAACCCATTCCCGCCTATTCGGTTCACCGGTCCTAGAGCACCCCTCCCTTGCAGGGGCGGTCCTATGACCTTGCATTGGTTAATGCACTGATCGCATGCACCAAAACCACCCCCCGGACAGCTGGGGACGGAAGGTGGGCCACATATGCCACTCCCCCAGAGAGCATCAGGTAAAACACATTTTGGCCAGGAACTGTGGGCAGCTCCTCTCATTGCAACCACCATAAACCCCTCCAACTCATCTGGAGACAAGCGTCACACTCCACTGCCGAAGACCGCGGGGGAGGGGGGAATTTGTTGTTGTTGCAGTGAGAAGAGCTTCCTGCCAGAAAGTCCTGTATTTGTGATGCTTATGTCACAATCACGCAGGACTGGGCGGGTGCGACATCATACAGCCCCTGGGGCACTGGGCGGGTGCGACATCATACAGCCCCTGGGGCACTTTCAGCTGTAGGACGTAGCACTGAGGCTAGTGATTGCTCTAATTATTGGCAGAGCTGCCAGTAGTGCAAAGTGACCTACCATGTGGTAGGTCCGCTTTTAGCTGGGGCATACACAGTTTGCTTTTCTGGTTCTATTCTGTGTGTTTTTGCTTTGTTTTGTTTGTGCTTTCTATCTTGAATTATATATCATACAAATAGGTAATTGAGAATTATTATAGATATTTTCCTTCTAATACATTTTGAAGTTAGATATAATGTCCTTTTTTAGGCCATGTACTATATCCTAAATAATGGTTGATGACCATCTTGATGGTTAAACAAGAAGCTTTGCAGTGTCCTCTGCCCTGTTCATTTAACATTGCTGCTCAGCTTGAGGCCTGTGCCATACATTGTATAGAAAATTACCATGGTAACTACAAAAATGCATTTAAGCTCAATGCACATTTCTGACATTCTGTTCGCTACTAAAATAAAGTAAAAGCATGAAAGTAAGCAGTCATTTCTGTAGAGCGCATATTGTTCTGTGTCGCTGCCACATGGCATGTAACCACTGTTATAGAGAAACTATTGTATTTTAATGATGTAAAGCTAATAGTATTTGTTATTTTTTTTATATTTGATAAATATATTTCTATTTACTACTTTTACAATTAATTTCACATATACTGGGCTGATTAATTGAGTAATAAGAGTTAAGCTAGGCACACACGGGTAGATCTGTAAAAAGATTTGAGTCAATCAACGTGCGCGCTCACAGTGATTGATTGTACTCTCATCTGTTTACAAACCTACCCGTGTGTGCCTTTACTCAATTGAATGGAATAAACTCAATTCAACAGGGTTTAATCTCCTTTACTTTGCATGGAGACATGAACTTTCATGCAAAGTATTGGATGTGCTGCTTCCTGCACAGCCATCCGCTGTCAGTGTGAAGGAGGAGCAGCCAGCACTTCTCACTCAGAAGCTGTGTGAGTAAGGCAAGCTGCTTCTCCTCAGCTTGTAGCGTGTTGTTCTTTGCACGCTGCAAGCTGGGAAGAACGGGTCCCCATTGAATGGGAATTGATGTGCCCATGTGGTGCACATTGATTTCCGTTCAATTGATCCCCGATCAATCACAGCATGGTGATTTCACCGCGCTGTGATAGGTTGGGGATCGATTGCACGGGAATCTACCCGTGTGCGCCTAGCTTTAGATCCCTCTCCTATTTTAGCTCTTTCAGTGTCCAGCAACTAAAACTGCACCACTTTGTGTGTGCATGGGGCTCGCTACTAACAGCCCCCCATACTGTTTTAATGGGCAACCGCTGGTTCACTTTGCTATCTAAATAAATTCATCTGAAATACTGACGGACTAATGGGTGAATGACAAATATATATTGTTTCCTATAGCAGTTAACTACAATTTTTTCTGAAAATTAAAAAACTAACCGTGTATGGCCATCTTAGGTTTCTTTATATTTTACAACTTCTTTCAACTGAAAAATAAATAAAATGTTTAAAAAAAGCTGTAGAAAAAAAACGTCACCAAGATTTCCATGTAGTCTTGAAAAACAGCCTAATCTTATCTTTAACCCCTTTTATTGTCTTTACTTTATGAGGTAGAGGGAGATCTTTTAGCATAAGCTGTATAGACAAGAGACACACCCTGCTACAACACTTTTTCTCACAGCTACTTTTCCTTAATGGTACATTTACACAACCACACGCTCCCTGGGGCAGGTGTCTTCACACTCTGTGCAGGAACTCCGAGGGCAGTTACCACTGCCCCCATTTCACTCCTATGGCGCTACAGACTAAGGCTATGTCCTCACATGTGCGGACACCCGCGTCGCGATTCTAATGTTATTCAGTGGGGCTCTTCCCTGGCCCGTTTTTGATCGCAGGGGTCACCCCTCACATAGTCTAAATGGAGTATTAAAAACTTAAAAGCCATACCCCATGTTAAAATAATTACTTAAAAAATAAGAAACATAATAGTCTGCTCCACTTTCTTTGCTGAAATAAAGTCTATGAAGTCATATTCCGGCTAGGTTGCCGAAGGGACAAACATAAGGAATTTCAATGAGGATCGCTCTCTCTTGCATCAGATAACAAAAAGAGACAGATTTATGTGGGCAGAAAGTAGCTGGGAAATGCAACCCGGCTTTGAAAGAAAAGTGAACAAACACACAATAGGAAACAAATACAAATAAACAACTCCCATTTCATCTGGAATCCTTCCCGTCAAACTATGATTGAGGTACCTTCACCCAAAAAGAAAAGCTAGAGTGCTGTAGCGTGAAAGGAAGGCTCCTTCAAAAGAAGATTTAAAACACAAAAAGTTTCTCTCCTCTCAGGCTATATTATAATACAATTCCAGCCTTAACCTTCTTCAATAGTAAAGCCTTTTCTTCAGATAAATAGAACTTTGAAGCTGCGTTTTTATCTTCTACAAACAACCTTCCAATGCATCTCCACCAAATAAATGCTAAAATGTCAATCCACCAGATAGCACAAATCCAGCCTAGGAAATGCACAAAACAGCACAAACCCTTCCATCCCTTTATATATATTTTTTTATTAAGGTGGGAAAATAGTGATAAGCTCAGGTATTGTAAGCTCCAGTCAGCTAACATTTATTAAGCTATTGAAGAGTGCTTTCTGTTATCTTTGGAAGGATGGATTTTATTACAGATTTTTGAGAGGGGCGACATCCTGATTGTTTTGGCCAGAGCTGACGGGATGTTGGTGTGCCCTTCACACCAAGGACACTTGCTGTGCAATATTTGTACAAACAACAAAACAGCACAGCAACCACTGTATGCTAGTAAGGAACCAAAACACTTTTCTTTGATACTGTAGATCAGTGGTGGGCAACAAGTGTGGCCCTCGGCATCACTTAAGGGCCGCACATAACATTTTCAATCTATACTGACTTGTATAAGCAATTTTTAATGAAAAAAATTACAGCATGCATAGCTAGAAGACATGTTTCATTTTTTAAATAACAAAACTTGTTTTAAATGATACTTCATGCATTAGGAAACACTGTAGTGTGGTGATACACATTTTGTGTCATGTATATCATCAAAGGTTATGTGCTTCAAACTCATTGATTATATCGATGGGGCACATAACCTTCGATTTGGCAGACAGGTGAGTTCCTATGCCCTATGCATTAATAGTTAGGTTTCGGAGGCCACAAGTGGAGGACTAAGGGGGGCCACCGAAGGACGCCCAAAGGGCCGCATGCGGCCCCCGGGCCGCAGATTGGGCACCTATGCTGTAGATTCTACCAAAGGGAAACACTTACAGATTTTTTATGTTTACTTTAATATTCATTCTTAATGACACTTAGGAGTGTGCCCAGTCCACAATGATAAAGGTTGGGGAAATAACAAACAGACATTTCAGAGATGAGTGTGAAAGGTATGACTTCAGGCAGTTTCAGAGAGGAGTGTGAAGGGAATGACAGCAGATGTTATGTACTAGAGAGGAGTGTGTAGGTAATAGCCACCATCACTATGTCCTAGAGTGGAGTGTAGAAGGTGTGACAATCAGCAGTATATCCTAGAGAGGAGTGTGGAAGGTATGACAATCGGCAATATATTCTAGAGAGGAGTATGGCGAGAATGACAACAGGCAGTATGTCCTAGCGCGGAGTGTAGAAAGTATGACAATCGGCAGTATGTCTTAGAGAGGAGTGTGGAAGGTATGACAATCGGCATTTTATTCTAGAGGGGAGTGTGGCAAGAATGACAGCGGGCAGTATGTCCTAGCGTGGAGTGTGGAGGGAATGACAGTAGGTAGTATGTCCAAGAAAGGAGTGTGGAGGGAATGACAGCCATCACTTTGTCCTAGAGTGGACTCTGTAAGGTATGACTGCAGGCAGTATGTTGTAGGGAGGAGTGTGGAGAGATTGATAGCAGGAATTTTGTCCTAGAGAAGAATGGGGAGGGAATGACAGCAGGCAGTATGTCCTAGAGTGGAGTGTGGAAGTTATTTATGTAGCCAGTGTGTCCTAGAGAGGAGTATAAATGGCATGACAGCAAGTAGTATGTCCTACAATGGAGTGTGAAAGGTATGACGGCAGGCAGTATGCCCTATAGAGGAGTGTGGAGGCACTGACAATCCATTACATGGAGAGTGGACAGAATGACATAAGACAGTATGTCCTAGTGCATAGTGTGGAGGGAATAACAGTAGGTAGTATGTCCTATAGAGGAGTGTGAAGGAAAAGACAGCCGTAAATTTTTCCTAGAGTGGACTCTGGAAGGCAGTATGTTGTAGGGAGGAGTGTGGAGAGATTGATAGCAGGAATTTGGATTTAGAGAGAAATGGGGAGGGAATGACAGCGGGCATTATGTCCTAGAGTGGAGTGTGGAAGTTGTTATTGTAGCCAGTGTGTCCTAGAGTGAAGTATAAATGGCATGACAGCAAGTAGTATGTCCTATAATGGAGGTATAATGGCAGGCAGTATGCCCTATGGACAAGTGTGGGGGATTGACAACAGGGATTATGTCCTGGAATGGACTAAATACTTACTATATAATCAGGTTTCCAAAGTGAACAGCCTCTACCCTTTCTACATGAACCCCAATGTCTGCAGAACCTTTTCAGACTTGAAAAATGTGAATTATTTCTCAGTTGAAACTTCGAGAAACAACAATTTAAAATGCTCTATTTTCTTTTACC
The DNA here is from genome assembly GCA_036250615.1 of Ptychadena robeensis. Lineage (NCBI taxonomy): Eukaryota > Metazoa > Chordata > Amphibia > Anura > Ptychadenidae > Ptychadena > Ptychadena robeensis. The sequence continues at coordinate 46,363,307 of CM070032.1, read as the reverse complement.
TTAATTTCATCTTTGATTTGCTGTCTAGGTAATTGGTGTATCATCATGTCACTTTCTTTCCTGTTATTTGTAGAACACGAAAATTACTTCTTTACCTTACAACAAAATGACAGTATATGTTCATTTTCTCCCGCAGCCGTTATTAAAGTGAACTCAATTTACCAAATGATGGTTTAGACATCTCTTTTGGATTTGCTTTCTATTCACTGTTCATTCAGTTGTAATGGCAGCTACATTGTTTGTACAGTTCTCTGTTCTGTTCTGAGGTGATTTTATGTGAAAAAAAGGTGCTAATGGAGACATCCCAATTTCCTATTATCAGTCCTGCAACATGCGCTTTGAAGAGGCCTACAGGCTGTGTGTGTTTTTCCTGCAAATGATAACACTGAATAATGTTCAAAAAAATTATTGTATTGTCTGTCTGTTCCAGCGGAACTTGGTGACTATGATCCATTTAAGAACACTGCGGGATATGTGTCGGAATATCGCTTTGTGCCTGATCAGAAAGAAGACCTGGAAGATGCCATCGAACGAATACATAAAACTTTAATGTAAGCAATTCACCACTTTTACTAGGTTATAGTTTGTCTATCATTATAAGGGGGGAAATATTATTCAGTGTAATTACGTAATTATACTATTTAGATATATGACATCATCATGCATTCATTTAATATCACTGAAGACTGTAATCAGAAATTACACTGAGGGTTTAATTTATTACATATTTTAATACCTTGAGCTGAAAGCTATTTCCTACTAATGAAACAAGACCGTAATTAAAAGCCAACATGCATTCTACTTTTTATTTCTCTTTCTTTGCTATATTGGTTTCTTCATTCTTTTATTTTGGATATGTATTTACTTTCTGTTCTGGTAGGAAATAAGTTACTAAAGTCCCAAAAAGCAGTACACAGGTTACCCTTGCCAATTGTATTCCAAAATAGAAGTTGGTTGCAGCTAGGGGGGCAGCCAGGGGCACTTGGAGCCCTCTATGTGAGAATTACCCTGTCTGCCAGAGAGAGGGGAGAGAGTTCTCTCCCAGTTCTCTTCTCCCTCTGTGAATTGCACACAGTCCAACCACTCTCCCCCAACACTGTCAGCCAATCAAGACAACCATGGGAAAACTAGCTGCAGACAGTAGGTAGAGTGCATGTTATGTGTGCGTCTCTGTCTTTACATGATTGGCGTGTGTAAAAAAGAAGTTGTATTTTAAATAAAGTTATAAAGTTTAAGGACCATTTCACACTAGCCATGCTGTAGCTGTGGTGCCTTTTTCTCACCATAAAAGACGTGCTAGCAGAAATGCTATCATGCCTTTGTTTCCGATTGTGCTGCCCCTCATTCTGAACCTGTTTAGTTGGAATAGGGGGGCTCGTTAATGTTCCAATATAGAAAAGGGGGTCCTGCAGGGAAAGATTAGAAACCACTGGGGTATAGTAAGAAATGGAAAAGTGGCTGGTGGTTGGTAGTCTCTGTTGGCAGTATGTAGTGGAAGGAGTCGCTCACACAACTTTGTGTTGTGTCCCCTTGAGCAAGCTGTATGTAGCACAGTGATAATGTGCAATTTGTTGTACAAGAAACTGAATTTGCAAAGGCATTTAGGGGCACAAAGTAATTTTTCCTTAATTTATTACTATTAAGGAACATATTTAACTATACAATATTGTGCCTAGGGTTGAGCTGTAAGTGGCATCAATGCAGTAAATCATGGTTTCAATGCAGTAAACGTCACGATTTTTTTGATCTCTTTAAGCACATCTATACCCACAAATTTGTAATTAAATCTTTGTTTTAATTTGATAATACTGTGTATAGCACACTTCCTGTCCTTTTGTACGTACACCTGTTCCTCCATTTCTCTTTATGGGAATAGCCATAATTGTCACATAATTGTCTTTTAATACTATTATTGTAAAAACTATATATTTAGTATCAATTTATTGATTACAAGTGCAGAAAAAGATGCTTTTCTTACAAGACCAATAGATGTTTTGTGTACTTGCTGAAAATATTCTTAGCCCAAAGAGAAAAGAAATCGAATGCAGTCACCCTATTTTAGGAACGACAAGCTACACTATATTATACATTGGTTATGTTAACAATGCTTAAAGCTGCCCATGCATCTTTAGTGCTGGGTCCGGCTCCTTGATTACATAGTGACTGGAAGGTTTAGAAAGGTCCGCATGTTACATGGTTTTGGTAGAAGAAAAGTGGATTGTACTGAAATTGTATGGTAAGATTTTAAAGTGTATGGGGGCTTTAGAAGTTTATATATCATTTAAGCAGATACTTTAAGTATATTCTAATGTCAGCATCATTGTCAGACTTAAATCAAGCATTAGAGCTATTTATGTTTGCGTTACTTACCCCTATCTTCCTGCTACAAGTATTGCTTTACCATGGTTTTATTCTGTATTGACTGACACCCATATTCTATTGTGTAGCATTGACTGTGTTCACTTTTGTGTGACCTTGGTATGCAGGTTTTAGTTTGGCCTTTTTATGACTCTCACAGAAATACGTGGTGTTACAGATTAATTAGACTTTTACTGGGGTATACAGAAAACAAACCAACGTGTTGACACAAATTTATGAGGAGTGAAGGTCTTTGGCCCGAAACCTATAAAAGTATAAAAAGAAGTAACACCATTTCTTTTGAGAAAGAATTTTCTATAATCTTTTCCTAGGTGATCTAGCTATGTTCTACATAGCTGGGGCCACATTGTTTTGGCCTTAAAATGTTTTTTGCCTAACAAAATGTGAATAATGCTTTTAAAAATTTGCAAGAAATATCTTGTCAGTCCACGTGGTAGCGTGAGCAGGGGTAGGCAAGCTTTACTATAAATGAGCCATTTCACCCCCTTCACTACACTACAGATGAACAGTCTGGAGCTGCAAAACCTAAAAAACCTAAACCACATAATACACAGCTGTCACAGTGCTATGGCATTGCGTCGACTAATGTGTGACGATGTGGTATCGTCCAGGGATCGATTCCCCAAGGTGGTGCGCATTGATTCCCCGACCAATCGGTGGCGAATCGAGCCGTGTATGGCCACCTTTACTTCTACATAATTGCTCTTTTCATCATGCCGTTTTGAAGACCCATGTTAAGCCCCCCATACACCCTAAGATCAATCCATACAATTTCCATTAAATCTACCAACAACTGTGTAGTAAAGTGGCCTCCCTGATAGAATACATAGGTGAAGGATAAAGCTAGCCCACACATGGTACAATTTATCATGTTTCAAGTCGAGGTTCGATAGATGTTGTACTTCGATTTTAAAAAATTCGAACAGTCGATTGGTCCCTTTACATCGAAGTCTCCACATGGGAAGCACGATTCATTGAACAATTGACGGAAATTAAATCGAAAGTAATCTAAACTCCGTGCGATTGAATTCCTCATACGATTTTAGTTTCAATTGGAAGTTTAAGGGAAGTAGCCGTAAAAAATCGAGCAAAAAATCGAGCCACAAATCGAGCCAAAAAAAATCGCCATCGAGCAAAATTTTCCAACTTGTCCATCACTTTTCAATCGACGATTGTACCAAAAATCGTTCAGCGATCGTCATTGGACTATGTGGGGGTCATCGATTAATGTTCGTCGACGATTTTCTCGTTCAAAAATCGTCGATCGAACGCTAAAATTGTACCATGTGTGGCTAGCTTTAGAAAGATCCTCATTGGTAGAACAAAAGATGATTGTACAGAAATTGTATGGAAAGATTGTAAGGTGTATGGGGGGCTTTAAGCTTTACTTTCATATAGATTGTTGTCACTTCTCTTCATTTAAATAAGTTGTATGAACTTGTGCCATACAGGCTGGCTGAATAGTAGTGTGATGCTGACTAATCACAGTCATTGTCAGATGTTTAAACAAGGAGAAGTGGAAGGCTGATACAATATCCATTACCGCCTGTAGCTGTGTGCTCACCTCGGATTCACCTCTCTCTTTGATGTGTAGTCACCTTGGCTTAGAGCAGATCTCTGCTATGTGCCCTAGACATTTCAACTTTCCCTTCTTTTATCATGTAGTTAGTTAACTGTCTGTGCTTCGGCTTACCAACTGAGAAGACTGTCAATCAGGTGAAGTGCCTCTGGGCTAGTAAAATCTATTTTTCATTCAGTAAATGTTTAGAAGTATGTTGGATTGGCAAATTGGCTTACAAATTTACATGCAATGAGAATAATATAAGCTGTGATACAAGTTAGGAATAGCAACAGCTAAACCATGTTTTCATTATTTATATCTTTAAAGCTGAGTTGGTCACGCAAAGCATGTTTGTTTTAAAGTTAAATCTTTTCTTTCTTAATTTTATTATTTAAGAATGAAAATCCTTTTTGATATCTGTGTTAACAGTGTCAACAAATAAGGGTCTTTTTCTAATACAGTAGCCTTTTTTTATTATTATCATTTATTTATATAGCGCTAGCATATTACGCAGCGCTGTACAATACATTAGAGTTGAGATGCAACACAATATAGTACACACAGGAACAGGTTATGACACAGGAGGAGTAGAGGACCCTGCCCTAACTGGCTTACAATCTAATAGGTTTGGAAATAGCCTTAAATTTGTTTTTCAATGCATAGAAATTTATTCATGTAAGATACATGAAATAAATTGCAGCTTCTTATTAGTTTTTCTTTTCATTTAGATAAAGTTATGTACTCATGCTCCAAAATCCAGTCACATACAAATAGAAAAACCTACAAACCCATCTGATACTTGTACAATCAATTGAAATTTTCCAACCTGACCGATAAAGGCTCTTCTAAATTTATACTTATTTTTTTTTTTAATTGATAAAATAGAAAGAAAAATACATTCGTTTTCAAGTAATCCACCCTGGCGGTATATTGGGGGAGGCCATTTTTTTCTTTTTTGCTCAGCCTGTATTGACAATAAAGAACACAAAATGTGGGGGTGCTTGTGTCTTATAGTGCATAGGCATGACCAACTTTGGCTGCAGGTGGTGGCTGGCGCCTTTGCTTTCTTCTATCTTAACTGCATTGTCTTTGACAGGGGGCAGCTGTAGCCCTGCTGACATAAACGGCCTCACACTGCCATCTCATATACACAGATAGCTCACTGTGTAATGCCCCCCATACATACACAGATTTAAGCGTCCGACAGGCTAAAAACGATAAAAAAAATTTCAATCGTACAATTGGAGATTGATTGATGGAAAGTAGAATATACTCCACATGGAATAACCAATTTTTGATAGATTTTTTTTTTTTTTGATAGATTTTTTTTTTTTGATCGTAATTTGTACTCAATTTGTACTCAACCGATCAACATTTTCCGACATGTCCGATCATGTTTTGATCGATTTTTTCACAATTACAATCAAATTTAGTTGATCGGACCATGTGGGACCAATTTTCAGTCGACCGATCAAAAAATTGATCGTTTTTAATCTGTTGGCCGCTAATATCTGTGCATGTATGGGGGCCATAAGTCAGCCAGTCTGTGTGGGTCTTTCCTCCAGCTCTGTGCTTTCCGCAGCTATGTGGCTTTTCTGGTTACTTTAGCACTAAAAGAGATGTAAGCATGAAAGCGAAGACTATTAATGTAACTCCAGACATTTTTGTCTTATTCAGGGGAATAAAAAGATAATAAATCTAAATCAACGTTTATTTAATGAGGTCTGATGATATTAGTATAATCATTCAAAAAAAATTTGAACACTTTATATCTTCATTGTAGCATCACCAGTAAAAAATTGATATATTGGGTCTACCTCATTATGAATGGTTAGAAAAAGTGTCACATTTCTATGTCTCTTAGCACCATTAAACTAATAGGCTATTGACCTAGATTGTTGTGTTATTAGGAACCATAAAAAGTGTGATGTGTGAACAGCTGTAATACCCTGAGTGTGTCTGTTAATGGTGTTATCTGCTTTGGAAATCACTTTCCGGTTTATCTTCGCATGGGTTGTCATCACTCTTTGTACAATAAAGTTTTGTTTATATAGACACCACTTGTTTTCTTGGCAAGTTTAGATTGCAACAGCTGAACCGATTTCAAAGTTCCTTATTTTATAGTAAATCTATATTAACTGCAAAATGGTAATATCATATCTTGCTAAGAAAAAATAGTTTTCTTGTCACCGAAGCATTGAGTTCACAAAGTTGGTAAGCTGTTCTCCCAAGAGTAAGTGTAAACTGCTATCTGCAGGCAGAAATAAATTACATTTTTTTTCCATTCATTTATAAAGAGATGAACGAAATTATTGTAAATGTCATTCAAACCACCATTTACCCATTGAAATGTGCTGCAAAAGAGTTACATAAAGGAAACCGTTACTCTACATAGTATGTAAAGGGTGCTCCAATGTTCTCCTATGGAAAATAAAGGTAGCAGTGGTATTTTCTTCTCACCTGTGGATGTTAATGCTAAAAGAATTTAGATGTGTCTGTTGTGAACACATTTTTGATTGGAGGTGTTTTTGGCGTCATGGTCACAAGATCAAGCTTTGTGTAATCACAGTTTAAAGCATGCCCTGCCATTAGTTGGACACATCAGCTTGTGTCTAACCTTATATATAAAAATTCCCTAATTGGGATGGGCCTACCTTAAAGTGGACCTACCACCAGAAATCTATGTTTTTATGAATGGCACTAGAAGTGCCAATAATAGGGAGGAATGCAGTAAAACAAACTCAAAACCGTTCCTGTAATGAGCAATTTAACAAGATTACCACTCAGCTCCCCTCACTTCCTTGTTCATGGAGCCAACATATGAAACACATGGGGGTGCAATATCGCGGGTGGCCACTGGGGGGCATTCAGTGATCTTCTATGGGAATTTTCAAAGCAGTTCAATGAGAAATCAAAGCTTCCTGTGACGTGCTGCCCCAATTCTGTCTTCAATGAACCAGGAAGTGAGGAGAGCTGCCGGATTATATTCCATAATTGCTCATTACAGGTAAGTTTTTGGGTTTTTTCACTGCATTCCTCCCTATTATTGGCACTTCTAGTGCCATTCATGAAAACATAGTTTCCTGGTGGTAGGTCCGCTCTAATGCTACTCAAAGATTATATGTGCATCATACCCCAGCTCATAGACTTACCATACTATATACATGCATAGGACAATTAGCCCACATTAAGGGTATCTATGATGCCAAAACATTACACAAGTTGAAAAACAGGACTACATACATTGTAAAAGTTTTTCCTTTTTGGAAATACATCTCCCCAACACATATGTAAACATAGACCAGCCAACATGTTTTGCTGACCCAACAGCTTTGTGAAGACTTAAGCCCCCCCTAGACGGGCCGATTCCCGGCCATAGTTGTGGCCGACCGAACGCTCCCGCCGAGCACATAAAGGTCGGTCGGCCACAACTATAGGGGAGCCCACCTTGAGAATCCGACCAAAAGAGCCGGCAGGTCGGATCGCACACGGATCCGTCCTGCTGGTTCTTTTTGTGGCCGATCCTCCGATCCTGTCCTGCAGTCCTTCGACGATCCTGCCCTGCAGTCTGTAAACTCGGAGGGGAAGTCTCTTCCCCCTCCGAGTTATTTGGCTACAATCTGACAAGAATCGCGTGTGTTAGTGGAACACACGGCATTCCTTTCCGTTCTGTAGCCGACTCCTCGCAGCGTGGTGACTGCTAAAAGCCGGCCATAGATCGGTACATCTATGGCCGGCTTTACTATGCATATGCTGATGGTACCGTTGAATCTGCTGCAATCAAGAGTCCCACACTCCTATGCATTGGCTGTTATATTACAATAATCCTCATTAAAACAAGTAAAAACGTCTTCCATAGATGGATTCAGAGGCTTAGAACATCTCCAACCTGTGTTCTTGTGGATATATATGGTCCCACACAAATAATGAAACCAGAAAGGAAATTTGTAGACAAAATCCAATATTATTAGATCCTCACAGTTCCACAATCACGTGTTGAAGGTTGGGATGAGCCTTCTTGATTTCTTGCCCTGTGAGAACAGGCTGCTAATATTGTATCCCTGTGGTCCTGGTGTGATTGAGGACCCTGTGGCTGTACATGGGGTGGTGCGGGACGGAACAAATATTTGTATTAGATCTTCAATAAACATTTTTGATGCAAGATATATTTCACTTATGCTCTCATTGGCTCCATGGTTGGTGAATTAAATTCTGCAAGTTTTTGAATGTTGTTCTGTATTTTTTTTTGCATTCCTAAAAACATGTCACGCATAGATTAAAAAAAAAATCTTTAGACTATTAAGGAAGAGAAGGGCTACTGTGGTTGTAACTTAGAATTAAATGCATTTATATAGTGTGTATTTGAAAGGTAAATGTAAACATTTGTTTGCTTTTAATACCAACTACCCTCTCAGTGCTTGGTACATGAATATGTTGCTGGCCCCATAGTGTAAGCTTACATAGTTGTAGCCTTAAGATACACAAGTGAAAACATCCGGGATGATCTGGATGACCTCTACAGATATAAATGCATCAGATTCTAGAGAGGACACATCCGCAACATTCCAGTATCATATGAAGCCTCTTTATTACATAGATCCACTCTTCTCTGCCATCTGATAGTTGGTGACTGACATGTTTATAGTCTGTTTCTATAGACAACCAGTCTGGTAACTGACCTTTACCTATCTTCTTGAAGTATAATAAAATGAAAGACAGTATGATATTGTAAAACTTGCCAAAATTCTATGGTATCATCCAAGTTTCTAATGCATAATTACCATGCATCCAGGTACTCCATGTCATGGGTTCATTTCATACATAATGTTTCAGTGTGTAAACTAAATTGTGCAGACAGGTGGAGTGTTTCATAGTTTAAATAGTGAAGTACACTAAGTATGTATTCAGCGGAAATGGTCTATGGAGGTTTAGTGATAAGTCAAATCACTTGGACTTGCTGTGTTTTTGATGGTCATCTGACAAAAGGAACATCTTGTGTAGGTTCAGTCAAACAAATTTCTGCTTTATTTAGGCTGTGACTACAATGGTTATAAAATCTATTTACTATTAGAAGGTTTAAACTTGGTGCAGTTTCCTTAAAAACCTTGTGATAATAATTTTTTTCCTGCAAGGGGTCACAATCTTTATGTAGGTAAGGTTTTTATTACATTTGCATGATTATAGTTCGTATTTAATGGTCCCTTGAAGTGTTAAAATTGCCTCATATGTGGCAGATAAAACATCTAAAGCCCCCCATACACCACATACAATTACCATGCAATTTCTGTACAATCAACTTTTCTTCTAACAAAACCATGTAATATGAGGACCTTTCTACACCTTCCAATCACTATGTATTCTTTCAGGGAGGTCACTATACTACATAGTTGTTGGTAGATCTGATGGAAATTGTATTGAGGAATCTAAAGGTGTATGGGGGGCTTTACACCTGAAGTCAAGCTTGTTTCTTTCTAGAAATCATTTTTGGGATGTTGAAATATGACATAAGCATGCAGATTACATGTAGACTGTAGCTTATCAATTTCTGCAGTTGATTTTTTCAGTCTTCATACTCAATGTTGAAATTAGGCATCTCTGGTTATTTAATTTGAACATAAATGGCTTCTTTAGAACCAGTCCTCCGCTGTAAACTTTTATTTGCCATAGGTGACTGACCTCTTACTTTTTGATGTAGTCCATACCAGAAGAGTGAACTGTGCTAGTTTGCTCTTCTTCTCCCTTCACCAACCAATACCTACTACTTCCTTCTGCAGACTTCCCTCACAGAGAAGGGCTCCAGTAGATAGAGCTTTACCTGGTCAGCAGCAAGTACATGTCACTGTAATATAAACAAAATGGTAGATCAAGATCCATGGATTGGTGGAAGGGAAGGATGCATTAGTATAAGTAGAGCATTAAAGCCAAATGTACATTTGTATGTTGGTGCTCAGCTGCAACTGGAGTCAAGTGGTAAATATTAAGATGTATTAGTTTAGTTATATACATGTGTGTAGTATTTTTCATTACATTATACAAGAACAAATAATTCCCTTCAACAAAGTTATGTGATGTTGTGACTTAGTCCTACTTTATGGTAGGTTTAATAAAGGTGCCTTTGTGTTTGTCCTATACGCCTATGAAAAATAGTTGGCTACAATTACTGTTAGCAGTTTCAAGTACAAGGCTATGTGGAGGACAAAACATGATTAATGGTAACATGCTTTTTTATTTACAGCTAAGAATAGTCCATTGCTATAGCATACCACCCCTGACCAGATTTATTAAAGAATTTGGATTTTAATATCATAGACTAATTAAATATTTATGGAATAGTTCCCTTTCGTTTACATTTTGCTCTGGACATATTAAATTGGTTGTCCGGGAGTCATTGGACGCATAAAGTTTGACAGCTGATGCTCCACACATTTCATACTGTACACAAAATAGTGTTTAAAGCTGTACACTAAAATATCTGGCAACTATACACTATACCCTATAGTGAGGTAGATGCAGTGGGTTCTGCTTGCTCATCCTACCCCTTCCCCCTTGCTTAGGACAGAACTCTAGCTTTCCAGCCCTAATAATTTAAAACGACAAAATTTGGTTGTCTTTTCAAGGCTTAAAATCAGTCAACATTACAGCTACAGACAAATGTGAGCAATGTTTGCTTTTTGTTGCAATATGCTGTTTGCATATAGTGATGGCTATTACATAAGTTACGTGATGACATTTGCTAATGTCTACTAAATGTGGCCATTAATCTGTCACTGTGTAAATGGACCATATGCAGTGAAATTTGTGTACAGGGTTCTGGACTCTGGAATGGGAAGGAAGGAACTGGGTGTGCCTTCCCATTCCATTTAGGTACACACCAGAGTTGGCAACTACTGAAATTCTGCAACGTAGCTGTGTGTGTCTCAACAAAACGAGATGAGACCATTTTGTCAGGGCTCCTGGTCAGGGGGGAGACCGTGTGCTGCTGGCACCAAGGGACCTGGCCCCAGCCATGTTTCCTGAGGTAAAGGAAAACCAATTGTGTTGATGTCTGTAAGCCATAAGACTTGGTATTTTCCTGTTTCGGCTTTGTTGATGCTATTAAACCCAGAGAGGCTAATGCCTGGCATACACATGCCAATAAGCGGCCGATTTTTCACCTGACCGACAGGCGTGCGTGTCGCGACGTCGGTCAGCGGAAAAATTGGCCGCTTATCGGCATCCCTGTTGTCCCACAGCTCGGCCGGCCAGAGAACGGACATGTCCGATAATCTCTGGCCGATGGAAGCCGACGTCTTCGTTGACCGGCGTCTTCATTGAAGCTAATGGCCGGCACACAAAGAGTGCCGGCCGACTGAAGGGGCCCCATAATGCACCAGGGTGTAAACGTGATGACGTCATCACGTTTGCATTCCGGTGCATATCGGAGCTGGTCTGTCTGCACCCGCCGGGGTGTGTATGGCAGGCATAATGTTTGCTTTGGAGCTCCTTTGTGGCATGAATAGATATAGGCAGGAGCCCTAAAGAGATACAGATTTTGTGAATTGATGTCATTAAGTGCCCGCTTTGAGGCTGAACACCCACACAATGGTCTCACAATTTAGAGCAATCTTGTGAGAATCCATTGTCAATTGTGTCAATTGCATTTGCAATAAGACATAGAAATAGAATTTCAAAAGGCAATATGCAGAAGCATCCGTAAACACAACCCTACCCTATAAATAAGCATGACATGATTGTCAGGTCATCATTATCTCAACATAACCTCATAAGCTGTACATGCTAACTTCTGAATTAAGAATACAAACTTTCGCCAGTTGAACTTTCTTTAATTTTATACTCCGCCACTTGATATATTTTTCATTTGGTTCTTTTGTTTGTTTTCCCTAAAGATATGGGTTCTTTATTGTGCAGGCATGATTTTTTCAGTTGTAGATTCATAAATTCATGAGCTTTAGCTTAAGAAGGTTTGTTACTCTTGCCTTATACATGCTGCTGGTACTTTATGTAGAAGTGTTATAACTTTTTATTTCCAAATAATTTTATTTTATCTATTCATCGTGGGAAATAAACCGTATGGGTCTAATGTTATATGTTTACAAGGATATCTCTTTTATTTCATTAAAACGATATACCCTTCATGGAACATGGCAACATTTTGTTTTTAGAAAGTTCAGTAAACCCTTCATTTTCCATGGATCATGTACATTTTAATCTCCATGTACAATAGACAGAAGAAAATGCCATGACAGGAGTGATAAAACAAACACATTATTGGAGCAAGTATTACTTTTTCCTGAAGCCTTCCAAGGTTTTTTTTATTATTGATAAGAAGTTTGCAACAATTTATGTCACTGGCAAAGTTCCTAAATATGCAAAGATAAAATTATTATATATGTTTTCTTTTCAAGGCAAACTTTACGCACTTGGTTGGGTACAGTTGTTGTTACATTGCTAAACATTTAAATGTAGGAAGTTTAGTTAAAGTTAAAAAGTTGAGTTTAGTTAGAAATGGGAAAAAAATTTATGCAGAGAATTTCGCCTTCTGCTACAACTGTAGCAATAACTATAAATAGTAGAAGTCTTTCCTTGTTATCTATCTTTTCAATGTAGACCGAGTATAAACCTTTAGGGCTCATTTGCACTGGCGGTTTTTAATATCGCTACGGACCGGCAGACGCAACATTAGGCCTCGTGGGGTCCTTATCTAGATGACCTAAATTTGTGTCAGTCCACAGCAGCATGGGAAACAACAGTGTAAATTTATTTATAATTGATATAATTTTGCTGCTTACTCCATTAATAACCGCTTGCCAATTATCTCAAAAAGTCACTCTTTTCACTCACATCACCACTGTGCCTAAGGGTTCCCATACACGGGTCCATACCCACTCGATCGATGAAGTGTTCGCCGAGCTAACGGCGAATAGATGTGCACCACTTTGTGCCACCCCGTTCGATACTTTGGATGGGGAAGAGGGTAAAGTAATGGCAATCGAACATGATTTACCAACATGTTTTTACCAACATAAAAGGGTGGCACACAAAACGAAATCCAGTGCAAACAAAAAGTGAAAGTGCACGCAGTGAAACACTACACTACAGTGATGTCCCGCCCCGAAAGGGGCTAAGGACCATTCCCCATAAGGGGTGGCTGTGGGAGGGCAGCCAAAGCCACCCAACCCTCGGATGTCCCGTTCCCCAGGTGACCTTAGTTGAAGCCAGGTCTCCCAAGTACATATTATCTTCTTGTTACTAGCTGCAGATCACAGGAAACACAGCTGCACCTGTATGAATTGGTTGCACAATCTGTGCTTGCGGTTTGGTGTAATCCTTTTGACTAACCATCCAAAATTCAACCGTTGGGCCACAGTTTTAAGGGGTGCGACCTAAATGCATGACCAACTGCACAACATAAGAAACTCATCTATGACCATGAAAACATAACATTTAGAGCAGTGGTGGCCAACTGAGTTGATATGGAGGGCCACAAGTGCGGCCCTCAGCATCATTAAAGGGCTGAACATAACATTTTCAACATATACTGACCTGTAGAAGCATTTTTAATTATGCATAGCATAGCTAGAAGACATTTTTAAATAACAAAACTTGTTTAAAATGATACTTCAAGCATTAGGGAATACTGTTATATGGTAATGCACATTTTGTGCTAAAAGCCAATTTATCATCTGTATAGGGCATTTGGTAATTGTAAGATGCTTGTATACAATTTTTTACCTGTTTGGGGATATTGAGTGACACGTAGAATCTGATGTTCTTTCTGGCTACATTCTGAAAGGACTGAAGATGCAGATGCCACTTGCTTCTGCCTGGAACAAAACAAGTTGTGAAATCAATACCCTCAATTGAGGTACAAAGAACATGCAATTACATGAAAATGAGGCTCCAGAGAACCAAGTGTGATAATATTTACATTGAAAGCAGAGTGAAGGGCTGCAGGTGATTTACAAATACTTATTTAGGGATAATATTCAGTGGAGTAAATCAGTATGTTCTATGGAGAAAAATAGTTATATTTTCTTTTTTGATGAATATTCAAAATACTTAATCACTAGTTGCCATCTTATACCCATTGGTGACTCAAACACAAGAAATTTACCCAAAGTGCTACCCATACACATACATACACATCTGTGACTACTATGATCAATAACTTACAGACCTTGTAGATAAATGAGCTGCTGGTTCTTGATTTAATTCCATTACCTATTATATTTAAATATCAGTATCAATTTGGGGTTAACATGGGATTCCAGTATATATGAAATACCCGGTGTTCAATGCTTGCAATAGTGATTATAGGTGAGATCCAGCTGTTTATAATTGTATTGGTTGGGGGGACGGTTGCAGTACATGTCTCAAATACATTTGTTACTTCTTCAAAAAACCTTTAAACTCTTTAAAGTACACCAAAATACACAATAATAACCTTTCCTGAAATCCTGTATATTGGTGAATTCAAAAAAATTCTCAAAATCCCAAAGTTGTTGCAATGCATATTTCACCCCCTCTAGATTAAAAAACACATCTCCCTCATGTTGGTTATGCTAGCCATACACAGCCCGATAAATAGCCCGATCAACCAAGCCCGAT
>CM070032.1:46332543-46346935 GCA_036250615.1 Ptychadena robeensis | reverse complement strand
ATACATCAAACAAAATTAAAATTATACTTGAAATAACTTTTTTTTTTTATGTAAATTTTTGTTTTACAGAAAATGTTTTTTACATTAAAGTCTATGGTGCGCTTTTGGTACAGAAATCTGTACCTATGCAGTGCGCTAGGGAGGTTAATATGGTCGTTTCCTGTGCTGCTGTGGCCTAACGACTGCACCCTCCTGTCTGCGAGCACCTGCAAAGTTGTGCAGGCGCTTGCGGGTTGTTAAGATAACAACCCTGTGATGGGTATATCGGGAAAAATTACCAATTAGCGCACCCAACTGGCGGATGTGTCATGAGGCGCCTGTCTGTTGGGTGCGCTAATTGGTAGTTTACCAGGCGGTTGTTGTCAACGAGCCCTTAGTGCTCAGAGTTCTGCTTGCCCCCATATACACATTCAGTATCCACATATATAATTATATAGTAGGATAATCAAATACACTAGATTGTCCACTGAGAGCCATTCAGCATGTTATTTTTCTAAAGGTGGCCATACACTGGTCGATTTCCTACACGATTCCTGGCCGATCGATCACCGGGCGCGTGCACGCCGATCGATCGACGAGGAATCGAGTGCAGCCCACCTTGAACGATTGACCCCGCCCGATTGACTTGGCCCCCAAATCGGATTGGCCAGAGAACCAACCTGTTGGTCTTTTCTGATCGATTGAGCACACATCAAGGGGAGTTGACATTTGTGAAGCGATCGATCGGGCACAGAATCGTCCAGGAATCGGTGGATAAGGTGGTAGGCACAGACTTGATTGGGCGATCGATCGACGCCTGTGGCTTCAATGGAATCGATCGGATGGGCGATCGATCGTTCATGAGTCGACACATGTATGGCTAGCTTAAGAGAAAAAAGGCTTTTATGATCTTCCTAAATTCTGAATGATTCTGTTTCTGTTCCATTTAAACTGTTATGTTGGATGATGTTATCTAATGTAATGTTTGTTCTCTTTGCCTAGGGGACAAGTCCCAGCTGTAGCCGAGTCCAATTACTTGGGAATTGCCAAATCACTTGAAATGTATGGAGTTGACCTTCATCCTGTCTATGTAAGTCCTTCCATGTCATAAAGTAGCTTATGTATAGAAACTGTGTATATAAAAAATGGTGGTTTTCCTGTACAAACCAGGTGACATTTTCTTGTACTGTACAAGTTAGAGAAGAGAGCAAGCATCTGGTTGCTTTGGTACTGCTTGTTCTTTTCCTTTGGCACTTTGTGTGACTGATAAATGTAAGTTACAGAAGATCTGAGCATTTCCTTACAGGAGTTCACAGCAGAAAACTCTTAGTACTTCAGATAAAGAAGCGTTAGTTATCACACATTCATTTTCCTATACACTTCACAATATATGCAAAATTATGAGTCGTTTTCTTCAGAGAAGAGAATAATCCTATAATTGCACTTGTAATACAATAAAACACATTGGCTGATTAGGGAAGAAAAATTGTGACAAGTTTGATTGGACAAAAGGAGGACAAGTTTCTCACCTGGAAATTGCATTGCAAGATTTGCCTTATCAGTTGCTATGTGTTAACTGTCTTCTGTATTACCTAAAAGTGCTCATACACGTAGCGATCTTCCCTCAATAGATGAGGGACCGACTGCGGTGTTATGACGTCCCCACGCTGCAGCTCAGAGGATCAGCAGGCACCCTTTGTGTGCCAGACATTACTTTGGATGGGGATGCCAGACCCCATTCAAATTAATAGGATCGGCCAGGAATTTACCGACATGTCACATCACCGTTCAATCCAACATGTGGGAGGATAATGGTCGATCTGTCCAAGTGGGCACACCTAATTTGTGGCCGAGCGACTGACTGCTGATCGACGGGAGCACCCATGGCGGTCAACCCTCCGAAAAATCATGCGGGTAGTGTATCATGCCTTGACAAAAAGTGTACCAATATATTTGCCCTTGTAGTATATGCGTGTGCATGGATTGTGCATGGTTCTTTCCTGCTGTTATTTTATTTGTAGGAAAAGAGAAAAACAAAAATCCTGTTTCTTCATGTAGATAAAGTGAATGATGACATTTGTTCTATTTTTTTATATGGATCCAATGGCTTTGATATATTTTATTACATTATCCTGGAATATTTTTCAGATCAGCAGTGCTAATTTAACTTTTTTTTTATATGATGATGATACAAATCATCTTTGCCTTTATTTGCATAAGAAGATGAGTCATGAGGAGGAAAGGATAAGGACTTTCACATGAGATTGATATAGATTTTATAGGCAAATGCTTGAATGCTGCGAATAATAAAGCCTGAATTAATGCATGCCAGGGGCCTGTGTTTATATGACTAATAATGGCGCTGTAATTACTAATGTGTAATGTGGAGCTTTTGTGAAGTATTTAAAAAAAAAAAGCAGTAATTGAGCTTGGAAACTGGTAACAATTAGAGATGTCTCATCTACATTTTAAATACAATGTAATGTGGTAGAGATACAATGTGACTATAAACATTTATATAAAAGAATTGATCATTATGCCGATTTCTTTGTCATTCTAGTAGTCTGTAGAATTGTCTGACATTTAAGAAACATGTTCTATATCATAAATGTAGAATGTGAAATAAGCTAGTTTTACTGAATTATGCTATTAAAAAGTTGCACACAATGAAAAAGGTGAAGCTATTACAGTGCTATGCCGCAAATTAGGTAGTTTTTTTTACTACAATGCCAAGATCCCATTATTTTACATAGTTTATATGAAACCAGAGAATCTGGAAGAATTTCCAAAACCTCAAAGGTATCAAAAATTTACCAATTTCTCCACCTTATAATCAGTTATAACAATTGTATCACACAAGAAATACGAGTAAAATTCACATTGTTACAACAAAGCTGCTATATTTCTTCAATATTACCATACACTTTCATAATAAACACCACTTGTGATATTAAATAAATAGACATGAGTACAAAGTACATTTATATATACTCAACAGCAACTTTACTATGGCCACCATGCTAATACTAGGCCTTCCTATAGCCATATTATTAAGGCCATTGATTCTACAAGGTTTACATACCTTCTCTGAAGTTTTGGTCCATATATCGGCTGCATATCTCATCTCACCACATACCAAACTTGTTGTACTAGATTGTGATCTGGTAATTTTAAAGGCTATTTGGGTACAGTGAAGCCAGTGTCATGGTCAGTTTAAAATTATTTTAAGCTTTGTGAACATTATAACACTTGAAGTATTTAGAAGATAGGCACACTGTGTTAAAGAGTTGGGCATAGTCAAGCAACAATACTAGGCTGACACATTGAAATGATGTTCAATTAGTACTGAGTGGTCGGTCTTCCATGTCCTTTTGTGAGCCCATGCAAGTTGATGCCTTGTACGCTCTTCTGTAGCTGTATCTGCTCTAAATTCCCCCAAATTTTGCATTCGAAAATGCCTTGTAGCATTACTCAGCTGTATTGGGTAGTTATTTGAATTACCGTATATCTTTCTAACAGCTTGAAGCAGTGTGGCCAAAACACATTTGTGTTAATATTAGAAGGGTACAAATAAATATTTAAAGAAGTTACAGACTCCTAATAAATGTGGCTACTGTTTTACCAGTCATATACTTCTGTATTGCCATCCAGTCAATAACTTGCATCTTGAATTGGCTCATAGCCCTGTTTGAGTCTTTTCTTCTGACCACAGATTCAGTAACTTATACAAGCTGGATTTAAAATACATTTTTTTAGGGTCACTGGCATCTAATTGGAAATTCAAATATTTTTCAGGAACAATAACAATTTTAAGATTCATTTACTTGTCATTTTACTAATTGTATTTCTATATAGGGCTTAAATGCTTTCCACATTTGTATTTACATTTTGGTTCCAAATGGCTTTGCAGTTATGTTGTCTAAAGCAAGAATATATTCTATGTAAGATCTGGGCTGCTCCTTGTTGTCCAGGAACTCACTGGAAAATATGTCATGTAATTTCCAGGAAAATTTCAGGTTAGGTATACGTTTATTTTCTATTTAAATTGCTCAGGACCATGTCATGCATCCCATAGTTTAAGAGAGAAAATTAAAAATAAATTAAGAGTCAGTGACAGAGAAATTGACATATTACGTGAATATACAGCATGTTTCAGCAGAGGGGGCAGGGCTGGTCCATGCAGCAGTCACCCTACAGTCAGGTCCATTAATATTGGGACATTGACACAATTCTAAAATGTTTGGCTCTATACACAACCACAATGGATTTGGAATGAATCAAACACATTATCCCAATATTTATGGATCTGACTGTATATTCCTCCAACCAAGGCAAAAGGCCAGTGCCAGGAGACAGAACTTAGTTCAAGCAATGTGTGAGGCATAAGCATGCATTATCCATTCTCTGATTCCACTTGCAGACTTGACACTTTACAATTTGGCATTAACAACAACCCATGAGTAGCTATTTAGGAAGGGATGAGGCTGTGTCACATAATATATTTACTTCAATGTAAATAAACATAACTCATGCTCATTAAAACAGCTATTACATGGATATTTACATATTGGAGAAGTCGCATAATATATTCACAACAAAAATATTTTTGGATTCACTTTAAATGACACACATAAATTTTATCCCCTAATGTTGAGGTGATAAAAGTGTGTCTTATATTGTATAAAATGCAGTTCGTTTTCAATTATAAAAATAAAAAAATATAAAAAATAATGTTTATCTTCACTCTGTTTCATTAGGGTAGCTTAGCTTGTGTATTATCCTCTAGAAAAGCCCTGTGTTGTTTGTTCTCATATATTAACAATGCACATTTAGCTGACACTAAAAAGTAATGGAAAGTTCAATAATATAAAGATCCTTGTGGTAAATTTTCACATTATGTTTGTCCAATGTAAATATCACGGCATACAAATGTTGCAGTAGGACTTAAGTACACTTACACAAAGGTGTCATAAGTAATCTTTCAGAGCTCTGCTTCTTATCACTATAATCCTCGTTTGTCTTCAATAACTCCTCCTGGCAGTCTTAGGGCTTGTCCACATGCCTTTACCCTTTGCTTTCAGTTGTTGGTGGTTTTGGTGGGCCCCTCGCTACAACACTTTTAAGAAATGACAAGGTTATTTTTACAGAGACACATTATATTTTCATTATCCAGAAATACAATATTGTAAGCATATGATCTTAGACTTCTAGATTAACACAATTAGCAGACCTAAACTCTAAAAAAAAATAGGCTTAGAATCAGTAATATATGCTGATGTACCCCGCACTTGTATTGGCTTTATTATTATAGATATTTATAGAGATGTCAATGCATTTCATTTTATGACCAGAGTGACACTAAGATACTGTTGTAGAACCTGTCTGAACCCTCGTAAACTGCATTCAGATCCATTGTTTACAGAAACATAAAACATTGTAAATTTTCTTTTAGTACAAAACCAGTAAAATGTGCTTAACAATGTCTAAACAATACCCGCCCACTACCCCAAGTAATAATCCCAAGTAGCCCCATGATGTGATTGTGCAATCCATCAGAATACACAATGCGATTGCCTAAAGCAGGGAACACACGTGTATATATGGTCCAGATCGATGGCCGCTTTGAGCGCCGTGCATGCTCACTGCCATCTATCTGGCTCATATGTGATGCGGCCATCCCTGTTTTCAATCCCGCTCGAAACAGGGATATCAGACATGACTGTAAACCATGGTTGCATGGAGACCGCGAGTCGGAGCTGGAGACACAGAAGTGCTGTGTCTCCAGCTCTTCCGATATCAGGCAGCAGCGTGATGACGTCATTACCCTGCTACAGGGAACCTCGAACGGCTCCAACATGCCGTGTGTTCCCTGCTTTAGATGAGAGCACGGAAGTCCCATCCTGTGGAACGCACGCTGGACTATTTAAAGGACCATGTGCCTGCATAAAGCGAGCATCTGGTCCATATATTGCTCAAGCACATTAATCATGATTCCTCATAGGATTTTTTCCAATCTTTATAAAGTATTTATACTAAGTTTATATTTTCCACAGACTATATACTGCCAAATCTGTTTGATCCTGAAGAAGTGACCTATAGAGCCACGAAATGCTCATTCTATCATTGATGTGCTATGTGATATTTTATAACCATTTGTGTGAGGAACCACATCATAAATAAAGGAATTATATTGTAACGGGTGCCTCACCATGAGCCTTTATTTCAGTGGGATCCTACCACATACCTATTATTCATGTTCTACATCTCCTAGCAGCATACCATCTCTGTGAAAATTGTATTAATATATGATAATGATAATACATCTTTTCTGCATAATATAGAGAAGGTAGAATAAATGTATGCCATGTATTCAATTACAGATATGGAGCTTCTTCTAAAGTAAATATTTCCATTTCATTAATATTATCGCTGGGATTTTATTCTTTTGCCACTCTTATGGCTTCTTTAACCCCATTTAATTCTCTATAGACCATGCATTTGAAGTGAACATAATATTTAGGTATTCATCATATGAATACAGATTTTATTCTTCACTGAGCATTATATGAATAGTACGATTATAAAAAATTTTTTGCTTAGTCAGTGACTGAAAAGCTGCAGTTCTAAAGGGAAACCATTATGAAAAAAATGCTGTGGCTTATATTGATAAATTGAAGACACAGCTACTTAGCATTGCTGGTAATTGCCACTGGGCATCATCTAATATGTTCTATTATTTGTATGTACATTGTTTCTATGCCTGTATATCACTGTATCACTAGATTAGGTATAATGCTGGGTATACACAGGTTGATTCCCGTCAGACCGATGCCCAGCCGATATTGAGGTGCAGCACTGCTGCGTCATCAATATTGGCAGTTACTTTGGATGGGGACCAAAGTAATGGACCTTGAGAAGGGGTTTCCAACATGTTGAAACCCTGTTCGGCTGAGCCAGGATGGATGGATGGCTAAAATGTTGTAATAGATTTGAGCACCATGCGCGATAGTGCTAGAAACTATTACAAAATCTAGCCGTGTATGCCTAACTTAAGGGTAGACATAAACTTTAAAATGAGATCCATATCTATGTCAGCTGTATGCGCTACATTCATGAAAGCTTACAAGGCAGCTATATGTGTGAAAGGGGCCATCTTGTGTTCCACAGTATTGAGGTAGACATCAGTTTTCAACCCCTAGTCCTGGGATTGATTGGCCCTGTTGTCATAGATATGACAAAAAAGGTAAAGGTTTTCCATTGTTACAGATTGGTCTGACTATGTCTTGAGGCACATGAGCACAAGTCAAGTTTCTCAAATGAGTTGTAGTCCACATTCAATAGGTCTATTGTGATATTTTAGGGCCATCGTAGTAAATTAAATTCTTTTATTGCTGATTATATCTTGGATGTGATTATGTTTCCCTATATTCCAACTTCCCCAAATGTGGCCTTTCTTCCCATTATGCAGAGAATAACAGGGGCATATGTGTAGGAATAAGTCATTCACATTTTCAGGCACCCGAAAGCTCCTATATGGTCCTGTCCCAGCACTATGTGAGCTCCCAGCTTACAAACAGGTATCACAGGAGTGCCGGGTGCTAGGATAGGTGAACGTGTTATTATTTCATGCTTCTCTGCATACTGGTGAGAAAATTGTGTACCAGAGCCTTCTTTTCTCTTATCTGATGAAAAGATCTACTGGTCATTTTTCTCCAGAGTAAAGCCTGCCATACACCCACAGACGGGTGCAGACAGACGAGCTCAGATGAGCTCTGGAATGCAAGGTGATGGCGTCATCACGTTGCATTCTGGAGCTGCTTTAATCGGCCGGGCACCCTTTGTGTGCCGGCCATTACCTTCAATGAAGACATCGGTCTTCATTGAAGTTAATGGCATCGGCCAGAGAACATCGGACATATACGTTCTCTGGCCGGCTGAGCTGTGGGGCGACAGGGATCTGTCGCCCCATGTGGGCACACGCCGTTTGGCAGCCGATTTTGCAGCCGACCGATAGCACGAGTGCGCACGCCCGTTGGTCAGCGGAAAAATCGGCCGCTAATCGGCATGTGTATGCCAGGCTTAAGGCAGACAGGTACATAGCATCCAGGACATTGTGCACCAAAGGGTACACAAAGTGACTATCCATATTTTTCGGACTATAAGACACACTTTTTGACCATTAAAATCGATGGAAAAGCGTCCCTGCGTCTAATGGTCCGAATATGTAAAAACAAATTCTTTTTTTTTTTAGTCGCAACCATCCTGGGAGCAATAGCTCTGCATCCCAGGAGTATGAAACATGTTCCATACCCTCCAGACAAGCCAAAAAGCCACTGCCAAAAAGAGATCTTATCTGCATTAGCACTAGCAGTACCCATTCTCTGAACACACTGACCAACTTATGTGTATGTTATATATTGAGGGCAATAAGGTTTAAGTCAATTCACCTTGTTGTGGTAGTCCATAGCTTTCAATGGTGGTAAATTTTCCAGGAGAAGCGAGTCATTATCTTGGCTATTGCAAATAAGCAGCAAGTCTCAGAGCTGTGGGAAGAATACATAGACTTCTTTCCTAGAAGTGTAGGTTGTAGACCCACAGGGAAGGGTCCTTAACTCCTCCTGTGTTATACCCTGTACCTGTGTGTTATCTTGTATTGCATCTCAACTCTAATTTATTGTACAGCGCTGCACAATATGTTGGCACTTAAAAGGTAATGATAATAAATACAGAACATTACTATTAAGTTGTCATGAAAACTTATCTATTGTATGAAACATAGGAAACTGCAACTAATATAAATAGATTTTTACTAATATCTATGGTATTGTATGAAGCAGTTAAGTGTATGTTATTTGGAGAACTATGTTGTTTGAATGACCCATATTTATTTATTTTTCAACAGGGAGAAAACAACTCAGAATATTTTTTAGGCCTAACCCCTGTGGGGCTGGTTGTATACAAAAATAAAAAGCAAGTTGGGAAATATTTCTGGTAAGCGTACATGTAAGAGAAACACACCACTTTTTTCTCATGTTTTTCTCAGTTCATCAAAACAGTGTATCCCGTTGGCTTCGTTTTCTCTGCCCTTACTTACTCCATTGTCCCCAGATGCATACCCACCTCAATCCCATGAACACAACCTGTGTTTCTTTGCACCTGGGCCTCAAGTCTTCATTGTCCTAGCTTAATCTAAACAGCTATTATAAGTAGTTTTCTATATAGACTTCTATGGGACTGTATCACCAAGTCTTGTCTAACAGGTAAGTACAGTGCAAGTTCGATGAGAACACTAAAGACTTGTGATGCAGGATGTAAATATGTTTTTCCTTATCTTTTATAGTTAAAATTCTGTTGTGCCAATTTAGTTATCTAGGTATTCCTGGAGACAGAACAGTCAAGTTTTTGACCTCTACTGTAGTACCAACACATATCCTGACTCCAGTCTGCAAAGCCTGATTAATTGTACTGTGCTTTAAGCCAGTAGTGGGTATACTGTTGCTTGTCAGTAGTTTTATTGTGTACTATTCACTTATCCTGCTTGGTGCAACAGCAGTTATTAATTGATTTTCAACAATGAGTTTTCTCTTTTATATATATATATATATTTTTTTTTTTATCAAACCATTACAAAAAGTACTGTTTCAGGAAAGATAGTCCAAAAAGTTAATCTCTAATTTAATGTACAGTGCTGCGTAATATATTGCGTAATAACACAGGATCATGTCCTAAACTAGCATATAGAAATTTAAACACTAACATCCTATATCATGCAAGAAAACGATACCTATGTACACTAAAGAGGGTACAGCCTTGAAACAGAAGCAGGCCACCAAAAAAGAATATCCCCTTTTATATAGATGAATTGAGACTTGCATACAACAATTAGTATCCAAATCCATGTCTGTGCATTTGGTATACATAATCTTAATGTTAATTACTGGGAACCATTAAACACTAAATCCAAATAAACTGAGCAGACAGACATATCCAACAATACCCACTTTTTTCTTTAGATGTTCAGATGATTTGGTTTGTTGTGGTCATTCTTGGCCATCCTCAGGCTCAGTCTGGAAATATCCGTAGCTAGCACTCATAGCTCCTAGCAGCTGTAAGTTTACTTTATATTGTAGCATCATTTGTTATGCTTTTTTTGTTTTTGCTTCTTGAGAATGGAATGTAGATATTTATTTAGTGAGATAGCAGCGGCATTTCAACATCAGGTTTGCTTCTTTCATAATCTTTTGAAAATGTCTTTTGTTCAAGCTGCACCTGCTCCTGTCTTTTGCAGAAAAAAATGTGATGTAGAATCACAGAAAATATTTTTATAGGACATTGAACCAATGTTCAACTTTATAGAGCTGCTCAGTTACTTCTCCCAATTTACTATAAACTGCACCACAGAGAGGTTGCAACATAGTGTGTTCTACCCACCATTCCTTCTGACGCCCATAGGAATGAAGTAAGGGCAGTTTTAGGTTGCCAGCCAGCTTACCAACCATCTGAGTGTACCAACTGCTGCAAGTGGCAAGCCAAAGGTTACAGCAGGCTGTCAACTGCATTGCTAATTGCTATTCGACCCTAGCCTTAATGCTGCTATATATGAGTTTAAAGAGTTACCACATCCAGTTACTTTTTCATACACAACCCACAACTCCTAAAGAAAACAAATAAATCCTTTGCTGCCTTTTTTGAAGCCAGATACTCCATTATTTGTGTCTCACATTTCCCTTTTGCACCACTTGAACAATCACATGATAACTGGTGCTGATAATCACACACCTAGTAACACTGTTTTTTTACCTGTTTTAATTCAAGCTGACATTTCTTAAAGAGATTTTGTATTTCTATTTTAAAACACAAAATTTTTTACACCCAAGAGGGAGGAAGGTAAAAATGTTTTTTTATCAAATGCTTCATTTTATTTGGTTTGGGGTGTGATTTGCTTTTTTTTGCACAGCAGTATTAATGGTTATACAGATCTACGGAAGCTCTTGTTCCAGTTGTGTATGTTTGGTTTTGTGTTTTTTGCATTTAATTTAATTGAACTTTTATTAAAGTTTGGTAGTTGTATATCTACATACATTCTTTCTTACATACCTGTTTACTCTTTTGTAGGCCTAGAATCACAAAAATACATTTCAAAGAGACACAATTTGAGCTCAGAGTCCTTGGAAAAGATGTAAGTAAAATCTTCAATGCTTAATAGAAATAACTTTTGTAATATCTGCAAAAAAATTTACATTTCAATGTTTTTATAAATAAATATTTTATTAAGGAAAAGTTATTAAGAAGATTAATCAAGGACAAAAAATGCAAAGTGAGGGCTTAACTTGCCTTATTCCTTTGAATTGAGAAAACTTGGGCAGGGTATTGATGCACCATGCTGACACATTCATTGCTATACAATACATAAGTTGCGCGTCATTGAAGGTGATGCCCACTCTGCAAATCTTTCAGGGTTACCACTGGCCTCTGTGCTGTCTCTCTGATTAATGTTAACCTTGCCCAGTCTGCGTTTTGGTGGGTGGCCTTCTCTTGGAAGGCTAGTTGTAGTACCATGTTCTTTCCATGTATATTGAAAGATTTGGATATTTTTTTTTGATCTGATTTGTACTGTACTTCTTAACAATGTTGTCCCTGACATATCTGAGAGCTCATTGGTCTTTATGTTGTGATGCCTCTAGTTTAGTGGTGTAAAAGCTTCTGGGGCCTTTCGGGAAAGAGATGATCTTTTTTCTCACGAATTATGTGACTTTTAAAGGTAATTGGTTACACCAGGACTTTTTAGGAGCTTCATGGCAACGGAGGTAAATACATATACACATGCCAATTCAGATTTCTTTTTTTTCATTTTTCTCTTTTATTTTATTTTAACCAACTAGTTTGTGCAGATCTATCACATAACAACATTTAAATTACAGTTTGGTATGTAACTAGGTGCAAAGCAAGGTACAGTATATAGGTACAGAGGTAGAAATATTGCTTCAATCATTTGTATTACTGAAATTTTCAGTACAAGTGCGGTTCAGTCCCCCCCCCCCCCCCCCCCCCCTTAATGAAATGTATTTTTCATGCATCTGTCTATGATACTTGAGATCCTCATGCACAGTTAGACTTGTACCATTGGTTTTGGTGAACTGTGTTTGTCACACTGTAAAGACCCAGGCGGTAAAGAAAAAGTTAATAGGAAGAAAATCCTCTGCTTTCCTTGTTGTCACTGTAATCACAACAGAGAATAGATTGAAATGAAAATGTTATCTACATCCATTTAGAAACCTGGGAATGAAGAGAGGCCTATTTGGGACTGCAAAGTACATGACAAAGTGTTGCAGCCTGGAGCTTTTTATAATAAATTCATAAATGACATACAGATGTAACAGGGCTTCTGCAGTAAATTGTGTGTAAACAAATCATTCAATGGTAAACAGAAGTGTTTGTGATGGAGGGCGATGTGATGGAAATTAGAGGAGACGAGTTGATTTTTTTGTGGTTTTTATGTCTGTACAGTTTTGAGATTTCAAATAATGGGTCTCCAAATAATAAGGTGCATCAATACTAACCAAATGTCTTCTGACCTTAAATTTGTTTCTGGAGTTTTTTATATCACTGCAAATGTGCCCTGTTCGTGCTTAACCATTAAACACAAACATTTAAAACAAATTTTAAACTATTAAAACAGATAACTATGAACAGAGCCTTACGCATGTTAAAACACAACAATGGATAAGCAGTCTATTTTAAATTGTCACTTGATGTCACGGTGTTGAAGATTATGCATGCATTGGTCAACACCGATTCTATTCTTGCCTATGATAGCCTAATTATCAAATTAATGATCTTGTTACTGGTGGCAGCATGCCAGTGACAATAGTCAGTTAGTAGACGTAGACAAACACAATTTAAGTTTCTAGACCAGGGGTGGGTAAACTTTTTGACTTGTGGGCCACATTCGCTTCTTAAATTTGATAGAGGGGCCAGACCAAGAGCCTGTTACGGTCGACCCGCCATAGGTGTGCCAATTCCATGCATTGCTGGCATCACTTCTGATGGCGGTGATGTGTGAGAGACGGATGTGTGACAGGGACATTGTTATCTTTTTACATTTCCTGTACAAAAAAATTCTCATTCGTTATAATGAGCAGAGGTAATTCCTAGAGACTGCCTGTTGTTGTGTCGTGATCTGATCATGCCACTGCATCCTCCCCATGGCAACGTATGGACACCTTTAGACATTATGTGCACTCATTGCAGAGAACAAGTGGAGGGGAGCATGTATTCAAAAAGGTGACAAAGGGCTGTAAAAGAAACCACCCCTGTTCTAGACCCAAGATTTAAATTCACATTGTCCTATTCGTATGAACATCGACAATGCCAGTGGCAATCAGGCCCAGTGGAGGGTCAGAGATTTTGCAAACAATACACACACAAGAAAACCAGTACCTAGTGTGAACCAAGAATGACATGGTAGAGATCAATGCAGCTAAAACTTTAATTCCCCGTAAATGGGCCACCCCCTTGCCCCCCTTGCACAGTTTGTGCATAAAATGGAACAATTGCTCTATAGAAAAAAAGATCAGTTTAAGGTCTTTAATAAGATGTGGTTGCACTGGTTCCTATTTGAAGACTCAGTGGAATTCCAGCAGCTTAAACTTCTCTGAATATGTTGTTGTTTCTTGAACATGCCTGTACTTTTTGTTTTATCAGTTATATATAAAGTTTGCCTTGATTTGAAGATTTATTATCTGGGTTTTCCCTCCTGGCCATTATGGTTTATTAGCTTTCAATCCCTTTCCCCACTATTTACTTGTACTATGTGTTTTATGTACATTATTGTTCTGTACTTTCTGGAAACAATATTTTCTTCAATAAACTTATTGGAAAAAAGAATGACATGGTAGAATAATTGATATACAAAGGAAATTATAGAATTTCCTGAAAAACTCTATATGCAGCCATATAAACTAGCTCTATAGCCAAATTTATAGCCTCTGCCTTCAGATATGTGCCAAGCAAATCATTAGTTCTTACACAAAAAGAGAATGTCCTTCAGAGGCGATTTAACCTTGCTGTATGTGGAAAGCTGACCTGGGGTAGTCTAGAAGCTACAAGACTAATTTGTTATCCACATTAACGTAGCATTTGCAGCACTCAAGCATTACAGGAGAGAAGACTGTCTAGTGTTAACGGCACAGCAATGAAGCACTCTGCCAAGCAGGACGTCCTCCCTAATTCCTTGTAACATACCTCATTCCTACGGTGCTATTTGCTGATCTTGGTATGTGCCAGGCAGATCTGTGTTCATTTCTATAAAGCCAGAGAATTTGTAGCTTAATCCCCAGGCAAACAGCCTTTAGGTCAGACCAGAACTATTTCAATGATGTATTATTTGGGTGTGGAATAGATGGAAGTGAAG
>CM070032.1:46305217-46332533 GCA_036250615.1 Ptychadena robeensis | reverse complement strand
GATAATAAAATGTACTAAAACATAGTAGAACCAATAAACATACCGTATAACAATTGTTGGGGGAGCAGCTCAGGTTCACATTCTGTTTGTTCACTTTGGCTAATCCATGTTTCAGAAACCTGCATAATTTCTATCTGAAATGTCAATACATAGCAAGCAGGCACTCTAGGCTACATTCCAAAACCTAATGTACCTTTTAATAATAACTAAATGTTGTATCCTTGTATTGTGCAAATGACAAATGTTCAGGATAATTTGAAATAGTTGAATTCGAGAGATTTGTTTGCTGATCTGATTCTGATATTATGTTATGTTATTTCTGTTTGTCCTGCGAGTACAAGGGGGTCATCTTTAAGATGAAGGAGGGTAACCTTAATACTATTCTGTTTAGTAAATCATCAAGCCCTGGGCTATTAAACTGGCAGTTCATGCTTCCCTGCACAAACTATGCCAGGCATGCGTTATGACATTCCTTAAAAGGCAAACAGTTACCAGAATTACCTGTTAGTAAGAACAGAGAATTACTTATAGGTGCCTTTACAATTGGCCTACAGCAATGGCTGGGCACCCCCGTGCACAAACTCAAAGGACCTTTTGTGAGTGGAGGCAATGCGGTCATAATGGCAAAGATTCCACAGTGAGATTCCTTCTAGTGTTCCTCTTTGCCAAAGGTGTTCACATGGACGATCTTAAGACCTGAATTACTTATTACATTTGTTGAAACCAGTTTATCATCTTGCATATGGCTGCATAATCTTTCATACTAATTACTGTATACCTATAGACTGCCTTTTTTTTAAACCTAACTTTCATTTCCTAGTTTTCATGTTATTGGATAGGTTTACTAAGGCCTACAGAGTTATATATTGGGTATTCAGAGAGGCTTGCTTTATCCCGAAACCACACCTTAACTCACCTTATGTACCTTATGTCCCTCGCTGGCAAACACCCTAGTATTTTAGTATCTTTTTGTCGCCGATTTATTGAAAAAATATTCTCACTTAAAAACAGGATGTAGAAAGAATGTAGTCATGTTATTTGGATGTTATTGGACAATGGATGTCCAATAATTACATTATTATTAACTTTCTAATAAGAAAATCATATGAATGATGGAGCCAAAACTACTAGGCCATTAATTTCCCATTCCCTGGGTAACCACAACCAGAGTCCAGTCTCCCAGGTACTAGGGACCGTAGGGAACATCCCAAGGGGACTCCCTCGAATCGGTTCCCTCCTAAAAGGGCCCCCTTCATTGGAAGGACTGCTGGGCCGAAGCCGTAATCAGTCCCTCCCTACCACTTTCCATAGGTCCCGGATGACCTCAACACCCCCATATTAGTGAACAAACAAACATGCATAGGGTGTGGGGGGGGAACAGACTACATAACAATAATAAATAAGTGGCTTGTAATCAAAAATCATGGGGTTGGTCTTCCATTGCTGGCTATAAAAATGCCTCTGGTTGTGCCCAAAAGGCTCAAAAGAAGTGCTTTTCAGTTCCAGTGTCAAATGTGTGGTTAAATAGTGGTTCCCCACCTGCGATACCCCCAGGTGAACATGTGGTCCCAAAGGGAACTGATAAGTACAGTTAAAGCTCGGCATACACGGTTCGGTTTTAGAACGTTTGATTTTAGTTAAAATTTTAGATCTTGATCTTTTCATCTGACCTATCGAAATTGAATCCAAAGTAGTACCACATGAAATTTTAGTTTCGATCACAAAACACAGGAAAGAGTCATATATAAATGTGTTCATCAAATACAATTGTACAATTGACTCGACCAACAAACAAAATGCTACATTTTTAGTTTGATCGTTGTACAATCGACAAACATTTTCCAACATGTCCGATCATATTTCGATCAATGTTTTGATCGGTATTGAAAATTTTTTGGCAATGGAACCATGTGTGCAGTATACGATTTAAGTCCGATCAATGTAAAGTTTGATCGCTTTAGGACAATCGAACCGTGTATGCCGTGCTTAAGGCTCTATTTATATGGGCCGACACTTGTGCAGGCACTCTGGGGGCATTAGGTAACGCCTCTATGACAGATCTTTATTGTGCGGGTTGCCGACCTGGTGTAAATTAGCCCTTAATAATATTATCAGTACAGATGCAGATAAGCAAAGAAATATATGTTTCTCACAAGTTTCCTTTAAGAAGTATTTATTCAGAGGGTTCATTTAAAGTTAAGCAAAGTGTTTTATCAGTAAGCACTGATAAGTAAGCACTGCTTGGTTTTTCTTTACATTTATCTAAAAAAACATTATCTTTGATGAGATGAGATGGAATTAGACTTTGCCACCTCTACTTGTTTTTCCATATTTACTTTATATTATTGTTTAGGAGAAAATGTATACTTGATTTTTTTTCCCTTTGAAGAGATCTATCAGTGACATTATGCTTTGCTGTATGTGCCTTATCCATCAGATTTGTGCCTTGTTGCTTGCAGATTTATAGAGAACATCAAATGCTGGTAAAACAATAGAGTCCGATTTACCGCCTGCTCGGTGAATGTTCGCTTTGCAATATGAGTATAAATGTAAAGTTGTGTTTATTTTGAATAGCTAATCTTATACAAGGATGTTTTGAGAAAATATACTTTGTTTGATAAAACATAAAGGTATCACCCCATTTAAATTATTCATTTACATGAACAGCTAAATGAGCAGCAAGTTCTCTTAGGAAAGGTTCTACTGCAGTGGCATATGATTAGTTTAAACACCTTATCGGTTTGATCTTACCTGATTGGCTGTTCATCTTTCTGTGTAGCCCAAACCATCATCAGCTGGCAAATCAATACTAATTGATCAGCTGATCATAATGATCATATGATTCTTAGCATATGATACGCTATAATGATATGCCAAAGTATGGCTAAAATCTGTACTGCTCATTTGTATTATGACAACTTTTTTTCATGGGTAAACATTTCCATTACTGCAACAGCAGCCTCAAGATAACCTAACCTATGCATTGTAGTCATAGTGGTCTGACTATAGTCAAAAAAAGCTTACATACAAACATCCTATTCTGCCTACCAGTAGATAGTATACTAACTGATTGGATCTAATCACAATTGGTTGAGACAAGGAATAGTATTTAATTTACACTCGATGTGGTAGGAATCAATTAAAATTTTCCAACTGGTCTGATCAAATTTCGAGCAAATTGACAATTTAAATCGAATTGAAACTATCGTTCAATGTGGATATGATTCAATTTTTAATCGACCGACCAAAATAATCGATCAAATTACATCAATTGAACAGTCAATTGAACCATGCATGCTAGTTTAAGCCTGGGCTCTCCCAAATCGGAAGGGGTTATGGGGGCACTTTAACCTCCTTGTGACCCCAGTTTAGAGATGGTAATCGCCGCAATGCTCAATGGATGCAAGTCAGAAATTTGATGCTGCCAAGTTGTTTAATTAAAAGTGCTCTTAATTTTGTTTTTTTTTATGAACTAGGCGGTGCATGTCATGTAGTCTGCTAATTTTTCAGATTTTCCTTTAAATAACAGAATTTTACACAAGTATACCCCATTTCACTATGTCAAATTATACTCCAGTAGGCAAACCATTCATGCCTAAGAATTTTCTGTTCAGTAATGACCTACAATTGCCTACAGAATGATTATTGATTTTGGAAACATTCCCTATTTCCGTGAATGCACCAAGTGTGAGCTGGCATATTTGTGGAATGGAATCATAGACTTTGTTAGTCAGCTGCAAACACTTCATGTTTCTAGAACATGCTAATCACAACAGGCATAAAGACCCATCTCGCAATGAGTGACAGCCATTCAGAAAGTAAGCTGCTCTATTCTTTCTGGTTTTCTTATTCCTAGAAACATGCAAATCGTCGCTAGTTTTTTAGAAAATAAACAGTTACTGAAAAAGTGGTGGTAATTATCACAAATAGAATATTATAAAAGTATAGAAAGGTATACAGTTTATATTATTGTATCATTTGGCCACTAAAATACAGCATTTGTACAATATTAATGCATGTCCAATATAGATATAGACCCATAGGGCCTGAAAAGGTTAAGAAACTATAGACAGTAATCTAGCTTTACTAATAGAGATAAAATAGTTGGTAACAATTAAAATGTTAGTATGTATGTTAGTAAAGGTGTACAAGTATGTATAGGTATTTATGGGTGTGTATGTATATGAATGCACATGATTGTACATAAGTCAAAATGTGCATGTATGTATGTATGTATGTATGTAGTATGTGTATTTAAACTGTGTCCGTGCTAGCAATAAAAAAAAATATTGTATGGTGTGTACACTTTTAAACGTTGATTCTGTTTACTAAGCTGTATTTTACTTTTAGGCTAGGGCTTCACATGTGCTACAATCTCTGCATTAAACGCAGGGACTTTACTGCAGTGCACGAGCCGCACATTGACAGCAATGGGGCTATGACAGGGCTGTCTCCACAGCTTTTCAGAGCTCCCAATCCGTCGGTCCGAGCCTCCATCATGTTGATGTCGGATTGGATCCCAGTGTATAGTAGAGCCCTACCCTTACTCAAAACCCCTGCACTCTCTAGGTTACATGCATGTAAAACACCTGTACTTTGTACATTAAACATTTCTGACCTTTGTCCTTTTTAGTTTAAAGACTCCTGGCTCCCTGCTGTATCACCCTTAAAATTTGCATGTTAAACATGTTAACCTTTACACTCAGTACAATAGATCTCTGACACTTGTTTGACTCCTTTATTTGAATAGTTACACTTTTACTCCTAAAATCTGTATAATATATAACCTATGAGTTGCAGTTAATATGTTACTACTTATCGCTGCATTCTGTACACAAGTGTATACAGTGGTTTTGCTCTTATACGCTGCATTGTGCACATTGCGTTGTATGTTACTTTCACTGTAAATAGTATTTTGTTTGCACAAGTTCTACTTTAAGATTTATTTATTTTTTTTGTTTATTACCTTAGATCATTAAATCAAAGGTTTCATGTCAGATAAAACTAACATATTTAACAAAACATTTGACAAGAGATAACCAAGAGTAAAATGTTGCTATGAAAAGATAAGTCATTACAACTAGTGTAAACATTTAATAAATAACATGAAACTTTATTTGCTTTGAACTAAGCATGTGTGCTTCTCTGAACTTGGCATCCAAAAAAGTTGGTTGTATGCAAGTTTTTGAGAAAAATCTATACATTTCCATAGAAAGTGTTGACGTAGACCCTTAAAGATACAATTATATTTCTAAAGCAACACTGTACTGTATATGAAATGGTTCTGGAAACAATAGTTTATTCGGCACTGTAGAGATCAGTAATAGCACCCAGCATGATGGTGATGGAAGTCTACAGTATTTTGCCCACCCTATCTAGTGGGACTTATAGGATCATATTGTCAGTATAAAGTGCTGGTTGATAAGTCATAAGAAGTAATGAAAAGTAATAAAAATACCCATAATGCCCTCTGAACCTTCCAAAGCACCCTTTACCTAACTTGTTCATAATAGAAAACTATTTTTAATTTACCAGAAACACCAATAATTTTCCTAGTGATCCCACTAATAAGTTTATGGGCATTGGTCACCAGAAACAAATATTTGTAATCACCATTCATGGTGACATCTTTGGCTTTCATGAAGAGAGGATGAAATGGAAGGTGGTCCTGTTCCATGAGAACATCAGGAATCTGGAGCCTTTAGCCTTTTGTAAGTCATCTAGATGGCCCATTTCGATATTTTGTACTTTTTATTAAGATCCCTCACATGAATGCCACTCACATATTTCTAGATTGCTTCCTTTACCTTCTTTTTCTTCCTTCCTTCTGCATTTTCTAGCTATTTGTTGGGCATTTTGATGCACTGTCTGATATTTATATTATCAAACATATGTATCTGGGTTCAGAGTTCAGCTTCTCTTTTTCTTTCACCATAGTCTACTTCAGTCTATGCCTTCCCGTATAGTTGTATGCATCTTTCCTCCCTACACATTTGTGAGCCAAGTCATCTCCTTCAAGACCATTTTTATAAGGGTTCTAAATCCAAATGGCTGCATAGCTCATATGTGCATTGTTTTTCTCTCTTTCTATAGCTTAAGCTGGGCACAGACAGGACGATTTCCTGTTGACTGCCGTGCCGACCTAGCGGGCGTGATGACGTCATCACACACAATCCCCATCCGAACTAATAGGATCCAATCTGAATTATCCGTCATGTCGGATCACTGTGAGATCCGACATGACGGCAGATTTTTGGTCAATATGACCAGTTGGTGCACCCAATTCCCTGCCGACCTGACCGGCGATCGATTGCGGGAACGCACAGGCATCTGGTTTAATTGTTTATATGCCACTATTCTTTACCATTAGACTTAACAAGGCAATACGTAACATGTATACATTAAAGACCAATAACATTCTTGTAAAAATTTAATAATTTTTATATGCAGCCAAAAAGAAATTCAATTGACAATTTATCTTGGCAAGTGTGTTGGACGGACATGATTTTAATAAGCGCTATTAATATTTAACCTCAGTGATCTTTCTGTGGTGCTGTCTGCTAACTCCAAGTCATTTTCTCAAATTAATTTCCATTCACATTCTCCTTATTATGCTCTCCATGTTAGTTATTATGCAGCTGATTGATACCGCATTTTTAAGTGCTTTTTGCTGCAGTGTTACCCTATATTATTTCAGCTACGATTTCATACAACATCATTTTGTTTCACTAACTGCGCTGTTCTTATAATAATTGCATACAGTTCACATATACATTATAATTTAAGGTAATCGGTTTTGTGATGTCCTTATTTCGCACTAAAGGAGAGGCACTCTCAGTCATTCTCAATTAATGTATTACATTATTTTACTTGTAGAATAAAACGTTTAATACAGATGTAGAGAAAAAACTACATGTTTTTTAATAACCTCCAAGACCACACCCTTGTTTTCCCTCCACATATATTTTACATGAACACTTTGGGCATCCTTAGAAACATTGTTGTATTTGGTTTTTTTTTCATTTATATATTTTACGCTGCAATTAATACAGTGAGATTCATATTTGAAAAGCTATCATCATATGGCAGTACATCACAGTGTAATCACAGGGTTATAGATATCACAATGAAGTAGGGTGGGGGGACTGTACAATTTACTAATTGTATGAAATGTTAATTATCTTATATAATTTATTTTCAGACTAGATATATAAGAAATTTGAGACACTTTGCTGCCCCATTAAAACCTAAAATTCATAAAGTTCACCACCTTGGTACTATGAGTACCAGCTGAAGCAGACTGCATATCTAGAGGGTAGTGGTAGTACTTGGCTCTTCCTCCTGTATTTTTATGTCAGATCAATAGTCCTGAGGTTCGTCAAAACCTGAAAACATTTAGGGCCATTTCACACTAGTTGAGTTTTTTTAAAAGCATGCATTTTTACAGGCATACATTTCCACATATATGCAAAAACGCATGCGTTTTTGACATTACATATGCGTTTGCATTTTTGATCAAATGAAAAATGCAGGGAAAATGAATAAAAATGCATGCAGCAGTGAGTTTTTAAAAACGCAACACATTCAGTGTGAATGGTATCATTGGTTGTCTATGTAAACACACATGCAGTAAAAAAACGCCTGTGCGTTTTTAAAACGCAACGCATATAGTGTAAAATGCCCCTTAACCAGCCTGCTGCTTCTTCAATGCCTGACTAACTGCTTAACTGCAATAGTAGTTATTAGCCAAGGGGTGGGAGGTGTCTGTATAGTACTTAGAACTCTTAAGTGCCCTAGCCAGAAGAATCGACAATTAGAAAAGGACAACCCTGGTTTGGTGGGTGATGGGATCCACCCTAGTCTCTGTGAAGCGGGACCAACTAGAGCTGGCAACTAGAGCTGACAACCAGCTCTAGTTGGTCCCGCTTCACAGGGACTAGGGTGGATCCCATCACCCACCAAACCAGGGTTGTCCTTTTCTAATTGCAATGCCAATAGTGTTGGTCCAGTGGTTCAGACATGTTCTATAGATGTCCTTAGCTTATTGTTAGAGACAGTTGGGCCTAAAATCAGCTCATTGAAACCCAGTCATATCATGTTTAGAGATATTTTTCAGCCAATAGTTACCATCACTACACTGGTGTTAATGGAGGAGTGCTCATGTTAAAGTGTTTTTTATAATTTTAGAATTCCACAATCTACATTATTTATAAAATTACAATATCAGTATACATGACATATTTACATATTTAATTTTGCTCTGCAACTCAACCTACATTGGTTGCTTTGGCAAAGGGTTTGACATTAATGCCATTAGAATTATTATCAGATTAAATAAACAGACTGGTTTAATAGCAGTTTTTGAGTCCAAATAATATGGGTCTAATTTATTTTTGAATGCCAAAAGTGAGGATTCCTACAGCTTTTTATGGAAGCCTGTGCTACAAAAGCCAGGTGTAAACATTTAATGGTATTACAACTAATTCCAAAATCAAACCAGAGGCAGGTGGGCAAAGCTTGTGAAAAGCAAAAGATTTTGATTGGAATGTTATAATGAACATAATTGATGCACTTAGGGGTTTTTGTTTAGAAGTTTCTTTTATTTAAAATGGCTTCAATCACCGTAGGTTTTACATTTAAGACTTGTTCTTTTCATTTCTGCTCTCTTTTAAAATGAGATAACCTGATAACATTAAGCGACTTGTTTAGTTATATCTGATGTGTATGTATATATGTGTCACACTTCCAGATATGGTAATTATATTGTTGCTTATACATCTCTCTGGTTAGTATATCGTAATTTTTTAACAGTTTGCGTTTAGCTGCAGGATACAGGTTGGAAGGAAGATTTATGTTATATTCTGGCTAGGAAAATATATGATATAGTATTATAAAACAATACTTCAGATTGGGCATCTGGTTGTAGCTCATAGCAGCCTAGAACTATTCCAGTAGCTCTAATAATCATTTTTAAGTTTATATTTGTATTTTAGCTGTATTATGCTAATTTCCCCATACTAGCCAACATGAATACAATGACAACTCAAAGAAGTTCAGCAATTTAAAAGTTGACTAAATGATATATCAAAACGACACATATACTGCATATGGTTCTCTCTTGAGTCCTGTCTATACAAGCCCCCATACATGTAAGTGCCAGCTCTTGAAGCAGCCATGTTGCCAGTTGGGGCCTGCCTTGATTTAATTGTTTAAAGGAAGAATAGGTTTGCTGTTCTGGGCAGGCATATCGAATCATTGCTCGGGGTTATGCACCATATAATCCTATTTTGACGTTCACTGGGGCTGCCTCAGCCAAGTCTAAGTTAGAGAACATTGCTACCCTGTAACAAGAGTATGGGGCAGAATTAGCTACTCCCATCAATTCTTCATTGTACTTTGAAATCCCTTCTTACATTTTGTAAGCCATGAAACAAATGCTTCCCTTTTACTTTGCCGTTTCATTTTTGTTATTCAGCCTTTTTTGGCGGGTGGTTTATCTTCAAAAACACATAAGTAAGCACTTGAATAAAAGAGAATCAATGCAGCACATTTACATGTGGGATTTAGGTGTTTGGTACTTGCTGTTAGTTAGAAATTCAAAGCACTGCAAGAGATATTTGTTAATTACTCAGGCAATCTATGCGCACCATATTTTGTGCTGAAATCCTTTTGATGAAAGTGTAATTTCCTCTAATTAAAGATTTGTTTTCTTTAATTGCATAAAAGAGGCCAGTGCACTACTCTCCACTTCCAAAAAATTAAAACAAAAAATAATGCCACACAACTCAGCTTCTACTAATGAGAATATTTAAATATAGGCAGTGTAATCATTCGTGATTAAAGTACATTACACTGGAGAAAAAACATCTTAAAAATGATAAAACTTAAAAAGTTGCAATAGGTGTTTTGGAGATGCTTACAAGTAACCCTAAAATTAAAGGGAACTAGACTAGGTGAAAGACTCGTTAAAACACTCAAACACATTTAAAAGCATAGCTATCTTTTATTTATTATTCACTGAAATGAATATAGCACTGGCATATTATGTGGCTCTTTACATTGTGCATAGCCATATCTGTTTCTCAAAGGTGCTCACAATCTAAAGCTAGCCATACATGTGCCGATTCCATGGACGATCGATCACCCATCCGATCGATTCCGGCGATGCCGCAGGGAATCGGATGTCTGATCGATCGCCCAATTAAGCCTGTCCCTACCACCTTGGGCCACCGATTCCTGGACGATTCCGTGCCTGATCGATCACTTCACAAATGGCAACTCCCCCTGATGTGTGCTGAATCGGATCAGAAAGACCAGCATGTTGGTTCTCTGGCAGATCCGATTCTGGGCCCCATATATACATACACATATATCAAGGTGGGCTTCACGCGATTCCCCGACGATCGTTTGGCGTGCACGCGCCCGGAATCGATCGGCCTGGAATCGTGTGGGAATCGGACCGGTGT
The DNA here is from genome assembly GCA_036250615.1 of Ptychadena robeensis. Taxonomy (NCBI): domain Eukaryota; kingdom Metazoa; phylum Chordata; class Amphibia; order Anura; family Ptychadenidae; genus Ptychadena; species Ptychadena robeensis. Next base: position 46,322,067 of record CM070032.1, on the reverse strand, counting down.
ATGGCTACCTTAATGTCCCTACCATTGTTATATATATGTAAAGTCAGCCATATGTGCATAGATCCGCTGGCAAATTTGCGGCCGATCGATTGTTGTGTGTGTTCGCAGCAATCGATCGGCTGCAAAATCACCCGCAGATCACTGCTGCTCACATGGAGTGACCGATCCATGTGGCCCAATGTTGTGCTTGGCCAGAGAATGGACATGTATTCTCTGGCCGATTTGGACGGGGACCAGGGTCTGGCACACAAAGGGTGCGGTCCGATACTCGATGGGCCACAGCATGATGACATCATCACGCTGCAATCTCCCATTTTAGGATGGCACACGGATGCGCTGATACCCCCTACGTTAATCGCATGCCTTGATGGGGATTTCAGCACATCCCATACATATGCATTACTTCCCGGCCTGCCTGTGCACACGGCTTATAGTGCGTTCGCTAGCCGTGAGATTAAAGGCCTGCCGTGCCTGCTGAAAGATGTGTGAACAGGCGAGGAGTCAAGTCATAAATATGTATGGGATGCTCCGACATCCCCATCAAGGCATGCGTTTAATGCAGGGGGTATCGAAGCATCCGTCAATGCCAAATACACATAGTCTAACATGGGACAGTTTTGTGAGGGAAGACAAAAAATCAACCAGTATGTCTTATGAGTGTAGAAGGAAACCAGAGAAACCCCACACAGATGAAGAGAACATACAAACTCCTTGGAGATAGTGTCCAGACCAAGAATTTAACCTGGTACCCTATCACTGCATATCTCACCTAACCAGTGAACCACCATACCTAAACGCAAATGTTAGTCACTAACTAAAATGTTAGTGTTAAGTTTTATCAGTATTTAGGTCTTGTTGTCTGTTGTGTTAGTTTCCCTTTTTTTTTATTTTTTTTTTTCCTAATGATCCAGCCAAATCATGTCTTAAGGTGGCTACATTTACTCAATTGTAGCGTTGCCATCCTCTTAAGAGGGTAGTGATGAACGGACTGATAGCATCCCCCCAACAGTCAGCACAAAATTTGCAACCTTTGTACACAGTGGCACACTTGCAATTACAGAAGGACTGAAACTGACCATCTGAATTTGGTCCGAAAGATTTAGATGCACTTTAGGTGACTAACATAGCCTAAATCCTGCAAGTCCTGTAAGCATTTACACATATATTTTTTTTTACTTTTGAGATAAAAAAAATTGTGTTTCGTTGTAAACACCACTATCGGTGTTAAACCTCCACCCTCCTACTTCCACTTTTGTTGGTTCATTACGATATTTTAAATTTTGCTAATTACTTATTATATAGCTACAATTGTAGTGTTGAACCATTAATTTGTGGGTGCTTTTAGTGATTACATTGGATTGTGCAGAGTCAGAGCATCACTTGACATGCAGGGTCCCTTCCTCTAAATGTTTTTTTTTCATACTAAAAACTAAGAAGGTAAGGTGGGTTTACACGTGTATATTTTTCGTCCAATCAATGAAGAATGAACAATTTTTTGGTTGATTGAACAAAAATCTAGAATGGCCAATTTGTTCGATGGATACATTTTGTTCGATCTTAAACAAAAAATCGTTAAAAGGTCATCGAATATTTTGGTAAATTTTTATCGGTCGTAGTAATTCCAAATGTATTTTCATTTGATATTGGGATGGACGAACAAAAAAATCTAATGTTACATTTCATAAATGGACGAACGATGTTCGACAAAAAAATCTATCAAAAAATCGAATCGGCAGTTGGCCGAACAAATATTCTACATGTGTAAACCCACCTTTACTTACTAAATAAGATGAGTCTATAACCAGGATCATTCATCAAAAATAGTTCTTTCTTTTATTACCCTGTCCTAGTATAAATAGGTATTCCTTCCTCACTTTCTTTAAGTAAATATTCTTTATTCTAACAAATCAGGCCCACAAGATTGAAGGTCATATTTTATTGTTCTGCTTTGTTTCTGCTAAATGCCTACTGTATATCATACCCATCCTTAAGATTAGACTTGACTGAATTGTCAGATACATTGTTGGTATGCAGCATTTTATCTGTAGGTTTTTAAATTCGTTATTCTTTTCCCTTCATGTTCTAGTGCACTGAAACCTCATTCTTTTTTGAAACTCGAAACAAAGTGGCATGTAAGCACCTTTGGAAATGCTGTGTAGAACACCACACCTTCTTCAGGTGAGTTGTCGGCCCAAAGTTAAATCTGTTTATTGTGGATGCGTTTTGTATAGGACATTTATGTTTTTATTTACAGAATAAGAGATAATCATCTGTCTTGTGGTTGAATTAGCTGGCCAACATACCAATTTATATATATAATTAAGAGGAAAAGGGGGACAAGGTCAAAGTATTTTATGAATAGATTGTATTTGATTAAAACATGATATTTACATATTTCTTCCAAGTGTGCCACAAATATCCAATACAGGGCAAGTACATTCATTACAGTGCAAGTACATATACATATACAGTGCAAGTACATTCATTAAAGGAGAAAAAGTTCACATATCTACATGTAGTCATAGAGTTATTGCAGCATTGTCCCATATTAATTAATTAATTTATTTTCCTAAATTACGTCTGCTTTCTGTAATCCTGCAAGTACAGTATGTTTGAACAATATGAAATAAATATGTCCCCTTTGTTAGGTGCTAAAAATGTATTTCTGGGTTTAGAAGAGGTGACAAAACGCCTCCTGCTATGTCTTTTCTAAATATGGAAGCTTTCCCTGGGACATGGTAGGTCTTATTTTCGAGGAAGGGCTTATATTAGAAGCACTGGGGGGGGGGGGGGGGGGGGGGGGGGGGATAGCAGCTAGGTGGAGTGGAGATACAACACAATATAATACACACAGGTACAGGTTATGACAGGAGAAGTAGAGAACCCTGCCCCATCGGGTTTACAATCTAATAGATTATGATGTATATTTTATATTTATACATTTAGGATCCCAGAAAATGATTCAAGCACGCTATCAAGGAAGCTGACCAAACTTGGCTCTCTGGGTTCGCGGCATAGGTATAGGTGAGTGGAAAGAACAAGCATTTATTTGTGGTATGTTAAGGCTTGTGTTTGTGTATAGGTTGGACTTTGTTCATTACTGTTGACTCTTTTTGATGTCCTGTGTAGTGCACAGTGTTTTCTCTCACATAGAGCATCGTCTTACCTCCCATGGGAAGTCAGCCAAGCATGAGTTTATCTGCGGTGTACAAATGTTTTGGAAGGCCTCTTTGTTGTATGCAGTGTTATGTTTGGACAAAACATTACGCTAATTACGATGATCATGTCTGACCAGTATTTGAACACATTATAGTCATACCAACATCAGAAGTGGGTTTGAAAATTAGGGACTATTTAACTTTCTGTTAGTGCCTATAAGTATGAAACAATAGGTACTGCTTTTAGATTAGTAAGTAGATTCAACATTGTGGCGATGATGCAGCATCAGTGTGCAATAAACCGAACTATGGGAGTGTATCTGATGTAGCCGGCAGCAGCGTAATGACGTCATCACGCTGCTGCCAGATATTGGAGGAGCCGGGGAGAGCAGAACTGTCTCTCCCCGCCTACTCCTCCTCAGCTGAGCTTTGCCTGGAGACCTGCGGTCTTTAGGCAAAGCATCGGACATTGACCGTATTAACATTCATGTCCGATAAGGCTGTTTAGAGCGGGATTGAACAGCGATGGGGGCACAATATATGTGTCAGATAGATGGCCGTGAGCACGCACGGCGCTAAAAATGGCCATTGATTTGACCCATATCTCCACGTCTGTACCCTGCTTTAAGCTGGGCATACAAGGTTCCATTTTGTAATAGATTCAAGCACAATCAAGCACAGTGTGCGTTAAAATTTAGTAAAAATTTTAGCCATCCTTTGAGTGGGATTGGTTGAGGAAGGCTGGATGGCTCAACCAACATGTTCCAACATGTTGAAAACCCCTGTTGGTTTCCAGTACCTTGGATGGGGACCGCTGGCCAATATTGATGTTGCTCATCATGAACGTAATTGCACTGCACTCGGCTTGGCATCGGTCTGGCGGGAATCTAACTGTGTATGCCCAGCATAAAAGTTGACAAAGTGAGCAGTCAGGATGGACAATTTGTATATAATAAAGGTTGAACAGCTACACTTTTGCTCCTTTTATCAAGTTATGTTGACTTTATCTAGGTCAGTAAATGGTTAGTGTTATATTATGCCACAATGCCTTGAAAATGTGTTGTCATTATTAATTTTTTTGTATAGTGGTAGGACTGCTTCCCAAATGAGCAGAGATCTATCCATCCAGCTTCCCAGGCCGGACCAAAGAGTGGAGAGAAACAGGAGCAAAACATATCCCAAAAGATCAGCACTTACTCAGCAGCCAGGTAACATTATATATACATATATCCATTTATAAAGTGAATGTGTTTTACATTTGGATATGTCTTATATTTAATTCATAATGTGTAATATTATCTCCCTTTTTTGTGTCAGTTCCTTACATAAATGCCAGAATTTAGACTACGCAATTAATGTCATAATAATGTATCATTAAGAAAAGTCATTAAGATTGTAGATGTGTGTTTGCGTTGTGTATTAACTGTTGGCCTAAAGTTAAAATATATAATTCAAAGTTAGGAATGCTTTTGTACATTGTAACTTTATTTGATAACCATTTCAGTTTCTGAACGGCATCAGCTTGAAATATTTGACTAAGCAACATATGTGTAAATAAAACATGCTCCATCAGCACACCTTCAAGTTCTTAGCATAAGCCTCATTGTATAGGTAAGAGCACAGCTAGAGTAAGCTTCCACTTCTTTCAGGAATCCAGAATAAAATGGCTTTGATAGTGAATGGAACATGCGAAGAATGAAATCCTGCAAAACAGTCTTCAGTGACTGCTGACTTCAGCATATCCCTCTCACTAACCCAACACAATTTTTCCAGAAATCACACCAGCTTGACAATACAGCTATTTCAGCAGAGAGCAAACGACTTCAAAGGAACCTGTTCATCTCTGTCTTGTGCTTACAGCCCCAAGGGGCATTTTGGATTTTGCATTGCTGATTTGAGTAGACAATGTGCACATGCTGAAATAGATGTAATACAACATTATTATTCCTTTGAAATGTCTGACAACAAAGAAACTAACGTTAAAATGTGTTCTTTTTTCCCATCTACAGCCTCAAATAATTTAGAGCAGATAACAACAAACTTGGAGAATCTAGAAAATGAAGGCACCACAAAAATAATCGCCCCATCCCCAATTAAAAGGTAAAGTTGTGAAAATTAGGGAATGATCAAATGAATTGACAATTTACCTGATCAATTCAAAAGCTGCAGGTTTGGATTTGCTGGACTTGCTGTCTACATTGTAATGGTAAACAATAGGCAAACAACTATTAATGCCAGTGCAAATTATTCTTTCATTGTACTTAGTGTGCATTAAAGAGGCATATGAGCAGATTGGTGATTCATGATTCTTATCTGCACTTTTACATTTTTTTGCATATCTCCACTACTTGATTATATAAAGTTGTGAAGTATATGTACACAACAAATTTTGCTGAGTATTTGATTCGTTTTGAAGTAAAATTAAATTCATGACACACTGGGGCTTAGTGCAGATTGGGGTCGCAGGTTTGAAACTAATGCCTGCCATACACACACCAATTAGCAGCCGATTTTGCCACTGACCGATGGGCGTGCGCACTCGCAGGCGTCGGTCGGCGACAAAAGCGGCCGCCAATCGAGGGTGCCCACATGGGGCGACAGATCCCTGTCGCCTCACAGCGTGGCCGGCCAGAGAACGGACATGTCCGATGCCAGCCGATGCCGTTACTTTCAATGAAGACCGACGTCTTCATTGAAGGTAACAGCCGGCACACAAAGGGTGCCCGCCGATGCAGTCAGCCAGGGAATGCAGTGTGATGACGTCATAACGCTGCATTCCAGAGCTCATCGGAACTCGCCTGTCGGCACCCAAATGGTGGGTGTATGGCAGGCTTTAGCCTAGGCATTATCTGCAAGACGTTTGTATGTTCTCCTTGTGTCTGGTTTCCCCCACATGCCAAGATATAATGCAAAGTTAATTGGCTTACTCCCAAATTTGTCCTTAGACTTTGCTAGCTAATGATGGTTGTTATACAAAGTAAGATACTAGCTGTTGCCCCCAGATTAAACCTAAAAGCCACGTTCAGCATGCATTCTAGCCTCACACTCCAATATGTAAATGCAAGTATATCTAGGGAGATGTACTGTATTTTTTGGACTATAAGACACTCCGATGTATAGGAAGCACCCTATATTGGAGCGTCTGATGGCTTAAAAATATTTCAGCTGTCTCCCACTCTGCTGGCCGGAGCTCCATGCTTCAGCTGGCAGAGTAGGAGTTAACAAGGTGGAGGAGCTGTCTCTGACAGCTTCCCTGCCTCTAGCTCTGACCGGCAGGGCTGTGTGTTAGATGGGCAGCTTGTGCTGAACTCCCAGTACAGCTCTCCCACCTGCATTTGCATCGTCTGGCAGTTGAGCTAAAGCAGCTTAGCTCACAAAGAGTTAACACAGAGCTGGAGGAAACATCCACCCATAGTCAGATCTCTCCTCTTTACTGTGTTATCAGATGGCTGATAAAACATTGCCTTGGCTGTCTGTGAAAGCTGGCAGCATAAGTCCAGATTTCACACAGGCAGAGTTGGAAGGTAGAGATTTCGGCTGGCAGCCCTTTCATCCTGCTCTCATCTTCATTGGTTATGTCAGCAGGGGTCCGCTGATGTAAACAATGCACTACAGATCTCCCATTTGACAGCTCCTCCTCCCCCCAGCTAATCTGCTTGATGGGAGAGCTGGTGGGAAGCCAAGGTGCAAGTGGCCTCAGGATTGCACCTTAGGAATATAAGACACTGCTATTCCCGTACAGTAAAATTTTGGTTTACTTACCTGCTACCTCAATTTCCCGGTGCTACCTATTCTATCTATACTGTATGCTACTTGAAAATTCAAAGCTGCATTAAAAGAGAGGAGGCAGAGTTCCAAATTGAGGGAGTAGGTCAGTTTTAATAAACTTTTTACTGTATTTGTGGAACCATGTAGTTTGAAATCTGTGCTGAAAAACAGCCCTGTGGTGTCAGTAAAAATTTTTGTCTACCAGAGCTGTGTCTTGAATATTACAGGACTTTAGAGTGGAATATGGAAATGTTATATATTTTGAATACATTGACATGATGTGTGGGTACAAGACTCCACCCTCTCTTGTTGTATCAGTAGGCATCACCACAGATACATTTACAGAGTTTCCTTTAAAACAAAAAAGTGTGTAACTTTTGTTTCCAAGGTAATAAATCTGAAGCAAACACAGTTCATATATATGCTAATGTTTTGTTGTAGTCTACATATGGTCTACACCAGGGGTCTCAAACTCGCGGCCCGCGGGCCATTTGCCGGCCCTTTTCGGGATTTTTGTTGGCGGCACACGCACCGGGGCCAACGCTGAGGAAGTTTTGCTTGGGCAGTCTTTTGGACGGTTTCGGCAGCAATGAGGGGAGAGCTTTTATTTGAGTCATCGCGGGGAGGTTTAGGACAATTCATCCCACCCTCTTTTTTCCCAGTGGGGCTTCCCTTCGGCTCTACCCCCGTGATAGTTAAAGTTCGAAGCCTCAGCCTTTGATTTCTCGGGTTCCGCTCCGAGGTTTTGGTAGTTATGAGTATTTTTTTGTGTAATCCAGGAAGTAGTCATCTTTACGCTCGGAGAGGGACTTCCCGGCGGCCATAACGCGACGCACTAAAAGGTCTGCAAGGGGACCCTGAGCTGCCCATCCAGAGTCTGACAGTAAAACAGTCCCCCTCCATGATGCTCGACTAACACGAGACCCTCTGTAAGCTGAAGCTGTCAGAGACCATATGCGGATCAACATGCCCCTCTGCAGGCATAACAGCACCCTCGGCTTGTTACTAGACATGACCCTCTATCCTTCATCTGACTTCATCAAAAGCATGCAGGGAAGGAAAGAAGTTTAGAAAGTATTGATGATCAAGCACAGGCCAGTGCCAGGAAATTAGTGGGAGGACTTCTCAGTATTTCTTGTTGATGTTCACACGGGTTGGCTCCTTCAACATGTCGTTATTTTGGCACAGAGAAAGTTTGCAGTCCAACAAGGAAGACACTTGAAATGCCATTATTCCACTAAACATGCTGATGGAATGTGCAAAAATCATTGGGGCTTGTGTGAGAGAGCTCTCTAAGCTGGATTGCCAGTCTAAAGCTATGTCTAATGATGCAACAGATTTACTTCAAGAAGAAAGCAATAACCAATCCTCAGAGAATTGTTGCATCAGTCCAACTGTCTAGTTACATGGTTAGTGAGATGATTGGCCTAAGGCAGGGAAGGGATAACCATTCCACCGCAAGGATTTGAGTTGTTAAAAAATGCATGTCTTCATGTAACAGATGCATTTTTTTTTTCATTTAAGATTATCTGTTCCGAAAAACATCCTAATGTCAGTTTAGCAAAATCAAGTTTGGGGCCTCTTCTGCCCACATCTAGCATTGAGCGCTTATTTTCGACAGTAAAGTGACATTCTTGGTATCATTCAAATATGTGAGAAGAAAAGCCCAAGTTTTGAGGTTTCATTTAACTCAGTTGCTCTTGGATTTGATGAGCACAGAACCATATTTACAGTTTATTCACTGCTCAGCTCTCAATTTTAGTCCGTTTGGTGTAACTGCTAAGTTTTTTTGAATTGCACGGACGGACGTCTGCCACAATAATTCCAATGCATGCAGAGCCAACGGTTTAATGGAGATTTATTTCGTCATTTTGTGATTTTGCCATGAGAATGGATTGGTTTTGCCAGTTGGAAGATTTTCTTCGTTTGTTTTGGGGTGGAATATATGAACCGAAGGATTGAGACCATTTTGTGATGTGACATTGGGTCTGGAAAAATTATTTAAAAAAAGGATGGTTGGCGCCATTGTTCAAAAAAAATTTGAAGAGTGCGGGTTTTTGTAGGGGGCATGCAATTGCTCTTATACGCATTATCCATCAGCAAGGCCCTTTGAAGCAAATGCTTCTTGCTGGTTTGTGACAATGTGATGTTCTTTTGTTTGGTTTGTGAAATGGCTTATCAAACCAATATCAGATCCCAGGGGCGTAACGCCAGTGAGGTTCCGTGCTTTGTTTAGAGGAATTTAGGGGTCAGAATATGGAGGTGCTCTATTTCACCGAGTTTGCCCCGGCTACAGTGGCTCAGCAGGGGAAATGTCCTGAAAAGATTTTTTGAGTGAGAGAAGAAGTGTTAATCTAGCTTTTAATGGAGACGGTATGGCAGATTAGTGCTGTTCTGAGTGATGTGATCACAAAGGCTCTATGGATCTTAGATGTCTTGTGGACATCACACAAATAGCGAATGTTATCTAAAAATAACGATGTTACAAGGCCAGGGGCCGCGCATTGTTCATTTGTTCGCTTCCTTGACCTTTACGTTTTCGACTTTTGATTTTTTTTCGCGCATTTCCACAAATTTTTTCTGGTGTTATGGAAAATCCCAGCTCTCGCAGACAATCACCTTTTGCCATTTCCCATGAAGGCAAGGAACTGTGGATGCAGGCATTACCATCAGTGGTGAGAAATATTGTTGATTGGCTATTTTTTTTTAAGTTAGAAAGGCCATTTATTTGATTCACAGATTTGCAGACTTCTTAAAACGCACAGAGCCTACTTTCCATAATTTTTGGGACCAGTGTCCTTTGATGTGCAAGAGGTCCCCTCTGTGTTCTTCAAATGGAGCTCATTGACTTGCACTTTCTTTATGCTTTTTGCAACTCTGATTCATGAAAGCCAAGTGAGGGATTGATTGAGCTCTTGGAAATAGCAGACTGCTTTTGTGGAATTTTGAGATTTCATCATTTGCACCCAGGCTTCCCCTGAGTATTTTTCCAGATGTTCAAGGCGCACCATGTGCCTTTTTGGGAGAACTTATTTTTTTTTATTTGTTGTGAAAAAGTTTTATTCTCACCTGAACTTTAAATAAGTGTCAACGTAAAGGTATAGACTGAATGATGATCATCTTCAAGCCATACTGAGGGTCTCAACTGCTTTCCTCTCAAAGTTTCCCCCCCCAAATATGGTTGCTTGTGAGAAGAAGCTGTTTTTTGTCCAAGTCTCGTGGCAGCCAAAACCAATTATTGGGGTAGGCAAAAGAGGCCCTGTTCAGAAGATACTGTTTATGGTTTTACTCAATGTTCTATTCATGTTCAGAAGAAATATAGAATTAAACTGTTTAATTAATGGACATTGAGGACTTTTTTGGTGGAGATCCCTTATTGGGGCCCAGCCTCATCTTGCCTCCTGCGGCCCCCAGGTAAATTGAGTTTGAGACCCCTGGTCTACACACTTAAAGAATCACAAAACAATTGATTCATTGTCAAAAGAATGAGAAAAGTAGCTTTTGCTTTTTTACATAAATATATGTAAAAAATTTAAGTAAAAAAAAATACACAACGGAAGGACTGAAATGCATTTAATTTAGAGTTTCATCTTATTCTGTGCACAGTGATAAAAGTCCTCCATATTGTACCTTGACATTTGCAGACAGTTGAGGAATCCAGACAGTTGTAAGATGGATAATAAAGTGTACTATACACAAAGCCTAGGGAGGAATTGTTCTTAATACATTCACTTTCTAGAAGGAGAATTTCGAAGGTGGAATAAAATACGTTAGCATGTTATTATTACTTAGCTGTCTCAGGTTTGCCTATTATGAGATGAGACATAGGACAGACACTGAGAAGCAATGAGATTCATTACTAGTCCCTCCTGGCAGTACTTGTTGTCTGATGGAAGGCAGGCGACATCAGTACAGGCTGCATCCCTCTAACTGAATAGAAAATCCAGTTGTACCGTATAATCACTTTCATGTGATCATTATCCTGAAAAACACAACTCATAATGATCTTTACCTATGACAGCAATGGAAGATTATGCATAAAAACAAAAGATAACAGCTTTACTTAATAGAAATCATGCAGATATAAGACCTAGGTGGTATGATATTTGGAAAACAGTGGACGATGAGAAGTCACATAATAAGCTCAGGAACAAAAGGAACCAGTCAGAAGTAAGGAGAATTAAGTGCTTTATTGGAGATTGCTTGGTGTTTCTAGTAAGTGTTATGAATGAAAATATTGAGTTTCTATACCTCTGTCTTGCATCTTTACAAAGGTCATTCTTTTGAAGGAGAAAAGAAAAGATAAAGCTGTGCAGGAGCAATGCCTGTGCATATCCTGAGCTATTGATGGTCATGCACTGAGACATATTGTTTTATAGTTGGGCCAGTGGTATATCAGATATTGTGTTGATGGTATATGATTGATTATGTATGGAGGCAAGGCAACCAGGGCTGCAGATGAACAGATGGGTTTGAATTTTTTTTGTCAAATGTTCTCTTCATCTTTGCTGATAAAACAGAGATGATTAGAGATAACTTGGCACCACATGGCACCAATGGAGAGATTGCCGGATACACACTGAATAGTGGATATGCATGCTGAGTGCATGGAGGATCTTTCACAGCCTGAATATTCAGTTATCAGATTCTCTTGTGTAATGACAGCTTAGTAATGACTTCTAAATCCTCAGCATACCCATGTGTTCTGTAATTAGCCGCTTATTGCTGGGTGTGTACAGGCCTTTTCCTGTAAAATCTGATAAAGATGTTCATCATAAACTTCTAGGATTTTTATCTTTGTTATAAATCCGCAATATCAACTCAAGTGCTCAAATTAAATACCACAGAATTCTTCATAGAGCATTGGCATAAGTCTTTTATGATCACCTTTGCTGCTAGCTACTGAATACATTATTATACTTCCCTTTTAATGGTGTTTATGGAGAACCATAGAAATACCATATTTTTGGGACTATAAGATGCACTTTTTCACCCCCAAAAGGAAAAGTGCCTTTGTCTTATGGTCCGAATGTGACCCAATTAATTTGAACACTTATATATTAAGTATTTTTTCTGTATTTACTGCTCTAAAAACTGGGTGTGTCTAATGGTCCATTGCATCTTATAATCCCGAAAAATACAGTACCTAGGGGTTTGGTGTTATATATATATATATATATATATATATATATATATATATATATAAAACAATTTGACCATCTGTCCTGTAGGTTTGTAACCTGTTCTTTTGGCTACAAGGAAGCATTGAAAAACTTTTGTATATATATATATATATATATATATATATATATATATATTATATTTCATTTCATGTGTCTTCAGAAGTATAGAATTTCCCAACAATGGCCTCAGCAACACACATGTCCTTATTGTTCTTTTGAGTATAATTGTTTCACTAATGATTTCTTAGTTCAGTACAAGCCCTTTCACATGTATTAATTTCTTCTTACAAGCACCAACAGGCATAGAAAATGCTTTATTGACGTAAACTACATCATTACTATAGAGAACAATGGCTTAGGCAGTGAAACTTTGTGAGGTAGAAAGTGACTGCCTAGAGACTTCCTGGGGCTACTGAAACTGAGACCATCTCCAGAATCATGTGAATGTGAAACTTCCATGATAAAAAAATGAATATAATTGACATAAAAAATCACTGCATATAAATATACTTTTACATTCATGTATATAAATGTATAATTTAGACAGAAGTGTTCTTTAGACAGGTTGGATACAGCTGCATTTGCTGGAATAGCCCCTTATAGTTCTGTTACGTATCCCCATCCTTATTGCCAAAACAGCTACAAAAAGCTAGCACTGAACACAGTTCTGTGCGTAGTGGTTAGGAAAATAAACAAATATCACAAATAAAGTAGTGGTTTCCCCAACTCTTTCCCCTTCCTTTTTTTTTTTTACCAATTTACCCTCTGCCACTATCCCTTCTTGGTTACTCCTTTCTTCCCCATATGCTCTAGCCTCCCCGACCTCCCCTTTATAATTTATTTTATTCACATTCATTTGAGGACATGCAATCTTGAAACGAATATAGACAGACCTTCATAGACCTCAACACAAGTAGTGTTTAAATTATATTGTATATTGCTGCGTTTGGAACCAACATTGTTGTGTTGGAACCAGGCATCTGAGTCTTTAAATAAAAGATGCCCAAAATGTAAAGGTTTTATTTTCTGCCTCTCTATATATACTTTCTTTAAGTCTATACATACTAAGTCTATATTTGACTAAACATATAAGAGAGGGACATCTCTGAATGGGTCATTGTCATTATGTGCTTTTCTATTGTGAACTATCACAAATTTCATGTGCAGTTTCACATTTGCAGCAGATCAGCTTAGTGGACAAACAACGCTGTATACCCAGAGGCGTAGCATAACATAATCACAGAACCAACCTACAGAATTTCTTGTTTATAATAAAATTTATTATAAAAAGGATAACAAATAATTTCATACATTTTCATATGAATGTGACCCTATTGCCTTAATTGTGTTTCAGCTCTAAAAAGGTCAAATGTGAGAACAGCCCAGATGTCCAAAGAAATAAGTCCAGCGCACCATGGGAAGAAAATGGCTCCCCCAGGTAAACAAGAAAAATATTATAAATACTTGTCATATTGGATAGGACTGATTCACTGAAAAGTAAAGTGCATATGACAATGTCCATTTAGGATTATATCATTGTGGATTATAATAAAGAAATGCATGTAGTATCCACATACGATACCCTTACCTAGATCTTACCTAGGTTATCCTGGATCCAAAAGGTCACAAGGTTTTGTACATCTTTAGATCGCATTTCGGTACCCAAAGATGTAGAGTGAGGTTTGTTGGCACAATGCAGTTGTGTTATTAATGTATGATTATGTTATTTTAGGAATACTACAGAACGAGTCCTGGTAAACTATGAACAACATTCATGTGCCTAAAATTATGTAACCCTCAGGTGATAGAGCAATGTTTTTATTTAGCTGATGACTTCTGAATGTCTACTGGGTTGATTTCTCAAAGGCTTCTAGTTTTAGATATTATGGAGTCTATTTCTGTAAACTTAATGTATTAAATAGACAAGTTTGTAGATAAGCCACCAAAGGAGACCCAGTAACTCAGTGCTATTATTCTAAAATTTACTTAGTTGAGATAACACATCAGTCAAACATTAAATACAATATTTTCTTAAGGAGCTATAATGTATAACCACCATAACCTGCTAATCTGAAAGCAGAGCCTGCATACCAAACATGACCCCCATGTATAATTACATACAGTGAATATGTTTTTTTTAAATAAAAATTATGTAAATGAGATTACTGATAAAAATTCACATCAATTGTATTAAAGACTATACAACTCATTTTAAATTGAAACACTGGAGGGCAGATAATCTTTGGCAACAGTGCTGACCCTTTCCCAACTAAAGGTAGCCATACAGTTGTCCATTTGTTTGATTGACCACATTTGATTGTTTAGAAATCGATTCCCTTTTTAAGGAGTTGACGACCAAAAATATTCAGCAATCAATGTATCAATATTTTTGACCCTAAAGGGCACAGGCACTTCAGATACACCCACCCTGACATAATTTCCATAATGGAATGAATTTGAGGAATCATTCTTTTTTAGGAGCCTTTGATCATTTCTGGGAAGAGATTGATGATAAATCTATTAACCAATGTGGTGTGCACTTTGAGATCAATAGTCGATTAAACGATTGCATGTTCCGATCCAATTGAGAGACGATCGCAAAAGAGCCGACCCATCTATGGCTACCTTAAAAATTAGGTTGCTTAGCTGGTATGCACAAGACTTAAGGAACACATTTTCAATTATACCAGTTCAATGCGTTGGTCATGGTACCTTAATAGATAAGGTGCAGTTCTCCTTGATAATATGACAGCGATATCTGATACCACGGCCACTATCTCAGGAATCGGTGTCATTCTCTGGTTACATGTAGCACTCTTGTATCATGGTTGCACCATCTCCTTCATCCACCAACTACCATTCATGCCTGGAACTTCTTACATGCCATTTATTTGGAATGAATCCCAATGAATTCACTTGGAGCACAGCTGCAAACTATAGATGCGTTGGAGTTCGATCACAATGTACAATATGTACAAAAAAATCTATGAATTCTATTTTTTATATTAGTTGGTTATATGTTCTGGTTATTCTGCTACCACTTGACTTTTGTATCATCTTATTTTATGATTATTTTATCCCTTCTACCACACATTTGCTGTCATATTTACCATTGTGATTCAATTTGGAGTTGTTGGTTTTACCTGCCACCTGATCTGACATTGCTTTAGGTGACATGTGAATAAACAAAGCTTTCAAAATACGTTGAAATAAAGAGGGAGTTCTGTGAAGGTTTTTGTATTCTTAGTCAAGATTATTATTTTTGGTTTCATTTGCACTTTAAAACAAATTCTTCTGCACCCTCTACTACTGTTACAACAAATGCCAAGCTGTTCATTTAGACAAACTGTGCGCATTATATATGCCTTTATGTCTTGGTTGGGGGAGGGAAGGACTTGAATTTTGCCTCTGGCAGAAAAAAAATCGATAGGAACTGCCTGGGGTCCTCAGGTAGTAGCTGAGAATTTCATGCTGGTAAGTTCCTAATGTGGAAAGTTCTAAAGAGCAAACCGCTGGTGTATTACCACTTTTAATGAAAGCCTGTGGAGGAAAGCATTATTAACCTTTTAAGTGCCAGCCTTTTGTTATAGCCTAATATTTAGGCATGTTTCATGATTTATGCAGTCAAATTCCTCAGTGTAACCTAATATATGTTGCCAAGGTTTGGTTCATAAATAGACTTTTGTTGTGGAAGTAGATTTCAGTGTATGTCTTGTTATCTTGTGATAGGCTGCTCGTATTATAGACATTGCAATTTAAGCTGTGGGCAGGGGACTTTCATCTCATCCACTGTCATTAGGGAGAGCTTCTGGTGGTGTTGGATGAGACATGAAAAGGTAGAAGTTGACAGGTTTAATAAAAATAAAAACCGTTCCCATTAAATTATGTGGGCATTTAATGTATCCTGTGCATGTTTGTAAAATCCTCCCCTTTGTAGTCATCCTGCTGCTGTTGGATGCCCCTATTTGAAGTTGATGTTTGCACCCAACAGACTTGTATATACTATCCAAGTGATACTGTATAGAATTGATCTTTAACTCTTCATTACCAGCTACAGTAAAGGTTTTATATGGAAGTGAGGGGCAGAGGTGCTGGTACAGGCAGAGGTGCACATACAGTAAATTAAATGCCCCCACAAGTATGTGAGGAAATAATTGTGACTATATCTTGGAGGAGATGATTTCCCAAACAAATTCAAAGCAAAAAAAAATAAGTTCACAAGAAGGAAAAACTGTGCCTGATGAAAGTATGAAAGTATGAAGTAATTTGACTATTATTAGAACTAAATCTTGCTATATTGTTGACCAATCCTTAGCTGAGGCTCTTCCAATAAAATAATTGGCTGCACAGCTACCCAATGTCTCTGCTTGCTACATAGGATACAGAAGTGTCTACAATATGTCAGAAGAATGTCTTAAAATGGGTACAGTGTGTTGAGGCTTTCAGGAGAGTGTGTTAAGCTGTGTGCACATGATAAATAATTGTTGCCAGATATAATCGATCACGATAAACTCACCTAAATATATAGCTTCTGTACAGCTGACGGTACTGGTAAGTGGTAATTCGGCAGCAAAGACTAAATGTACGACCGGTCCTATGGCCTAAGGGCCGCACATAACATTTTCAACCTATACTGACGTTTATTAGTATTTTTAATAAAAAAAGAACAGCATGCATAGTTAGAACTAGTGATGGCCCGAACTGTTCGCCGGAGAACTATTCGCGGCGAACATCGCATGTT
>CM070032.1:46274384-46305117 GCA_036250615.1 Ptychadena robeensis | reverse complement strand
TGTCCATCTCCACCAGTGTCCTCCATAAAATTAAAATTCACCTTTTAAAGCTGTAGGCAATGTGGAAAGCAGGTCTTCACAGGTTGTTTCAGGTGGAATTCACCCAGGCATTTACCAACCATGTTGTTTAGTGGTCTCCAGCTCCCCTCTTATGTTCAAATCCCAAATGACTATTTATTGCATGAAAAAAGCTAGAATGGTTAGAGCTCCCTACACTTGTCTATCTTTGCTGAGCAAATAAAAGCCTTCTGCCCAGCCTAATTATGATACTTATATTATCAAGAGGCCTAGATTCTTCAGGCATTTTAGTAGTATTTCCCTTCATATTCAGTCATTATCTATACAAATCATAATTTCTGAGTCTAGATAAAGTAAGGCTGAGTCTCCACTGCGTACACAAAAGTCTCCTCTTTAGCGTGCCCCCATACATTTGCAACCAGCACATCACCACTTTATACTTGTGGCATGTTGCAGTTCGTTTTTAAGAACCCTGAGTATAATGTGGAGATGGCCACATTTAAAATTAATTGGGGCGCATTTGGGACACATTTTTGCAAAAAGGCAGGGGACTCGGCCTAAAGACTTTGTGGACCTAGGCTTTCTAAGCTGCCAGAAAAGTTGGAAAGACTCTGTTTATATGTGTGCATACATCAGTAAGGAAAATTAAATATGGTTTGCGGAAGGACCACTTCCCAACAGAAATGTAAAATTACAGCTACTTAACGTTCAGAATATGAATCTTTTTTTAATGTAAAACAAGTCGGTAATTTAGGTTGATTTTGGAAACTGCATTTGCTTGAATATTATAGATATTTAAATTCAAAGCTACAAAACAAACACACTCTATATTTATAAGAGATTATTTTTTTTGTAGGAACGCTGCTGTTCCCCACTTCACAAGCCTCAGCTGCTAACCTCTTTCTTCTTAAAGTACTTACTGTAATTATTTTTTCTGGGATTAGGTTTTCTAGAGCTTCTAAGATTTACAAGTTGTTTATTTTTCAATATTTGTTATTCAAACAGCTCAAGGTTACAGTACAGGCTGTTCTAACTGTCACCATTAAGCAACATTTACATATTCTGGTTTGGTAAATCATATTATTGTCCACATATTAGATTTTACAACTAGTTATCTGTAATATGGCACACTGTTAACAAATGTTTCAAAAACAAATTGCTTGAGTATCTTTTTATTTTTATTCTTGACTGTTAACCAGTTTGTAATTTTTATAAATGTCTTTTGCCACAAAACATAAAGTATAGTACCTTTAAAATAGTCTTTGCATGAGGCAAAGGGGTGTCTGATACCTGCTGCCTTCTAGAGGAAATATTGTGGTTCTACCTGGCTGCCTCTTCATTACAGTACGTTCAGTACAGGATGCATAGTGTCTGATAGTGATGAAGATTCTTCAGTAAAGGTGGCCATGCACACATCAACTTTAAGACCGATCTTAAGCAATGTAAATATCATCTGAATATTATTTGCATATCAATCAATGGGACTACCATACAGTCTGATCAATGCAAGCTGCATGCATTACAGCATGTAAAGATGACGAAAGAACAATTGGAGAAAATTATTTGCTCAAGCATGTGTAGTTTTTGTATATATTAAGTTTAAAGTTGAAATTTTTACTTGACTTAATTTATGCAAAATGTTATTTTCTGTGGAATACGCTGGATCCTTCTCTACATCTCTAGCAAGTTTGGTGATGATACCAAGTTTAAATTGGCCAAAAAATGTACTATCTCAGTTGATGATGCTTTACTCACACTGATTTATGAATTGATTGCAAAAAAAAGCTGTGTAGTTGAATTTCCTTACAACAAATACATGATACATGATGAGGATTATATATATATATATATATATATATACTGTATATACCATACTAATTGAATAATGTAATATTTGTGATAATTGACAGCTATACTGTGGTGATTACATTAACTCCTGACAGCTATATTTTGGTGATTACATTAACTCCTGTCTCTAAACCTTTGGAAAGTGAGATCTTTGGCTTTTATTGTATTTGCAGTTGATATTATGTTATAATATTACATTCAAGTCACTTACTACTGAGCTCCATTGGAACTTGTTCTGTGGTTTTACTGGAACTGAGCTGTGTGATCAGCAGACTTACATGCAAGTCTTGTCTTTGTACTAAGCCTGGCTGAATAGGGGTTTTTAACTTAGTAAAATGCTTTGTTTTTAGTGGAATTTTCTCCAAGCCTTTAATTTCAAGGGTCAAATATGTAAATTTTACAGAATACTATTATAAAGATCCAATTACATGGTAGGCAGTATGTCATTATAGCTGTACCAAAGTGATTTGCATACTTAGCACAGTCAGCAGAAAATTAACTTCTCATCACCTTTTTATTTCCATATTTCTTTTTAGTGGCCTGTACAATTCTGACCGCACCAAATCACCAAAGTTTCCCAGCCCGCGTAGGCGCAATCAGTCTGGAAGTGATAATGAGTCAGGACAGCATATCAGGAGGTAACTTCAAATATCTTCAAATCAACTTATCACCTACTGTATTTTAAGAAAAATCACAACATTATAAGGCTTTTGTCCTATTCATGGTAAATGATACTAATTCAATCTCAGCAGAAAATGGCTCAATCACCAGCACACAATACAACATTTTTTTTAATATTAAAGGGCTCTTTTTCCAATTAGTTCATATATTTCAGTTTGTGATAGGGGTGACTCAATATTTGATGTTTGCTAGTACAATCATACACTTATTTACTTATTTACACATTAGATATAACAATGGAGTGCAATTAGATTTGTAAAATAATTGTCTTTTAAGTCTGCATATGGAACTAGTATGAATGACCTATTATATTTAAAACTCAAAAAGGTTACTGCATTTTTCACTCTATAAGACACAGTTTTTCCTGATGAAGTTGAGCCAGTTGGGAACATCTGTGTGTCTATCATGCACATAATATTGTAATTTTAATATAACCTCCCTGGTATTATGCCCAAACTCAGTTCAGTCACAGTTTGTTCTTAGATTAAACTGTGCCTGTGCAAGGATCGGGCATAACCGCAGGTGCTCCATGAACCTGCAATTCTGCATCGCTGCAGGCTCATGGATTCTTTCCGGCCCCAAGTCTTTGGCATCATCAGTGAAGCCGAAGTTGCGGCGCCATAGACCATGGCAGCACCACTTTTACTAGCTCACAGCGCTGGCGTTATGATGCTGGAGTTGTTTAGAAAGGCACAGGGAGGACGAGAAATCGCCCGTACCACTAAAAATGGTGCCAAAAGGGAAGGCAATATTGTTTCATGTGCACCAAATAAATTATGCAGACTCCAATGTTATGTAAAAGCAGTAGTGACAATATTACTGTTCTGTATAAATGATGTGCTGCCTGCACAAATATAAAGAGCAGCAGGTTTCCAATAAGTTCCTCTCAAAAGCATAATTTTCACACAGGTTTTCTGCAACAAATCTAAAAAGGAATACACCAACATGCCATTTAAGTTAATTGTTTGCTTATCCTAAAATTTACAGTGAGGGAAAGAAGTATTTAATCCCCTGCTGATTTTGCATGTTTGCCCTTTGATAAAGAAATGACCAGTCTATGAATGTAATGGTAGGTTTTTTGTAGCTGTGAGAGACAGAATAACAACAAAAAAACTCACAAAACCAGTGAACTAAAATCAGAGATGGACGTGCATTGAAATGAGAGAAATACGTTTTTGGTCAGAAAGATTTCAGGCTCCCACTTCTCTACACTCTATTTTGGTAACAAGCTGAAATGAGGAAAAAACCCCTGCAAGGGAGTTCTCCTAATACCAGCTTGTTATTACAGTACTTGTATACAATATACCTGGCCACAGAAGCAATCAATCAGATTCCAAATTTGGCACCATGGCCAAAGAGCTGTGCAAGGATGTCAGGGACAAGATGTAGACCTACACAAGGTTTAACTGGGTACAAGACTCTGGTCAAGTAGCTTGGTGAGACGGTGGGGGGTGTGCTTGTCATTGATCTCAGGGCTTTTGGTAACTCACTACACCATGATGCCTTAAATCTTGCAGTGCCCGCAAGGTCCCTTGCTCAAGACATTGAGGCGCATCTGCAGTTTGCTAATATTTATATCTGAATTAACTAGGTAAAAATGTTGGGTTCGGATGAGACCAAGTCAAGCTCTTTGGCATGAACTTGCTATGTTTTGAGGAAGAGGAATGCCACCTATGACACCAAGAACACCAACCTCTACACCAAACAAGGAGGTGGACACATGAAGTTACCATTCTTTGGGGGTGTTTTTCTGCTATGGGGACAGAAAACTTACATTGCATCGCACAGGCCATCAATCATCTCCTTCCTTCAGCCAGGACAATGAATATAGGCCCTGGATGGGTATTCCAGCATTACAATGACACAAAACACATTGTTAAAGCTTAGAATGAGTGGCCTAAGAAGAAGCACATTACGGTCCTTTAGGGGTCTGTCCAGTATCCATACTTAATTGCATAGAAAAATAAATATAGAGGTTAAAGTTTCCAAACAGTAGCCTCAAAGGCTTACAGAGAGAACATCTGCACAGAGAAGTGAGACACAATCCCTTCTGAGATGTCCACAAACCTAATGGCCAACTACAAGATACGTCTGACATCTGGATACCTCTAGCAAGTACCAAGTCATCTTCTGCAAAAGGATTGAATACTATTCTCATTAAAATGCACATCAATCTCTGACTTTTGTGCACTGGGATTGTGAGGGTCACAGCTACAAAAAAACCTACAATTACAATTTCAGACTGGAAATGTATTTTTCAGAGCGCAAATGTACAAAATCAACAGGGGATCAAATACTTATTTCCCTCACTGTAAATTCAAAAATATGAATGCTATATACTTGTGATCTCTCAATGAGTTTGAATAAACCAATGAGCTCTTACAATACTGTTAACATGCAAAAACTATATTGCAAGTATAGGCTTAGGGCAGGCTATGAGATAAGGCCATTTTTGTTTTTTTTATTAAACATTTTATTCTATTATATACAGACACAGACAGAACAGTGGTGAAGACTCTCAAGATCTCAAGCACAGACGAAGGTATGGACTCCTTTGCAGATAAAGGTTAAAATGATGAGAAAATAAGTACCTATAATATAGTATCAAGTCTTCCTCCATCAAATGTACCCAGAAACAAAATGTGTTACCACTTCAGTGACATGACTTCTATGCTCACTTCCCCTGTGCTAGATAATCTTTGTTTTGGACAAAGAGTACATCATGCGGAAACAACCTGGAAAAGTCTATTCTACGATTTCCTTATTTTTGGCAATTATTAAAAGCCGACCTGCAGCACAAAAACGGTTCAATGGGATCTATGCACATACATTTCAGTACATGTTACATTATAACATTTAAATATTGTACAGCAACCATTATATTGTTTTGGAGTTGCTTAAAGCTAGCTGTACACGGTCAACTTGTGCTTGATCGATCACTGATTCAATCGCCTTGTGCATTTTGAACGTCGCTCATTCGCTCAACATGGATCAATCGTATTACCTCACAGGGTTGCAATCGAACTATGGAGCGCATGCGGATTACGATTGTTCATATTATCATGGTAATACGTCTGTATTATGCATGCACTACATAGCACAATCGTAACTCGAAAACCGATCATATACTTGTACAATCGACTAAAAATAGTTGATCGTTTTCCAATCGATTTCTAGGAAATCTAAAAGTGTATGGGGACCCTAACATGGTATATTTGGTGTCAATGTAAAGTCTTATCAAAACCTACTGATTTCATATATATGGGTGCCAATTATACACGATAAGAGTGAATTAATTAACCACCTCTTTCTTTAGAAAGTTACAAACCACATACAGTTGTGTTCAAAATTATTCAACCCCCACTGAAATTGAGTGTTTTGGCCATTTTGACATTGATTTTGATCGTTTCAGTCATCTTGTTTACTAGTGATGAGCAGCATAGGCAATATTCGATATTTCTCGAATAATTATAATAATATTCAATTCTATATTCGCAAACATACGTGCAATTGTAATTATAATCACCTTGTGATTACCTTTAAAATGAATGGTCACATGTGCTATTTATTTCCGCATTGTGAATATATTGCGAATTTATATTCGCAATCCATGTTCATACGCATTCTAATGCGAATATTCGACATTGCAAATATCCGCCTCCATATTCGCGAAATTTGCGAATTCTCAAATAGCTGATATTCGCCGAATATATTCTAATATTCAAGCTCAACACTATTGTTTACACTGAAATGAAAGAGGCACTTGTAAGTCAGACAAATATAACATAACATTAATAATGAAATAACCACAAATGTCTTTTCTGTGCTCACATTATTATCAGTTTTATTCACCCCCCAAGTGACATTCATTCTTAGTACTTAGTACAACATCCTTTTCCAGTTATAACAGCTTTTAAATGTGAAGCATAGCTTGACACAAGTGTCTTGCAGCAATCTACGGGTATCTTAGCCCATTCTTCATGGGCAAAAGCTCCCAGTTCAGTCACATTCTGAGGCTTGCGCGCTGCAACTGCTTTCTTCAAGTCCCACCAGAGGTTCTCAATCGGATTTAAGTCTGGTGACTGCAATGGCCACTCCAAAATGTCCCAGCCTTTAATCTGCAACCATGCTCTTGTGGACTTGGAGGTATGCTTGGGATCATTGTCCTGTTGAAAGGTCCAACGTCTCCCAAGCCTCAGGTTTGTGACAGACTGCATCACATTTCATTCCAATATCTCCTGGTACTGAAGAGAATTCATGGTACCTTGCACACGCTGAAGCTTCCCTGTACCTGCAGAAGCAAAACAGCCCCAAAGCATGATTGACCCCTTGCCATGATTCACAGTAGACAAGGTGTTCTTTTCCTTATAGGCCTTGTTCTTCCTCCTCCAAACATAGCTTTAATCCATGGGCCCAAAGTCGACTGCAGTATGCCAAAAGTCATGTGGACAAACCACAAAAGTTTTGGGATAGTGTTCTCTGGACTGATGAAACAAAATTAGAACTGTTTGGGCCCATGGATCAACGCTATGTTTGTCAAGCTATGCTTCACGTTTAAAAGCTGTTATAGTTGGAAAATGATGTTGTACTAAGAATGAATGTCACTTGGGGGTTGAATAAAACTGATAATGATGTGAGCACAGTTTGTGGTTATTTCATTATTAATGTTATGTTATATTTGACTTACAAGTGCCTCGCTGATTTAATTGTAAACAAGATGACTGAAATGACCAAAATCAATGTCAAAATGGCCAAAACACTCAATTTCAGTGGGGGTTGAATCATTTTGAACACAACTGTAACTATGCGATACACTATTTGGGCCTTAAAAGTCCCCATGTCCCAGTTTTGGGAGAAATACTAGTGAGATGGAAATTTTCTCCTTCCTTTAGCTTTTTTGACTTTGTTTTCGGATGTTGGCCCATGAATACATTTTAGGGAATGTAGTAGAATTAATAGGTATATTTATAAAAAAATACTCAATAGTACATTGTAAACATCCTAAATAATAGTTTCCAACACCCAGCTGGAAAGCAAAAATGAAAACTGAATAAAAGTAATTTATAATCTGTTTATATTTTAAAGCTGCAGGTTGTTTTGTGGTGTGTGTTGGCTGGAACTGATAGTATTCGTGTGTCCAATTTTCTGAGGAAAAAATAATATAATGTAGAATGTGGCCCCCTGACAATATATTATCTTTTTGGAATTTGATCTCTGCATGAGGAAATTACACACGCTTTGGTGACTCATGCGTAACTCTAATGCATAATGGTAAATCTACGTTATGACATGTTGCTGTATCTGGTAAATGGATATCATAGATTACCCGGATTACAATGGCTCTTACAGCGCCGCTTGTTTTTTCCACATATCTTGTATAGTGAATATGAGAGAGCATTGTCGTATGCCATGGACATTGTTCGGTTTGTATTTCTGCTAATAAATTCAAGACATAACATCTGTCTAAGATAAATCCTTCTTCCATATCCATTTAGCAGTACAATTGTCATGGTTCTGCCCTTGGGTCCTTTCTTGGCACCCTGCTTAAAATTCCCCAGCCTGCAGTGCAATGCAAGGAGAATTCTGATATTACATACGTATTCTGGGATTGTCTGGTCAAGAAGTTTCATCATTCATTATTTTTTACGTCCGAATCTACCAATCTACCAAACCTACCAATAATTCTTTTTTTTTTTGTTTAGTGTAAAAATATTTTTAATCTGATTATGAGCAATTAAAATTTCAGCCCAGCTCTATGAATATTACTGGTTTACAGTGGTCAACAGGCTACAAAGTTTTAGACCAATGGCCCTCAAACTTTTTCATTGGGTGGCCAGTTCACAGTCTCTCAGGATTCCGGTGGGGGGGGGCAAATTATAGTTTGGAAAACAAAACATGAACACATTCCAATGCACATATTTTATTTGTAGTACAAAATAATACATTTGTAGTGCATTTTACTGTATATTTCCTTGTCTATTCATTGCTAGTCATATTCAAACCTTTAAATCAGACAGTGAGATCTAGTTCTGACCTGTCAGAAAAGCAGTGGACGAGCTGGGTTAGTCAGGCAGAGATCGGAGCCACAGGAGCGCAAACTCACTGCTCCGTGTGTCTAATCTAATAAAGAGGCAGCTGCAGAGAACTGGTCACTCTCTCCCCCATGCTCTCCTATGTAACCTGGCACCTCTGCAGCGCCATCTAGTGGTTGCATCACTAGATGGCAGTGCATCTGAACATGTTATTATATTTAGGATACAGTCTACCAGACTCCTGTATGGACATACTTTAGGAAGTTAGAGGCCTACAATGTAAAAATATTTAAGTCTTTGGTGCGCTTTTGGTACAGAAATCTGTACCTCAGCAGTGCGCTAGGGAGGTTAAACACTACTAAACTACATCTGTAGCAAATTTAATGATGGCATGTTCAGGGTATTTTGCAATTGACTCATAAAGTCCACCTACAAAATGCTGCAAATATTTCTTGACCCGAATATAAGCCCAATTAAATTTTTTGAGCACATTTCAGGTGCTGAAAAATGTGTCTTATATTTGAGTATATACAGTAGTTTTTCAATGTTCTTACATCTGCAGCTTTGAGTAAAGAGGCGCCTGGCAATGCAACCAGAGAAATCTTTGATTAGGCATTTCTTGTGCAGCGAAGCCAAGTTGTATCTGTATTTTCAGACGAAGCCAATGTCACTTGATAAAACTTTCCTGAATTACAAACATTATTTAACATTTTTCTAATTAGAAAATGATGTTTGTTGATAAAGTATTGAATTCGATTCTCCTGATCTATGCTGCTATTTACTTTGCTTTCTATGTATTATTCTTTTGCCAACTTAACATGTGATAGTATGCACCGTATGTGGTATGTTACTGTCTCCGATATTAGACAAGAAGGTTACTAAGGCATTAAAGTCTGATATCCTGTGTCTTTAGTGTTACTATTTTGTAGATTTTGTTTGCACATCTGCCTGATCTATAAATATATCAGGTGGTATCTCATTGATAATATCACCTCATATATTTTTAATGCAATCTTTTCTAAGTTTGGTTTTCTCATTTATAATGCAGATCACGGTCACGCTGCAATACTAGTAGTGGCAGCGAGTCTGAAAATTGTAATCGGGAGCACAGGAAAAAACGGAACAGGTAAGAGAAACATTTAAATATGGTGGTTCTATTATGTTTTGCCTTCTTTGTTTACAATGATGTGCCATTTACCACACCCCCCCAACAAAATGTATTTGATTTACAGCTCAGGACCCTCTAACCCAGGGGTAGGAATACAAAGATCCGGGGGCTGGATCCAGCCCGTTTAGCTTTCTTTTCTGGTCCTTTGTCACCTTGTTGACAATATTCTCCCGTCCGCTTGTTCTCTGCAATGAGTTCACATAATGTGCATATAAGGTGTCAAAACATTCCCTTGGGGACAATGCAGTGATGTGATCATGACACTGAGGGCACATCCTCATGGTCACAACAGACAGTCTCTAGGAATAAGTGCAAGAAATGTAAAAAGATAAAATGTCCAACGTCACACATTGCCTATTACATGGAATTAGCACACCTATGGTGGGTCGGCCATTACAGGCTATGACCCACAGATCAAAAAGTTTGCCCACCTCTGCTCTAACCTTTCCTTTGTAATCTTAAACCCCAGTCATTGATCATGCTGGAAATATTTCCACTGACATAAAATACTTATGAAAAAATGGTAAATAATCCTATTTTGGGACTACAAGACGCAAATTTTTTAGACCAGAAAAACCAGAAAAAAATGTAAAGTGTTCAAATCAATTAGGGCAAAAAATCACCTGCAGTACCAAATTAAGTCACAACTGAACTGGTGTCACTAGAGAGCACACTTCACATCTTCATTTTCCTCGCACACAGGGAAAGTGGGGGGGGGGGGGTATGGTTGCAGGGTAATCTGCTTTGGGAATGTCTTTGTTTTCTAGAAGTTATTTTATATTAACCTCCCTGGCGTTTTTTCAGGAAGGTGCAGATTTCTTGTACCAACAGTGTGATACAGTGTTTGCCTTCGACCACATCGGCGTCACGGTGACGCCGATGGGGGCGGAAGGCTTGGTGCCTGCAGGCTTTGTAGAAATGCTGCAGGCAAACAGAGAGCCAGCTGGTTGCCGTGATTCCGGCACGGGGCGCAGTTTGATTTACGATCAGACTGCGCAGTACTTGCCTTTCAGGTTGGGCGCGTTATTGTGCAATTGATCACCAAGCGATTACCCCGATGCGGAATGGTGATCATTTCCGCAAAATCAGAATAAAGCGCTATGGGCCGGCTTTAGAGGTACAGAAAAAAAAAAAAATTTTTGGAAAAAATTTTGTTTTTTTTTTTTTGGAAGTGTACACTGTGTTCTTTTGATAGATTGGATAAAAATGTACAATCCAATCAAAAAAAAAAGTAAATAAAAAAAAAAAAAGAATGAAAAAAAAAATGGAACAAAAAAAAAATCTAAGAAAAAAAAAAAGTTTCGTACCCTTAATCTCCTGCCGTCCGGATTGACGTCACGGCAGAGGAGAGTGTTCATGGAGATAGCCGGAGACTCGGCTATTTACGGAACGGCTCGTGTGCAGTCGGGACACAGATCCACTATCAGGAACGCTCAGCGCGAGGTTTTTATGATAGCGGGATAACCTTGAGCTGGATTAGAATAGACCCTTTCTATAATCCAGCTCCAAAGTTAAAAAAAAAAAGATGTAAAAAAAGACCGGCGACCGGGTCCCGCCCTCCGTGACGTCACACGTCACTCCGGGACCCGGAGAAGCCGGAGAAGAAGAGAGAAGACGCATAGACTGAAGAGATGGCGGCGCGGCGGAGCAGGTGAGCTCCCAGATGTGCCCGAACCCAGTTCGGGAGTAGTTGCAGCTTCAGTTTGCCCGAACTGGGTTCGGGCATATCGCTAGGGAGGTTAAGTAAATATATACTTTACTCTGTGATGTCACTCTAACAAATGCTTAAAGAAAGTTTGGAGTTCAAGTGATACCCTTTATTGGCTACTGAAGTCTGAGATATCCCTTAAGCTTGCTATTTTATTGACTTCAGTTAGCCAATAGACGGTATCACTTTTACTCCAAAGTTTCAGTATTCATCAATGGCTAACATGTTACAACACTCTACTATTAACACACACTCTACTCAACACTCTACTCTACTACAAATACTTACAAAGAAACAGAGGATTTGGAATGTTTTAAATTGTTTGTAGACCTTCTTGGTAAATCATGTAAACTTATTGAGAGATATTAGAAGCACGGTGATATGTGAGAATATTTCAAGCACAGTTGTAGCACAGAGTATAGGGATACATTTCATATCTATAATAACTTGCTGTTTGATATCCTGTAATGTGTTACTTCCTGCACCTGCTCTGTACTTCTGTCCTGTGTGACTGTGAATGGACATTTGTTATAGTGACTGTCTGCCATCTAGTGGTGCAAGAAAGGAACTCCCATAGCCTTCAGCCTTTTACTATTGGAGGCTCTTGATTATTATGATCATCATTTATTTACCATATTTTTCGGACTTTGTAGTTTTCGCCTGTGGATCACCCACTAACATACAGAGACCTGCAGACGGATGGTCTGTCCATCCATTCACGGACAGATCATGCGTCTGCAGCGCTGTAT
This sequence comes from Ptychadena robeensis, assembly GCA_036250615.1. Classification (NCBI taxonomy): domain Eukaryota; kingdom Metazoa; phylum Chordata; class Amphibia; order Anura; family Ptychadenidae; genus Ptychadena; species Ptychadena robeensis. The sequence goes on along the minus strand of CM070032.1, from coordinate 46,292,913 downwards.
GACTAAGTTCCCACTTCGCATCACAAGATTGACCAGGCGATTTTTTGAAAAAAAAATCGACCCCATTAAAAATACAAAATCGCCCCTTGATCGCGCCTGTAGACATTAATGGACACGATTTTTGATCAGGGCAGAAAAATCGAGTCTGTCTGCCGCCCGCGATCTAAACACAGGGAGCCGTGATTCTGATCGCGGGTCCAACTTAAGTTGAAGTGAGGACAAGCCCATTCAACTAAATGGAAGCGATCAGCCGCGATCACAGCGTGCGATTAAAAACGCATCCGCGCTGTAACTGATTGCCTGTGGAAAGAAAGCCTATGGGAGCAGACTGAAGCAGCTGCCGCTCACATGCAGGCATCTGCAGAGGAACGGTTCATCCATGGACATTGTGTCTTAGGGCTTGTTTCCATTTATGCGGCTTGCCGCGGTTGTGTCCACGCGGCTGCAGCCGCTCCCGCCGGCACCCCAAGCTGGTTTCATCCAGATGCACGCGTACGTCCGTGCGTTCGGATGAAGAGTCTGGGCAGCCCCCATGTGAAAGGATGTGGTCAGTTGTGTTTTCCGCACGAGAACGCTGAAGCTAGCGTTCGGAACCGCACCGCATCCACATCCGCACCGCCGGAGGGGCGGCAGCCGTGCGGACACAACCGCGGCAAACCGCATCAATGGAAACAAGCCCTTAAAGTCAGAAAAATATGGTACCTTACAGAAGATCAGTGATCTTACAATTGGACCAGTATTATTATTACTACTTTACTGGCACCCTTGTTACGGAGCTATATTACACAGGAGATGTGTTTTTGATAAATGGATCATCTGCCTGCAAATCTGTATGTAAGCTGCAGCTACTCACATACGAAAGCAGGGACGATCTGCCAGCGGGCGGATCCTTCCCTGCTCAGAGCTGTATGTAAGCAGAATGGATGTGGATCAGAAGGGTTGGATGGATGGATCGTCCCTCTGCAGAGGTCTGTATGAGAGCAGCTGCTTTAGTCCACTCCCATAATGGTCTGCAGAGCGGGACCAGGAGGTAGGGTAAGACCCTGACAGCTTCCTCCATCTAGGCAAGGAGCTCCAACCAGCAGAACTGCAGTTACCCGGTATAATATAGGGTGCGTCCTATACAGCCGACCATCTTAGAAGCCTAAAAATATGGTATATAACGCCAACATGTTATGCAGCACTGTACAATAAATAACAGTTGAGATGCCACACAACATAACACACAGCTACAGGTAACGACACAGGAAGAGTAGAGGACCCTGACCGACTGGGCTTACAATTTAATCGAGTTCAGAAAATCGTAACTTTTGTTATGTCGTGGCTTCTTAAATTGCTGTTAATCTGGCTATGATTCTGGTCCAGTGGCTTTAGTACTTTGAGTCACTAGCCCAGAGGATGTGATCTGATGAACATATTTGTTTAGGTTTATGAGATAGCAAACACTAAAGAAGACAGAGGCACAGTGTGTTATTGAAGCAGATAGCTGTTATAGGCATCGTCTTATGTCACCAAGCTTTGCACATGGACATAAATCTTTCTTTTCAACCATATGACTACAGTGTTCCAGACTCTCTGAACCCTTCTGATTCCATATAATTGTTTTAGTACATACAGTATATTGCCAGTCCATATAAAGTACATCTGTATCTATGGTTTAGAGTTTTCTTTAACTTCCCCAACAAAATCATATTTGCAAATCACCATCACCAAGTGTTTAGCGTGATTTCTACGTGACTCTATACATTTAAATAATATGACACCACAGGCGTGATCGACCTTTTACAGAAATAAAAAGGATTTTCTCCTAATTCAGGTTTCATTGGTGATTTATTCCACTGCTAAACAAAGACTATTGATCTGCAATATAATGATCTAATTGGCAACAGCAGTGCATCATTTCATCTTTTATGTTCATTTAGTCCCCACAGAGCTATTTTCTTCCATCTCTTGGCACATTGTGATCAATACCTGACAGCTTTGTGATAAATGTATTTATTTCATGTAGCAGCTCATAAAGGTGAACGGCATGGGAAACACTTTTCTGTTGTCAGTTTTTATAAAGCTCTTGGTATATGAAGCTTAAATGTTTATATTTGTCTGCATTGCCTATAATGTCTTGCTATCATACATTTTCATTTAGAAATAAATGTGGAAATGTAAGTGAGCTTTGTGCTTACCTGTCAAGTCCTGTCAACTCCTGTCAACTTGTCATAAAATTAAGATCTTGTATGGCCTGGCATCTGAAATCTATAAATCTATGGATACATTACAGTTTATGAAGGTTCTTTCGACTCAAAGCTAAAAGATATCTAAGACCTAACTCATGTGCTCAGAGTCACTGCTTGAGTCCCTAAAAAGTGATACATATAGCTCTTATAAGCAGACACAGCAGTGTCACTAGGAGAGATGCAGGTTGCACAGAGTGGCACCATTTTACTCATAGAGGAGGGGTGACGCCAAAACCTTCCAATAACTGCTAATTCTTTTTAAATTTTATTTCTTGTATGCAAGGGCTTAAGGAATCGTCCTCAACAGCCCTGGCTAATGTTAGTTTGCTTGCCCCCACCCCTTGTGAATAGCATAGTACTGAAGATTGTGCTAGTTCCTGCAGCATCTCATATTTGTGCATCCCCCGATATCCTCTAGTCATGGGAAGAGATACATGAGGTGTGTCAGGGGCTAAGCAAAGGAAAATTAAAAACACTTTAATGTCATAGTGTGTGACTGCCCCTTCTGCTGTGTGTGTGTATGGATAGATCCTCAATGTCTCCCTCACTGTTCTCTGCTTCAGTTTCCTGCATTCTGCTGCAGATGGACCCCCCATCCACAAGTCAACAGCTGGTTTTGGGTCAAATGTAACTCTCACAGTCCAACACCATTTCAACCCCCAGACACCCCTAATTGCAACCTTTAATGTTTCCCTGCTGTTATCACAGTGACATACATTGTAAACATTTAACAATAAAAACGGAAAAAATTTAACTTTTACAGTAGTGTATACATGAAACTATTTAATGTTTTCGAGCTTAAACCTCAACTCAGTCTGCAATAACAACTTCAGCTACCAGATGTCACTAGTGAGCACTTGCTGTCAACACAAGTACAGCTTCCTTCCCACACATCAGGGGGGAGGGGGGAAGCTGTGTTTATGTCCCCTCTCTGTGAAGTAAGCAGATGTGCTTCCCAAGGATAATCAAGGTACGCATAGCTCGTTTGTAGTCCATTTTGTGTACCAGCGTACTACTTATGTGCTGCTCTGAATATATATATATACACACATGGCACATATATATGGGGTGACACCATGGGTTTCGGGCACCAAGTGATAGTCAAGCCATATACCTGAAATTGTTTATAATTTATTGCATCTAAGTTTAAAATATGACATTCTGTAAATCTATAACTAACTATTTTTTTTCCCTTCCATTCCTCATGTGCCCATTGAGAACAGAGCATTGAATAAGCCCAGTTGTTGTAAATGATTTTTAGCAAAGAATGTGAGCGTGTTGGAGACCTTTTTAATCTTTCATGGTCACAGCAGGTGGTTGTCATCCCGTGTTGTCGCTAGGTGAATTCATGTGTAAAATCATGCACATTAATGTCATTATAGATTTCTTGCTTGCCTGTCCCCGTGACATGTCTGTAATTTTTTGTCAGGTTATCCTGTCACCCTTACTGACTGCAATTCTGCAACAGTAGGGATTTGGCTCAGACATGAGGCAGAACAGTACAGACATCTGTTGATTAGAGTCAGAGACTTGTATTGAATTTAACAAATTACATGTTTTCCTTTCCAATTGACATTAAAGAAAAACTCCTGGAAACACAAATGGTTGCCGGTATCCTGCAGCCTTAGCCAATTTAATTGCAGAATATTCTGATTTGACTGAAGTGTACTTTTAAATCCTCCTATGACACAGAAAGAGTTGAATTTAGCAAATGCATTGCTAATGACGATCTCCTTAAAAATTTTAAAGGAAAAAAATGCACAAAATAAAAGAAATGCTGCAGATTTTTCTATATCATAAATACTGGTATAACATTCTTCACTTATGTATTCTCTGAATCCCTTTTACTGGTCAAGCTTTTACTGGTCATGCTTGGATGATTCTACCACCAGAAGTGGAATTAGCTGAACATGTTCCTATACTGCAATGGTTCCCAAACTTTTACTGTAGAGCCCCCCTTTTCTAGATAGGAACATAATTGAGCCCCCCATTTAAACTACACAGGTTCAGATTGAGGGACATTTTACACTAGCCTTTGTTTGTGTTGCCATATCATGTACTTGTATTAGTGGCGTTGCAGACGTTTTGCATCATTTTTTCATGTAGCAGTATGGGAGATCTTTCTCACCCTCCCCCCTACACATCGCTGATATCATGAAGGTGCTGGCTATGTGTTCCGGAGTTCCGGAGTGTTTCGCAGAGCACCAGTGATTATGCCGGATACCGGCACAGTTTGTTGTTAGATCAAACTGTGACCATACTGGGTTCGGGCTTAACGCCAAGAAGGTTACACTTTATTTGAAATACAATTCATAAAACTTTTTTTGGTTTTCATACCAATCATGCAGAAACATAAAACATATACACACACCAATCATACAGAAACAATTATCATTTACATAGAGACACACACACTACACTTATGCAGTAACATGAATCATTCACATGGAGACACACACACTACACTTATGCAGTAACATGAATCATTCACTTGGAGACACACACACTACACTTATGCAGTAACATAAATCATTCACATGGAGACACACACTCTACACTTATGCAGTAACATAAATCATTAACATGGAGACACACACACTACACTTATGCAGTAACATGAATCATTTAGAAAAGTCAAACACACACAAAGAGAAGCACAGAGACACACTGAGTACATGCACGCTACTTACTGTCTGCAGCTTGTTACTTCATGGTTGGTTTCTGCTTGTCGCGCCCTCAGCCCTCTAGCTGCGCCCCCCTTGGAATACCTCCATGCCCCCCAGTTTGGGAACCACTGCTCTACTGGGATACCAGAGTGTTTTAAACATTTGTGACCGTTTTTAATTGTTATTTATAAAAGCCATAATTCAAGCTATTCATAATTTAAAACTCTTTATTTTAATCCTTTAAATATTTTTAATGAACTCCTAAAATGATTAATTACTATTATTATTTTTTATTTTATATAGTGTTGAGTAAGTGTTGCATAACCAACCAACATCATGTTAAATGTCAGTTTAATTGTAAAAAGGAATACTACAAACATAACATAGATTTGGAATTAAAGGATATTGTAACATGTTTGGCAAACTCTACAATCTCCTTTGCGCTAATTGAAACTTTTGCTTTTGTTGCTTGAACCCTGAAGAGATCTAATATACCTGCAGATTACTTAAACCAGCAGAAGCCAAAGATACAGCCTCCAGCGATTTGTTGCAAATGTAATTCTTAAGGTTTATTGATCCAAAGGGTAAAGCGACATCTATATTCCTGGCGTGCTTATAAAAGTTGTTTCCCACAGCCCACATCTCCTATATTTCTCTGGGCACTCCACATGTACTGTGTTATTAATTCCTGATGGGTGTAAGAGCGAAATGACACAGCGATAGCACATTAGCCACATGACTGCACTTGCAAGTGCTTCACCAAAACGTTAAGAATATTTTTATTGCAGGTTACGGCAGGAAAATGACATGGTGGATTCTGCTCCACAGTGGGAGGCTGTTTTAAGAAGACAAAAGGAGAAGAACCAGGCTGACCCTAACTACAGGAGATCCAGACATCGTTCTCGATCGTACGTTACATGTAGTCTCGATGCAATTAGAGCTTTGTTGGGACACATATGAAAGCATTGTATTGACATCCATATACATTTTTCATATTTTGGGTACCAGTTGAAGCTCCTAGCAGGTGCCCAAACCTACTGTTAATGCATAGGACATAGTAGCTCAGCTGTCCTCGCCCAGGATCTTCTTCGGGAGGGAAGAGAAGGAGGGACTCACTCTGGCTGAGCACATGAAAGCCAATCAGCAACCCAGACAGTGCCTGAGCAAGTCCATCACCTTTCTTCTGCTTCCTGCTCTAAGAATATCCCGTTCTAAGGAGATGAGTGACTATGCTCCCACTATTCCACCAAAGAACAGGGGATTATTGTATGTGGCACATAACTCAGAATAGGGGCATATAACCTTTGAATCATAGATATCATCAAAAGCTTTGATGATATATATGACTCAATTGTACATTACCACACTCCAGTATTCCCTAATGCTTGAAGTATCATTAAAAACAAGTTTTGTTATTTAAAAATGATAAATAATGTTATCTAGCTCTGCCTGCTGTCAGTCGCTTATAATGCTTATACAAGTCAGTATAGATTGAAAATGTTATGTGCGGTCCTTTAGTGATACCGAGGGCCACACTTGTGGCCCTCCATATCAACTCAATTGCCCACCACTGCCCTAGATGGCTATGAATTAAAAAAGAAAATGTTACTAACTATTATCATTTATTTATATAGTGCCAACATATTAAGCAGTGCGGTACAATAAACTAGAAATGCTTTCTCATGATGGGTACATGACCTCTATATTTCATGGTCTTTAGCTTCGGTCATAATGTATTTTCAATTTCTTTCTTTCATAGGTATCTGAATAAGACATGTTAACACATGTACTGAGCAATGTATAAAAAAAGTTGAAATTGGCAAGAACAGTCGTTCATTTAGAAAACTGTATAGACATGACCATTTTATTTATGTTCATTACATGTTCATTACAGACCTGTCATTTTTTATTAGGTGTGACTCTCCATAAACATTAGTGCAGTTGAGGTAACGTAGTAAGCTGCATTAAATAGGAACCGAGTTATAATAGAAAAAAGAAGTTAGTCAAGATGGAATTGTCCGACTTGCAGATCCCAGTAGAACTTTAAAGACCTCTATACACTCTGCAATCCTCCCTCGATTCTTGAGGGACAGCCCAAAGGATCTTGGGTGCCAGCCATTACTTTGGATGGGGATGCCAGTCATATCAAATCATATCACTTTCTAATATTAATGGTCACTAAATTTTGACAAACTGGTTTGTGAGTTAATTGCAAATGCCTTGAACATGGTATTATTACTTAAATTGATGAAACAGTATGCTCTAGAACATTTTATTGTTGCATAAATCAGGTTCAACGTTAAGTCAAAAATTTTACTAGAAAAACTGCATGTGTTAGAACAGTGGTGGTTCCTTAAGGCCTCCCTTACCTGTGTCCAAGACGAGCCAGGCCCCCAACCTCAACTCTTACCAACATACACTATATTAGGAAATGTTCCCGGAAGTGACATCACAACACTCCAGTCCTGGGGTAACATCCCCTCCCTCCTAACTTGCAAGCACACAACCCTTCTTTATATCTCCAGCAGTTGTCAGTATAACATGTTCAGGGGCATTGTAAATTACAAAGTCTGATCACAAGATTTTTAAAAAGACATTTCACCATCTCTAGTAAAACTTCCACAAGAGGGCGCTGCCGCTTGTGTGCATTTTACCAGCCCAAGATTACCACTTTCAGCAAGTTTTTTCATGAGCTGGATAACATATCATACACCACTCACGTCAATTGTATGGCAGAAGTTCTCTCACAACCAGCAGTCTTCTCAGCAGGAATAGCTGTGTCCCCCTTGCAGATATGGCTGATCTTCTGTGTGAGATAAGGGAGGTGCCCAATCCCAAACATGACAGAGCAATGTCAGAGGCTGCAGGAGACAGGGTGTCATCCCCACTCCAGATTGTACCTGGTGCGGCCCACACTTGCCACCTGCTTTATGATGTCACTGATGGTGTGCACTCCTGTGATCTCTAAGAGCCAATGTTGGCAATACTTTCTTGCTACCATGCTTAGGGGCTTTGCAATTAACTCTTACATTCAGCTAGTTAAATTTTCACAACTATCTGTAAATAGCATGTCCACTGCCAGAGAACAAAAAGTAGGATTTTGTACTCCACTGTAGGTAGTTAGTATAGGGTTTACATAAATTTAAATCTAAATGGTAACAAATTTAATTATTATGGTTTAATTAAATGGTAATAATCTAATTATTAGCAGTGTGAATGTTTAGCAGAAACATTCACACTTAAGCCCCCCATACACCTTTAGATCACTCCATACAATTTCCTTTAGATCTACCAACAACTATGTAGTATAGTGGCCTCACTTATAGAATACATAGTGATTGGAAGGTTTAGAAAGGTCCTCCTATTACATGGTTTTGGTAAAACAAAAGTTGATTGGACAGAAATTGTATGGTAAGATTGTAAGGTGTATGGTGGGCTTTATGCTTTTCCTGTGTCTCCAGTTGTCCATGTGAATGCCCCCTAAATGCAAACACTTGCACATACATGCACCAACAAGAATACAGGCATAGTATGTAGAGATAGTAGACCAAGCAAGAGATAGCAGCCACCAATAATCAAGTTGAAATTTTTGTTTGCTGATCGTGCCATGATCATCTTGGTCCAGTGACTGGGTCAACCTGCTCCATTTGCTGCTAATTAGTTTGTTGAACTTTGTAAAGTTAAACTGTTCTACACTTAGCTGATTAGTCTCATGTTGTAGCTACTACAATATAGGGCGATACAAGCCTTGACTTCTACTTGGCATTTACATCAAAAGAATAGTTTTCTAGATGTGTGCGCCTTTATTGGATAATTACCCATTAGATGACAGGCTGGCGTGGCCCATTTATCAACTTGAAAATTGAATGAATTAAAAATGAATTAAAAATTTATTCTTATAAGTCTTTTAAAATTGCACACTTTGTCTATTGTGAAGTGATATAATAATCATTAACAAGCACTGCAACACACACATAGGATAAATATCAATCAGGGCTTCAAACTAGGCAGTGAGCAGTATATATAGTAAAGACACTGTAGCATATTTTATTGTTCTCTCTCTTCACATAAACAAATATAAATAACAAAATGGTTTCATTTTTCTTGTCTTTAAATCAGGCGAAGCCCAGACGTTCAGGCCAAGGAGGCATTATGGAAACACATTCAGTAAGTAGATATTGGTGGGCTTTATAAACAAACATGGGGTGTTCTGACACATTTCAGACATGGGCTGGTTCTGCTTTATACAGTATCTTGTTTTGAAGTTGTGTATTTCAATATGAAATGTTTGGCATCACACCATATTCACTGGCAATGTGGCTATAAACTTGCTAGAAATCTTGACTTCTTGAATTACTTTCTATGGTGGGAGGCTCTTTCACTAAAAGGTTCGCCATCACTGCTATATAGTATTAAACCCTTTAGATACCTGAAAGATCGACTGAATGAACCTTTAGTTCAATCAGTCAGCTATAGACAATAGACTGAATTCGCTATAGACTGGGGCTACTAACACTGCATCCAATATGATTGCACACAGCAGCAGTTCCAGGGCTTATGGATGTCTACGAGGTGAATATCATACCTAAAATATCTTAACTGCCCACAAATATTGCGGATCAACATTTTGGAGATACCAGACCAAAGGCTGCATAGCACTACACTCCTTAAACAGGATGGGACATTGGGATTGACCTGACTGTGGATGGAGCTCAGAGTCCATACGAATCTTTAATGCATGTTCCAACCAAACAACAACGATTTATGTATTTTCCTATTAATTCTTTAGGGTGGTTGTATTTTTGTTTCCTTTTAAACTGTATTTATATTAATAACTTTGGTAGGACTTCAGTCAAGTTTTACTTTTCCCAGTACAAGAAGGGAAAGGGAAGTTTATATAACAGTAGTTCCCTCATCAGCCACCTCATCAGGAGTATGCCCAAGCATTGTAGGGAGGTCATACAGTCACGTGGAGGCCACACACACTACTGAGCCTCATTTTGTCGCGTTACATTACATCAAAGTTGGATCGGCCTGTAGTGTTTTTTTCCATTTCCAATTTAGAGTGTGACTCCAAATCCAGACCTCTATGGGGTGATACATTTTATTTCCATTTGTGTGTGATTTTGTTGTCAGCACATTCAACTATGTAAAGAACAAAGTATTTAATAAGAATATTCCATTCATTGAGATCTAGGATGTTTTATTTTTGAATTCCCTTTATTTTTCTGAGCAGTGTATATGTCTTGATCTGTAAAAATAGCTCTAGCTCCATTAACTGTTTTCAGTGGAGGTTTTTTTCCCTACACAAATGTATTTTGAAAACCATTTAAATGGCATATATGAGAGATAAAATGGGGTAACAGAACATTGTGAAAGTCCAGCCTGTAATGGGACTGGCTGGTGGTTTTCCTGCAGAAACTTTTCCTATATAGAACACAGTATGTATCTATGTGATAAAACGTGAAAAAAAGTGAAATGTTAGAAAAACTGAACTTATGTTTTGTTATCCAACGTGGATGACTACATAGACTAAGCACTGATGTTGAAAGGTTAACTTCACTGCATAGTACACCCGGTGTGGTTCCATGTACAGTTAGCAGCTGTGGAATGCTGACATGGACCATTAATGTTGATTTCTACATATTGTTCATTTTACAGGAAGGAACTTGTCGATCCCTCGGGCTTATCTGTAGAACAATTAAAGGAAATACCATACATGAAAATAGAGTAAGTTCACCTTATATGCCCCAGAATTAATTTTTATAGATTTCTTTGTACTGTTATATAAAAATTATCTTCTTATATTATACAACATATAAATATGCACATATGAGTGTTACAAAGCATGTTATATTATTGTATCTACAGAGCTGTGCAATATATTGGAGTGGATAGTTAAAAAAATATATATTTTTATTAATAAAACAAGCAAAGTTGTTTTCATTAAATAATATTTGTGTTATTTTGCTTTTTAGGACACAGGGTGACCCCATACGTATCAGACACTCCCATTCCCCCCGCAGTTTTCGTCAGTACAGGAGGTCACAGTGTTCTGATGGTGAAAGATCTGTTTTGTCAGAAGTCAAGTAAGTAGCGCTGATGTCTATGGTTACATTGAGAGAATCCTTAATAGCTAACATGATGATGAGAAAAAGTTACACAATGTAGTGTTGTGTCAACAAAGTACTATTGCAGTAAGATAACCTGTAAAGATATTTACCAATACCTAACAAGGCCATGGGAGAACTTGTATTAGCATTTTGATTTGTCATTCCAGTAAGATAAATAGTTGTGCCTTTTTAGTAAACAAGCTTGTTGCATTCAAGTGTGTGGAGTTTGTAGTTGTGAAACAACTACTATGGAAAATGCCAACACAGAAAGTCTAGGAAGTGGATATCAAGTGCAAGTCCACCAGAATGGTGGATATAAAGGAACAGACCAGAAATCATCCAGCATGAAGGACGCCCAGTCTGTTTTCTATGTAGAAATGTCGACAGCACAATTTGGTATTTGGAGAAATGTTTGGAAAAGAGTGATTGGTAATTGGATTCATCTGCTAATAAAATCTGCTCATAAGTATACTAATAATGCCTTTTGTAAAATATTGTATGTTACTAAAGTGCTTTGCAGAAGTATTCATCCCCATTGGACCTTGGATTTTCCCTGCCTGAAAGTTAAATGGATTTAATTATTATTTTTACAATTTGATTTACATAAAATCCAAACCTTTTGAAGGCGCAAATTACATCAAAGCTAAGTAAAGATGAAAACAACCTACAACTACACCCTACACCTATTTGGTGGCTGTAAATACACGTGTGTGTCCTTTGTGGTGTATCTCCACCATCGTTTTATACTCTGGAACCAAAACATAATCCTGTTATCTGAATGTGATGAGCTTAAACCCTCTAGGTTCCTTGTTTAAACCAATTCAGTATCCATTTATTTTTTCTGTAAAACCCGGCTTTGTGGAATATCTTGCCCCATGGACAGCTTTATACATCTCTGGATACATAGAGATTCTTCAGTTACCACCAGCATTTTGGTGGCTTACTTTACTAATGCCCATCTAGGCACTTGGGAGCTTCTGTAGGCAGGAATCACAGTTGTGCCATATTATATAAACTGGTTATAGACGTCTCGTTTTTCATTAGATTCTCCTGCAGATCGACTGTGCATGATGACGTCATCACACATGGCCGGTCGTGCTGGGAATCGGCCCCACACTCTTTGTGTGCCGGCAGTTACTTTGGATGGGGTTTGTCCAAAATTAACAGGCATGTACATAACTTTTTGGAAAAAATTTCAGGGCGTTTTTGTGCCTGATTCAAGGCAGATCGATTGCCTTGGGCATGCATGGCGGTCGATCTGGGACAAAATCAACCGCAAATCGAGACGTCTATGCCCAGCTTATTTTGCCACCTCATTGGTGTTATTTATGTTGCATTTGTGGTTATGGACTCTTAGTTATGTGACTTCTGTGAATGAGATATATGCAGGGTGTTACAGCAATGACAAAATGAGGGGAGGTGTTTTGAGACTGGAGGAATGCAATATCCATACTGTGATCAGCACAAATAAATCTCAGACTTTCTTTATCTAGGAAAATAGATTTGCCTAATAAAAAAAACTGCTTTATAGTTCATTCTTACTATTCTCTCTGTTAAAGGAAAAAACATTATTCTAGCAGTATTTCTTTTCTTATTATCTTATTTACATTGATTGAAACCTCATCCAATCTGCTTTGCTTTCTCAGTGTGAAAAATGATCTTGTGCCTCCTCTGACTGTGACTCGAGCCTCAGACACACATTGCTTAAGTGGTCCCTCTTCTCAGCAGGTAAGTAAATCCCACGCAGGTCCCCCTAATAACCCAGGACTGTATAAAACCCCCATACATGCTTTTCTGCGGTCGGCTGCTCCTAGCAGCTCCTCCCTCTTCCTTCGTGCTAGGCTGGCAGCAGACTGTTCTCACAGCCGGCGTCCCTAGATGCTGTCTGCCAGGTCTTCCTAGCTGTCGGTGAGCTGAATGGCCCGAGCAGCTAGAGGGACCCAACAGACAGCGCTGGCACACAAAGGGTGTTCGGGCCGATTGTGACCCGATGTATCGGCCAATTGACCCTGTGTGATGACGTCATCACGCACAGACGATCGCCCAAAACATCGGATGACAATCTAAGCGCGTATGGGGGGGGGGGGGGGGGGCTTAACACATTTGATTAACAAAAAGGTTTAAAATACCCAAAGTGATATGTTAGTGCCAAGGTAGGTTTAGTTGACCCCCTGACGGGTCGGTTCACAATTTACCCCACATACAAATATGAGGCTTATAGGAAAGGGTTTCATAAGGATTCTAGGATAAATGTATTGCTGGGGATGTCTAAAACATTAATGTCAGTGTAGACATCCAAGAAAAAAAGTCAGCCCAGAAATTTATTTTTGGGGTATAATGTATACAAACATTTGACAATTTATATTTTTTTATCAGATTTACAGCAGCTGCATTTTAAAAACAGAGAGGATATTATTATTAACATTGAATAGCAAAATATTGTGTGTAGTTGTCATATATATTTGTATATAAATATATACAAGTTTCTACATACCTGCAGCCTCAGTCATAAAATCAATGATATGCAGAGGCGATCTACACTGGGGTGACACCGTTTCACTGCTAAAGAAGGGATGATGCCAAACTTCCCAACCAGTGCCTTAAGGGTATGTCTCCACAGCGCTGTGTGAACCCCCACCCACTGTAAATGGTAGTCAAGGGCTTACACTGCACTGTGCCTGTGTATGGCTGCTTGATCATGAAGATTTGCCCTACTACCAGGATATAGCATTAAGGTGAACAGTGCTGGGGAATCTTCTCACTGACACTCCATATCTTATAGATAGGGGAATGGTCAGCATTTCTGGGGATGGTGATATGTGGCTGCCCAGCTGGGAGAACTGCAAGTCTCAGCATACCTAGAGGCAGCATTTATCAGTGTTGTGGCAGTGAATGGCTAATACTTTATAGTAAGTGAACTGTGTAAAGGAATGCTTCTGGTTCAAAGAATGTCAGGCTGAATCATGGGCCCCTGACACATTTCTCTTCACATGACCTGGCCTAACCTCTTTGCAAAAAGTTTGGACACCCCTTATAACCAAAGCTAGGTCTCTGTTTACCCATAGACATGCAACACACCATTGCTTCTGATTCTATTTTACCTATAAAGCGTTATGTTTGCAAAAAGTTGTAAAAGTGGCAATTTAATTGAGAACTTTTGGTTTAAATGAAAAACTTCTGCTTGTAAAGGCCTACGGTGCATAGCTGTGTAATAGACATTGCATTAAACCCTGCTTTGTTGTATTTCAGAGGCGGAATGGATCCAAGGACAGCCTGGCTGATTCTTCTGGGTCCCCTCACAGCAGAGACGGGAAACACAACGGAAAGACAATAAAGACAGTGCAGAGCTTACGCCTCAAGTCTGAATCTTGAACACCAATAACTTTAGAGAAAGTCATTAATATACATGTGAACTGTCACACTGGGAAACTTTAATTCCATGATAACATGGGACATCTCGGATTTTAAATTATTTGACATTGCCAGAGACTGAACCACAGTGACCATCATACAGCCAAGCCATTTAGCTGCAAATTGGTGGACTTTGTAATCCGCACAAGAAAGGCTTTATTCTTTATTGAGTAGAAATCGAAATTCAATCCGGAACGTCCGTTTTATGAAGAGGGTATTACATGAAAGATTTCAGCAACGCTCACACGTCACCGCCAATGTTACAATAGACTACATCACCACATATGCTGCTCCTTTGTCATTGTCTCTACACTGCATCATTTGAATATGAAATCAGCTGTTTTCCTCACCTGATGTTTTTTAGCCTTTGAAGTTGGACTTCTAAAATCCAGTTGTTTGGCACACTATGACTCGAGTTTAGTTTCAAGGCTTTGGGCCTATAGATTCTTGTATACCAAGTGGAATGTTTTCTGTATAAGTGAATTTTTTAAAGGATGGTTTTTGAATTTATTTTATTCTTGCAGTATTAAGAATCCAAAGTATTTAAAAATAAACACCTAGCCAAAAAGGATTTCTCGATGTGATCTAAGAAAAGCCTGAGAATGGTTGTAACGTCATTAATTTCTGTAACTGAGGGGACCAGGGTAGTAAACCAAAAAACACCGCTTCGCTTTCTGTGAATGTATGGAAGTTTTTGTACTATGTACTCTTGTACTTGGAGTGATGACACACTTGTTAAATACGTTTCATACTCAGAGAGCAGTCATGTCATTCAGCTCTGGATGAAGATTAATGTGACATATATTGTTCGGATGATCTTTGTACGTCTATCATGAAGGTAAAATAACATTCTCTTCAGATCCTAATTTTGTATAAGTGTATTATTTCCTCTTGGAATTGTATATTTTAGCACCGTAACAAATGTTACTGAAAATCGAATGATTTAACAGCATAGGGCAAAGTTTTAGAAATCTGCACATGTCCCCAAAGATCTATCTTTATTACTTAAAAACAAAAGCTTCTGGTCATGCCAAGTTCAAGTCCCTGCCACAAGTGCCGCATTTACAACTTCAGTATGCAGTAAAGTTGGCCACACACAGGTAGATTCCTGTGCAATCAACCGGCAATCAATTACAGCGTGTTGACGTCACCACGATGTGATTGATCACCGATCAATCGGACAGTAATCATGCTGGCCATGCCCCCCTTCACACCCACAGAGTAACTAGCTGAACACACAGCTTGTGTGTGTGGCTCGGCTGCCTGTGTTTGCGGCTAGCTGTCAGCCCGTCCATTACATTGGATGGGGATAGCGCTGTCCCTATTCAATGCAATGGATTTTGACCAAGATTTTCCAACATGTTGGAAACCAGTTTGGTTGAGTTCCTTCGAGCAGGATCCATTGATCCTGCTCCAAGGAACCATGGATGGCTCAGATGAAGTAACAGATTAGAGGAACATCGGGATCCATGAGCGTGCACGGCGCCAGTTTGTTATGCTCTACATTTCCCCCTTATATCTTCCTGGTAGTGCTGAAATGAATACACTTTGTGTTTACACTCATTTCCCCATGGTATCCATTGAAGGAGCCATGGCGGTCACCCAGGCTGGCCTTTGTTCATCTTATATGCATATTGTGTTGATAGGATTAGTTTACAAACATTTGTTTATACCGGGTTATAGGTTTACAGGAACCAACAAGGACATCACATTTCAAACAAGATCAGCAGGTAGTTTGTGAACTTGCTGTGTAAGAAATCCATCCAGCCTTTAAGGCGGAACTGAATGGAGAACAAAAACAACTTTTCTTTGGGGCTACCCCCGATCTGCAAGGTTTAAATATTTTTTACTTTAATTGTTCAATTATTTTACAGTGCAGTCTGACATCTGCACATAGTGTGAAACAGCTATATGGAACCCAAAGCATTGCATTATAGGATGGCAATCCATCACAAATATCTCCAAGTTTCTCATCAATGCCCAAAAAATGTTAGTTTGATCAACCCAAAGTAAACTTTGTATGTGGTTTGATATGATAAAGTTGAACCTGAATGTTGAAGTACATTTTTGAACCACATATGTACTGTACCTATGTATGGAAATCTTAAGGTAGCCATACATGGCTTGCTTTAAGTCAATTGAATAAAAATATCTTTCCTGTACACCGGATACCATTTAGAAAAAGTGATCGAACAAAAATTCGATCAAGCAGTGATCTGACATGTTGGTAAAGTATCTGAGGGGTTTCTGTATTTCGAATAATTTGTATCCGATGGTACTATGGAGCATGTGCACTGATCTACGGAACAGGTCGGTTTTATATTGATAACACTGTGTGGTGGTACAATGGACCAATCAAGACTGACAGTTATTAAATCGCACAACATGAAATTACATCTCTTCCGGCATCTGGAACATGGAAGAGTCTGACCAAAAACCATAAGTGACGCCACGCCCCGTATTCCCGGCCAGAGAAATTGACAGGTATGAACATACATCCCAAGACTCAAAAAGGGAGCATCATTTAACAGTAAGGTTTCCATTCCCGAATCTCTCTGTGCCTGGCAGAAGTGGAGCCGTTACTGCTCTGGCATCATAGCGATTACAAGTAAGGTTTTGGGATTTCTTTGTGACAGATTGGCAAGTCACTGTGATGAAAAAGGATCATGTAAACCACAATTAAATTCTGCATTTTGTTCTTTATACAAAAAAGTGTTTTGTTACGTCTGATACAGAACAGTCCTATGGAACAAAGACCATGTGAGACTACTACTTGTATTTTGTTCTTAACATGGATGCAAACTCTTAAAAAAGATAAACCATGTATACATATATCACCTGCAGGCTGCAAGACTCTTCCGGTCTCGATCCCTTTGCCAATCCAGCTACGTGTCACTCAATTCAGATGTGGCTGGCCACTGCACCGCCCATGTCCCCTTAGGCCACACATCACTTGAGGATGAGTTTCACCAGGTTTAAGTTTTTTTACTTTTGACCTCAGATCTGTGGAGCCGATCGTAGCGGAAGTGGTAGGTCCACTTTAACAAAGGGAGTTCCACGTTCTCAGTAATTTTTCACGAATGAATTAGGTGAGGTTAACATAGGCTTCAGAGTTCAGTAGCAAAACCATATTGTCATTTACGCTGGGTCACACTATATCTGGGATACATTTTAAGCAATTTTTCTGTACTTTTACTATGTTTACAGAAATATATGGAAAAGTGTCTATGTATTGTGATGTATTAAACTGTGGTTACATTTCACTGACATACACCTCTATGAACACTTTTAGGAGTATATGGGCATCAGTCTTAGAACGACCCAATAAAGAACCCCCCCTGGCGTTCATAGCCCCATAAGCGAGAACTTAACGATCCGTGTGGTTCCGATCTAATGAAGAGGCAGCTGCAGGAGAACGGATCCCCTCCCCATCATCACATCGGGCATGGGCGGGAGTTTTAAATATATTGAATAGTGTTTTCTGCATTGAAAACATTTAATGATTCCCAATGTAAAATACTTACCTGAATAAATGATCCGGTGTCCCCATGTTCTCTACAGCCATCTTCCTTCTGCTTCTCTCTCCGGTGCGACAGACTTCTGTTCTGGGGGCAGGGACATCAAGTGTAGAGAACTGTATGTAATACGTTGGCTTCACTGTATTACAATGCTGTCCTTTGTAACCTGGTACATCTGCAGCGCCATCTAGTGGTTGCAGTGCCAATTTAATCTGATAGTTGCGTTTAAAATATTCATTAAAGCGGACCTACCACGTTGTAGGTCACTTTGCACTATCAGCATCAGGCTGCCAATAGATAGGGCAATCACTGTCCAAAAAGAAAAAAAATTATCTTAAAGGAGACGAGTTTTTCTGAGGTAGCACCTCCCATTCTGTGATGTTGCGCCGCGGTTGCTTATTATAGCTGAAAGGGCTGCCGGGAAAACATCAGCTGTGTGTGGGGCCCCATAATGCATTGCTATGCCTCTGCTCTGTGATGTCACTATCACAGCGATTCACTGTGCAGCCCTGTGTCCTCTCCCCCCTCCCCTGTCTCGGAGTTCCATTCATGATCTGGATGAATGAGAACCTTCTCTGACATGAAAGTGT
>CM070032.1:46260989-46274284 GCA_036250615.1 Ptychadena robeensis | reverse complement strand
CCTTCAGCTTCACTCCTGTCTCCTATGCAAACTGCAGCACATAGATCTCTGGAACGACCAAAACTGTCCTCCCATACCAAACCCTTTTGGATTGATAAATATGTCTGCAGGGGAGGGGCACCTTAGTAATGTCCAACAGAATGGGCGGAAGTGGTTTCAGGCGCCAGTACTTAAGATGGTGCCTTAGGGAATGAGGAAGTGAAGATTGTAAGTACCTTTTTTTTTTCTCTGTGTAGCAGTTTTCACAGATGTATACTGCTGACAGGTGTGTAATATGTCCGTGTAATGTATGTGGGGGATTTCTTTTTTTAGCTTACAACCGCTTTAACTGATTTTATGAGGTTTTTTTTTTTACAAAGCATCTGAACATGTTATTATATTCAGGATGTCTACCAGACTCCTGTATGGACATACTTTAGGAGGTTACAGGCTTACAATTGAAGTCTGGTATTGGTGCACTTTTAGTACAGAAATCTGTACCTCAGCAGTGCACAAATAGCTTTGGGGCAAAAGAAAAAAAAAATGGGAGGCATCTTAAAAGCATGGCCAGAAAGAGGGTCACTCCTAAAGACGACCAGGTCCAATGACTGGAGCTCCTGCATTAAGGTAGGAGGCCTACAACCCACAATGTAACTCAGTGTGGGGGTGTCTGGCAGAGAATTTTTTTTTAAATATGTCAGCCACCACCATGTGGAAAGGCTCTATATTGTTAATGTAAAATATAACCAGAACACTTTATTACAGATAACATGAAAAATAATGATAAAAAACCAGATTTGATCAAGCACTATGGGGACTATCCAGGATGCTTTGCTAGTAGAAGCCAGCTTTCATAGCTATACTCCATGGATTGGATAAAGTATGTTTTGTGTTGTACAATGCTTGGTCTTAAAACCCTTTGCCCGAACTGGGTTCCGGTGTATCACTAGGGAGGTTAAAGTCAGGAATAAAATAAATATAGGATGTCTGTATTATACATGCTACTCCGTTATGTACTTGTTTTATGCCTTCTGTCTTGATTCATGATAGATGAAGTTCAGTTAGATTCTCCTTGTGACACTTATTGATAGGAGGAAAAAAATAAATAAAAGCCTTCTGGACCTGGAGTCTCCAGCTTACACATGCTTCTTTTGTACTGCTAGTGTGAAAACTAAATCAGTAAGGTAAGTTCCAGGTTCACTTACCAAGCACCTGGAGTCTCATGAGAAGCAGCACATTGGAGATCTCTTTTGCAAATTTGCAGCTTGTAAGGATGCAGTAAGAAATCTTCGGCTTGCCACCTTAACATCCACAAGCTCTGGCAGTTCTGCTCTTCTGGCAAGGGTTTGATGCCAAACATAGGCCAAGAGCACCTTGTACTCAATCACAGGCCATACTGCCTAGCCAGATGCAGGTGGCTGTTCTCCTAACTATTCAAACTATCTTTTTAGGAATGGCTGGCTAGATGCCAACTGCAACTCTTATCCTTAAACAACATGTTATCATCACAGCAACACTGAATAGACAGAATGACTTAATGCTTTATTTCATAAACTTTGAATAGCAGTATAAACATTTTTATCAATATTGACTAACAGGTTACATCCTGCAGTGTATCCCATGGGTGTACAAGCAATATCCAGTTCTGAATCCTGGTAAGAAAAAAGTGGAAGATCAGTTTAACCAGTCAGGACACAAACCATTTCTATGGCAGGTAAATAAGGCAGCCATACATGTTTAGATTTGTGGCCAATCTTGCCACCGAATGACCGTTGCGCACGCTCACTGCGGTCAGGAAATGGCTGGGTGAGAAAGGGTTCCTGGCTGATTCTAGGCATGACCGTGGTAACGTCATCACACGCGGTCTATCTGCTGGGAGATCCGCAGCACATCATAACGTGTGTGCCGGGCTTTAGACTACACTACGGCTTTGCCAAAATGAGGTGAAACCATGACTTTGACCATGCGGATGTGTCAAATGGCACAGACGTCTTTTAGAATGTGGTCATTGACAATGAATAGGGGCATGGCAACCGCTACAGTTTTAGCAGGTTTTGGTAAAGTTGTAGTGGATTATTAGCCCATTTGCATTTTTGTTTTATATATATATTCTTAAGTCCAAATTCTTTATATCCAAAAAAACATGGACAACACACACAAGACAGTTCACAACCTCAAGAGGCTAATCATTCCCCTTTGATCCATTTCACCCCAAAAGGGCTTAATCATACGTCATCCATGTGGATTTGGAAATAAACGATTATTCAGACTTTCATATGCGAACGCAGTGGCTATTCAAATGTGGATTTCTGTGGAGCAAGACAACTGTCACAATGTATGCACCTTAGGGGAGCACAGCTTGAACAAATCTTCTGCATTCAGAGATGAAATATTAGGAACAGACATGACACACATACATCATTGTGCCAATCACTCCATAACCACTACAGAAGGTATTCCAGCAGAGCCACACAACCAAGTGCTAAAGTATCACAAAGTGTAGCAGGCTTTGGTGGGGTTTATGTCTGCCTTTTCTGACACTCCATTTACCACTTTTTAAGTAAATGTGCAACACAAAGGCAAATGAAACAGATCTGGAACTATGTACATAGAAAGTATTATTTGGACTTGTATATGCGGGTCCAGTGGCTATTAAGTTCTTAAAATGTAGATTTCTGTGGAGCAAGACAACTGTTATATTCGTCAACATGAAATTTGTACGTCAACTGATATTTTGCACTATTCCTGCCCTAATAAGTGCTATGTAATCTAGTCATCTTTATACTACAGGATATCTAGACAAAAGCCACATACAGGACAGTACAGAGATTGTACACCTGAAAAATGCAACTTGCTCCCAACTATTCCAGACAGAACTGACTACTAGTAGGTCATATTTATTGCAGCTCAGAGATAGAACATTTAAATAACAGTATCTTAATATTAACATGTTTTACATGGGGAAGTCAGCAGAATCATTTAGAAGATAATACCTTCCATCCGATGTGTCTATTCAGACATTTACATTCCTGGTTGGTGCATCATTATCCATAGACTGAGGCGGTACCCCGACTCTTCAGTATGCATCCTGTAAAACACACATTGATCACTATACTACAGACACATGTTAGCCTAAACCAGTGATGGCAAACCTTTTAAAGACCAAGTGCCCAACCTGAACCCAAAAACTCGCTTATTTATCTCAAAGTGCCGGCATGGCAATTTAACCTCAATTAAAATACACAACTCATACACAAACGAAACATGCAAACACACTCACTCTACTTTCTTATAAGATAGGAGAGGGTATGGGGTGCTGTTTGCAATCAGAAAAGAGGGGAAAATAACCGACCGCATTGGGAACCAATAGGCTGCAGTTCTTTCCTCTGTGCTGGCTGACAGCTTGAATGCCCACGTCTGGCACCCATGCCACAAGTTCACCTAAACTAACTGAAATTAAAAACAAGCAATTTAGGAACATCATAGGTTATGCTCCATCATTGTTCAAGCTGAGCTCACCTAATCTTTTGCATTCAGACATTAAATATAAGGAACCGACATGACAAATGCATGCATACATCATTGTGCCAATCACTTCATATGCACAACAGAAGGTATTCCAGCAGAGCCACACAACCAAGTGCTAAAGTATCACAAAGTGTAGCAGGCTTTGGTGGGGTTTATGTCTGCCTTTTCTGACACTCCATTTACTACTATGTAAGTAAATGTGCAACACAAAGGCAAATGAAACAGATCTTGACTTATGTACATAGAAGGTTTTATGGCACAGACCATTTATAAACCAGCCAACATTATGTGCAGCATTTTTTTGGGTTACAAATAAACAATTATTTGGACTTTTGTATGCAGGCGTGGGTGGCTATTCAGTATTTACAAATGTGGATTTCTGTGAACCAAGACAACTGTTACATTTGTCAACATGAAATTTGTACATTAACTGATATTTTGCACTATTCCTGCCCTAATAGGTGCTATGTAATCTATTCAGCTTTATACTACAGGATATCTAGACAAAAGCCACATACAGGACAGTACAGATTGTACACACCTGAAAATGGCAACTTGCTCCCAACTATTCCAGACAGAACGGACTACTAGTAGGTCATATTTTATTGCAGCTCAGAGATAGAACATTTAAATAACAGTATCTTAATATTAACATGTTTTACATGGGGAAGTCAGCAGAATCAATTAGAAGTTATTACCTTCCATCCAATGTGTCTATTCAGACATTTACATCCCTGGTTGGTGCATCACTATCCTTCAGTACTCATTCTCTTCAGTATGCATCCTGTAAAACACACATTGATCACTACTATGTTAGACACATGTTAGCCTCAGTGTTCTCCCCAGAGCAGACTGGCCAGGCGGCCCGCCCGGGAGATTTTAGTCCCCGCCCGGCAGTTCCGTCCCGCTATACCAGGGGTCGGCAACCCCCGGCTCCAGAGCCGCATGTGGCTCTTCATCCTCGGCGCGGCTCACCTCTGATAGGCTGCCGGCCAGCGGCAGCACACAAGTCCTCCGCGGCGAGCAGCCTAACAGGCGGCGCCTCTACATTCTTCAGGAGCGCGCCGCAGCCACTGAAAGACTCTGGCCCGCGGCACACTACCGGAGCCGCGGGCCGGAGTCTTTCAGTGGCTGCGGCGCGCTCCTGAAGAATGGGGAGGCGCCGCCTGTCAGGCTGCTCACCGCCGCAGAGGACTTGTGTGCTGCCGCTGGCCGGCTGAAA
Organism: Ptychadena robeensis; assembly: GCA_036250615.1. Taxonomy (NCBI): domain Eukaryota; kingdom Metazoa; phylum Chordata; class Amphibia; order Anura; family Ptychadenidae; genus Ptychadena; species Ptychadena robeensis. The sequence continues at coordinate 46,269,555 of CM070032.1, read as the reverse complement.
AAAAATTCTGGGGAGAACACTGAGCCTAAACAAGTGGTTCCCAAACTGGGGGTGCAGAGTATACCAGGGGGGCTCTGGCCCCCATTCTTAACCTGTATCTGAATAGACAGCTCAATCATGTCCCTGAATAGAAAAGGGGGGCCATGCAAGAAAAGTATGGGAACCACTGGCCTAAACTAACTGAAATTAAAAACAAGCAATTTAACTTCATATGTTATGCTCCATCTTTGTTCAAGCGGTGCTCCCCTAATCTTCTGCATTCAGGGATAAAATATTAGGAACAGACATGACAAATGCACACATACATCATTGTGCCAATCACTCCATAACCACTACAGAAGGTATTCCAGCAGAGCCACACAACCAAGTGCTAAAGTATCACAAAGTGTAGCAGGCTTTGGTGGGGTTTATGTCTGCCTTTTCTGACACTCCATTTACTACTATGTAAGTAAATGTGCAACACAAAGGCAAATGAAACAAATCTGGAACTAGAAGGTTTTATGGCAGAAACGTATTTATAAACCAGCCAACAACACAACGTAAATGCCACTGAATGACACAAATCAGATCGTTCAGTCACTGAGGATATTGGCAATTCGTGTGGCTCTGGATGATAGATACACCAGATGAGGACGTCGGACATTATGTGACTCCAATACATGCTAAAGTCTCACTATAGTGTAAACTCACCTGCAGTCACCACTTGTCAAGTCAGCATCATCCACAGCAATCAAGTCTGGTACTCCTCCATCTAAGAAATGAATTCTCACCTGCAGAGGTTACACAAAGCAACATTCATAATAGAATGGGAGAATGGAAACATGGCTGCCACAAGGGTCACTTACTTCCAGCCACATGGCCCGATCATGGATCAGGGATACATTACACAGGCTTCTATAGGCCAGTACTGGGATGTATGGAGCTGGCCATACATTATACAATATATAATCTCTGATAGATCTAGGGTCATCATCCTCAGCAGACATGAGAACACACGAGGGGGGATAGCTCAGGAACACCCATTACTGCAAGCTGCTAAAACAAACCCCGGGAGACCAGACTCACCTGTAGGGAGAGCAGTGATGGCAAATCAGCCGGCAGGGTTCCTCACAGATCGGTAACATCGCCACCGGGAGGGAGCCAGCCGCCGCCATTGTCTGTCCTCCAACCTCGCTCAGCTCACAACACATGTCACCACGTGATCGAACACAGGCCAAAGGAAGAGGAAATGCGCGGCACCGATAGTGCTCGTGCCGGAAGGGGGCGGACTGTACTATGTAGGCGGGAGGGGGAGACTGCACCACTTGGGGAGGGGAGGGAGCGCGAGGTAAACACACCCTCATGTCTAATTGGGGTGGGAATGGTCCAGCAGATGTCTCGTCGAAATCTGCTGCCCCGTAGCACCAAATGACCAACAGGGGGAGCACTTCGAGGGGGGAGCTGATACCGACTGAGGACACATCAAAAGCAGTGCCCGCGAACCTGTCACCTACTGTGTCCATGCCCTCCGTCGAGAGCTGCTCCCCCTGTAGCACACAGTAGCTGCCGAAGTGACAGGCTCGCGGCCAATGCTTTTCATGGGTCCCCGCCCGGTCGATATCAACTTCCCCTCGCCTATCTAATCTCATGAGATGTGCTACAGAATGTTGGCCATTCTGTGTTTCAGGGGGAGCAGATTTAAACAGAACACAGACTAGTTCCGTCCAATGATCCTGCTAGAATTTATCCGTTTCCTGTCCAAGTTCTTTATTTTGGAAAATCAATAAAAATGTGTTGAAACAAAAATATCCCCCCCTCCTTCCATGCAAAATTGGGGGGAAAGTGCTTGTGTCTTATATGGCATATGTGCGACCACCTGTGGCCGAATGCCTACTGGGTTGTGGGTGGTCACGCACTCTGCACCCCCTCTGCCTCCATAGCTCAGCACTGAGCGTAGTTGCTGAGGCGGAGAGGCTCTTGGAGGGAAAATCGTCCAGGTGGGTCTTCCCTCTGATTCCCCCTGCTCTCAGCCATGGCTGGTAGCTCCATGCTACACTCTGAGGGGGGGGGGGGGGGGGGGGGGGGTACAGTAGTATTGGTATATGTGCCTGACCAGACGCCTCTTGAATCATTGATATCAGCCTTTCATTGGAACTAATCAGTAATGCTCAGGGTTCATTACTGCGGCCAGAAGACGCATGCACAAAAGCATGTTTACTGCAGGGTTTCGCCGCAATGATCTTTTTTTAGTCCATTGGTTTCAATGGGCTAAAAAACATGCAGTTCAGACATGGCTGCAGTGTGGTTTTTAAAAAACGATAAAGCATGTTTTTTTTTACCCGCAGCCGCTCCTGTGGAGACTGACCCATGAAGAATGTTTCAGGTCTAGATTGCGTGTAGTCTTTGGACAATTAGAGGTGATCACAAATCAATAGGAACGGTGACAAGTGATGTGCAGTGTTGCCAAAAGAGAGTTTGCGGTCACCCTGAACACCATACCTAGGAGCACATATACAAGGTACAAATTTAGCAAAGGTAGTAAGATCCATCTAAACTCATTGGCCCAGCATAGGCATTAGTAACGCGTCTAAAGCTAGCCATACACCTGTCGATTTTTCCATTTGATCGACTGCAACGATCAATGGGGAATTCCTGCCCACCTGGTGCACTCAACCCAACAAAACGACAATAAAAAGATTGAACAGAAGGCAAACGGACATGTCGTTTTTTTTTGGGGTCGATTGATTGAGTTTGCGGTGACGCTCGATCAATTCCTTTGATCGAGCGTCACCGCAGACTAGAACTATATACAAGCAGTTCAGATACACCCACCATGGCATAATTTTCGATCGAATGAACTTATGGAATCAACCTTTTTTGGGAGCCAGGGATTGTTTCTGGGCAGAGATCGCAGACAAAATCTATTAACCAAGGTGGGGTGCACTTTTTTGCGACCGACCGGCGATTATTCGATCGCACGTTACAATCACATTGAGAGACGATCACAAAAGAATCGGCCCGTCTATGTCTACCTTAAAGTTAATGGACGAGCAGGGAATACTGTACTGATTTTTTATATACGATGAATCACTTATGGTTTCTTAAATTCTAATTTATTACATTTTCCACAGGTCCTTAATCCAGGTGATCTGGAGACCACAACACATGAAAATGTAATAACTGCCGTGGAACAGACAGAAATACAAGAAGAGGAATCTAAAGCACGAAAGGTAGAGAAACCCAGTGAATCATGTGTAGCAGGAACAAATGAGGACTTAATAGATGATGGTCTACCTGGATACACAGATAATAACTCAGCAGAAGAGTGTGCTACATCAGATGATGCTTTGACCCTAGAGCCTAGGTGCATGCGGGCCTTTGGGCATTCCTTGGCGCCCCCCCTTGCTCTTCCACTTGCGGCCCTCAAAACCTACTGTTAATGCATAGGGCATAGGAACTCACCTGTCCTCTCCCAGGATCTTCTTCGGGAGGGAAGAGGAGGAGAGGGACTCACTCTGTCTGAGCACATGAAAGCCAATCAGCAACCCAGACAGCGTCTGAGCAAGTCCCTCACCTCTCCTCCGCTTCCTGCTCAAAGAATATCCTGTTCTAAGAAGATGAGTGCCTATGCTCCTACTATTCCACCTCAGAATAGAGGCATATAACCTCTGAATCAAAGGTAATGTGCCCCATAGATACCATCAATGGCTTTGATGATATCTATGAGGCACATAACCTATGACGATATATATGGCACAAAATGTGCATTACCACACTACAGTGTTCCCTAATGCTTGGAGTATAATTAAAAACAAGTTTTGTCTTATTTAAAAATAAAAAATAATGTCTTCTAGCTCTGCCTGCTGTCATTGGAAAATGCTTATACAAGTCAGTATGGATTGAAAATGTTATGTGTGGCCCTTTAGTGATGCCGAGGGCCGCATTTGGGGCCCTCCACAGCAACTCAGTTGCCCACCACTGCCCTAGAGACTCTAAAAGCCTCTATAGAAGAAACAACTGTGAATGTGACAGCAGATACTCTTCTGCGACACGGTCCTCTGCTTGTGGTGGAACTACAAGACATGGCTTTTCAGCAGCAGTCTGTTTCTGGAGACCTGTCTGAAGGGTCTGTGGAGATGGTCTGCATGGAAATCTGTGGAAAGAGGATAATGCCGGAAGGACAGGGCATACAAAGGACCTGCTAAAAGAACAGCAAAACTGTCCACTTAGGTGATGGCAGCCTATAACCTTCATGTTAGTCACACAGTATTTGTAAAGAAGGATCTATTTTTTAGAATTTTTTAAAAAGGGTTTTCTATTATCGGGTGCACATAAGCAGTACATGGTAGGCAAAATGGTCTAAAACCTAGCTCTGCGTACCTTTCTTTTCCTTCCTAAGCGCATCCACGTACTACAGGAGAGATGCACAGAGCTTTCCCCTCCTCTCTGATGAGAAGGAGCATGCTTGTGCTGTGCTCTGATGGCAAGTGCTCTCTAGTGACACCCAGTGGCTGAAACTGATATTGCAGATTGAGTTGAGATTACAGATTTTTTTGTAAAACGTTTTATGTCACTTGGATAACCTCAGGGAAACATTAATAACTATAAAAAGTTGCAGTTGGGGGTGTCAAATTGGGAATGTAAGCTACTTATACAGAGGACAGCTGGTACGACATTGAGGTAGACCACCCTAGATATGGGGTCCTGACACAATCTCCTGATACTCATCTGAGTAGCTCACTAAAAAAGTTCTGTGCACCCCTGTCTATAAGGTTGTGCAACATGGATCTGTAACTGTTCAATTTCAATGTTTAAAGCTATAAAGTCTTTATTTTAATGCGGGTAGGGGTATCTACACAGCAACATCTAAAAATAGAGAGTGGCCATAACCAATCATAAAACATGATACAAAAAGGAAAAGTAAGCTGACATGGAGAGGTGGGGAAGGGTTACAAGATTCAGAGACATTTGGAGAAATCGGGGGGGGGGGGGGGGGGGGGGGGGGGGGGGGGGGGGGGGGGACCTGATCAAATCCCACCCCTTGGCAACAAAATTGGTGAAAGTGTAATTAATCTTTTTGTTTGTCCTCACTAATGTGTGCGACAGCAGGGGTGGTTCTAATCAATGCAAATCAAGCATTTTGCAGCAGTAAGGCTAATGCCCCCCATACATACACAGATTTTAATGGGCAACGGATGAAAAATGAAATTTTTTTTTGAATCGTTCAATTAGCGATTGATTGATTGAAACTAAAATGTAGTCCACATGGAATCAACAATTTTTGATCGATTTTATTATTTGTGATCGTTCAAGAAATTGATCGTTTAATCGTACGATTTTTTTTTCAATCTGAAGTGCTGTGTACGGAGGGCATAAGTTTACACTGGCAATTTCTGAGCTGCTAGCAGCTCGGAAACCGTCAGTGCGCTCCCGCTTCCGTGGGATAAACGACTCCCTGTAGTCGTCTGCACAACAGTGCAGGCGATTACAGGGCGTCTAATTAAGGACCCCATAGACATTCTATGGGACGGCCGCCCGAAAACTGACCGGCGGACGCCAAATGTGGCTCCCGCCCGCCGGCCACGATAAACGGTCGCTTACCTGGCGGTAAAAAACCACCAGTGTAAACTTAGCCTAAGGATATGTAAGAGAAGTTGTCTGGTTTGATTAGGCACGTGTACAGGAACCACCTAAACAGGGGGTATTTTTGGTAATGTCCGCGACCATGAACTGTCCAATGTTAGTCCATCACTAGGCAAACATAATTGCATGGTGGGCCAGATTTGGCCCCTGGGCTGCAGTTTATTCCCTGTATTATTCACAGTGTAAACATTGTGCTGGTAACAGTTTCTCCTAGTGTGCAGTACAGGGTCCTAAATGGGAATGTACGCTAACCATTTCACAATAAAAGATTTTTGGGGCCATTCTTCAGGGAACAAAAGAGCAACTATTTATTATCAAGAATTTAATGCCTTACTCAATTATAAATAAACTACATTTTGCGCCAGGAAAAGAAAGTACTGAAAAAGCTCCCCTCCCCCCTGCTATTGAGATAGACAGATCCAGTGTCTCTCTTCCCAGAATCCTTTGCTGCTATTGAGATATACTAGCCCACTGTCACTCTTCCCAGAATCCTTTGCTGCTATTGAGATATACAGGCCCACTGTCACTCTTCCCAGAATCCTTTGCTGCTATTGAGATAGACAGATCCAGTGTCACTCTTCCCAGAATCCTTTGCTGCCATTGAGATAGACAGGCCCACTGTCACTCTTCCCAGAATCCTTTGCTGCTATAAAGATAGACAGGCCCACTGTCACACTTCACAGAATCCTTTGCTGCTATTGAGATAGACAGGTCCACTGTCCCTCTTCCCAGAATCCTTTGCTGCTATTGAGATGGACAGGTCCATTGCCACACTTCCCAGAATCCTTTGCTGCTATTGAGATTGACAGATCCACTGTCCCTCTTCCCAGAATCCTTTGCTGCTATTGAGATAGACAGGCCCACTGTCACTCTTCCCAGAGTCCTTTGCTGCTACTGCTTGTTTTTTGAACCCGTCGGAACCGCTGCTTTGTGTCATTTGTTGTAATACACAATTAATTATCCCTGAATGAGAATATTTAAGCATCAACTAAACTTTGGGGGTGTGGTTGATTTTCCATTTACCAGCTCATCCATTTCCCTTTTCATGCTTACTTGTAATACACATGTTTACCTCATATTACTGTCTGTCCAGAAGCAGATATGACCCTGGCGGCAAAAAGAAAGGTAGGTGGGAAGAGAAGGTCAGTAACACCCCCAACCCTGATTCAGGGGTGACATCTCACATACCCTGAAGGTGTTTGTCTGGTCTGTATGGTCAGGGTTGGGGGTACTGACCTTATCCTCTCACTTACCTCCATTTATATCACCCCCAGTGGTGTAGGAACCATGATTGCAGCCATAGCGTTGCTATGGGACCCATAGCTACAAAGGGGCCCGATCCCGGCTGTCTGTTCCCTTTTTTTTTAATTCTGTCTGGGTCCCCCCTCCTCCATTCGGACAACTCGCCCTGTTGGCGGGGCTGAAGTCGGAGGCAAGCAGCTGAAATGAGACTACTTTCCTGACAATAATTTCATAGTTCCAGCCGGCTGGTGGGGGGACCCCCCCTCTCCTCTCACTTACCAACTGCAGAGGGAAGAGGATGTCTCCTGAGGAGCCGGAGAAGAGTTCTGTGAAGGACAAACTTGCAGTGATGAGGTCTGTGAGTAACTACTTTGCTACCTACAGGGGTCTCTCTGGCTGTCTACAAGGGGACACGTACACGGCTGAGGTGCATAAGGTAACAGAGCTGCTTACATTTCTGTGGGATTTTGAGTCTCTTATCATTAAGGGAGCAAAACTTGTAGGATGTCATGCGTAGGCGGAGTTGGTGTCCTTCTCTGCACCACGTCCACTCCCCGACATACTGGAGGGAGACAAAGCAACAGACACAGGAGTAAATACACCAGACAGACAACATCTCAGAGTGGGTAAGGGAAAAGACATCAGGAGAGAACAAGAGAGGAGTAAAAGAGAGAAAAAATAAGGGAGAAAACAAAATGGAAAAATATCTGCAAACTTGAGATTGAGCACCCAATCACAGCCTAGGGTGGGAAACTAAACCCGCGTACAGGTGTCTTTAGATAGAGATTGGGTTTGGATATCAGCTAGTGTCATTTTAGGAGTTAGTGCAATATATCAATGGTCATAATAAGTGGAACTTGGGCACGTTATACTAAGATTGACTGATGAAACAATATGCCGAGGGGCGAGATAAATACGAGGGTAAAGCCTGCCATAAACACACCAATCAGCGGCCGATTTTGCCCGCCAATCGGGGTGCCCACATGGGGCGACAGATCCCTTTCGCCCCACAGTTCGGCCGGCCAGAGAATGGACATGTCCGATATTCTCTGGCCGATGCCAGCCGATGCCGTTACTTTCAATGAAGACTTCATTGAAGGTAACGGCTGGCACACAAAGGGTGCCCGCCGATACAATCAGCTTGGGAATGCAGCGTGATGGCGTCAGCACGCTGCTTTCAAGAGCTGATCGCACCAGCTCTGTCGGCCCCCACTCCGTGTGTGTGTGTGGGCCTTAAGACAATTATAGTTACCATTCCCCAAAGCAATAAATAAAAGTTCTTGATATATGATGAGGAGTCACAGGAGTGTGTCTTCTCTTCTTTGTCTTTCCTGTTGGTGATAAGAGGTGGCGCATCTTCATCCAACACTTGTACCTGTCAGTCAGATATACGTCTTAAGGTTTCTCCTATACAAATCAACACCAAGAGGCTCTTATCACTCTACCTAAACAAGAGGAAGGCCCTGCTTACTCCTAATTCCCAGATCAAAGTGGACTTTACAATCTTACAATAAGATTTCTGTACCAAAAGTGCACCATAGACTTCAATGGTAAATTGTTCTTTATGTTGTAGGCCTGTAACTTCCCAAAATATGTCCGTAAAAGTGTCTTATAGATATTCTGAATATAATAATGTTTGAAACAAACAATTATGCAAAATATTTTTTTTTATCGGCATCAGGGCTAGCACCCCCCCCCCCCC
>CM070032.1:46247046-46260539 GCA_036250615.1 Ptychadena robeensis | reverse complement strand
TCTACAGGGGGTCTCTCTGGCTACCTACAGGGGGGCTCTCTGGATGTTTATAGGGGGTCTCTCTGGCTACCTACAGGGGATCTCTCTGGGTACCTACAGGGGGTCAGATATCAGATATCTGGGGTAATTGCTGGATTTCATTCATTGGGTAATTGCGGCATTTTTTATATTTGGGGCATGTGCCTCACTTCATTTGCGAGGTGTTTGTTGTATTTTATATGTGCATTGTGTCTATTTAGATGTATGCAAAGTAAGGGAACCCCCATGTGGCATTAGGGGCACCATATTTGCTATGGGTTTCTCCTTTAACTAAGAGAATAGTGTTGGAGAATTAAGGGTCTTTCAATGGCAGGGAGGGGGGGGGGGGCATAAAAACAATTTGCTATGGGACCCATTTGCTATGTTTCCATTACGTTGAGGTCCCGACGTAGCAGATAGCCTTACCTGCTCGGCGGAGGATCTGTCTTCATGGCGCTTAGCTGCTCCGCCCAGCTGCTACGTCAGGATCCCTGCTCATGTATACGCTTAGCGGAGGGGTCCCGATATATAATGGAAACAACCCCATTGATTGCTAGCTACACCCCCCCCCCATGACATGTGGTTGTACCTGGACAGAGAGTAATATGAGGTAAACACGTGTATTACAGCTTTGTGTACAAATGACACAATGGCCACCCTGCTGTATGATTGTTATAGGCCAGTGGTGGCCAACTGAGTTGATATGGAGGGCCACAAGTGCGGCCCTCAGCGTTAACAAAGGGCTGCACATAACATTTTCAACCTTTACTGACTTGTAGAAGCATTTTCTAATGCAAATAGGACAGAAGGCAGAGCTAGAAGACATTTTTAAATAACAAAACTTGTTTTAAATGATACTTCAAGCATTAGGTAACACTGTAGTGTGGTAATGCACATTTTGTGTCATATACATCGTTAAAGGTTATGTGTCTCATAGATATCATCAAAGCCACTGATTATATATATGGGGCACATAACCTTTGATTCAATGGTTATGTGCCCCTATTCTGAAGTTATGTGCCACAATATATATTATACAATCACTCTTACAGATTGACCAGGATGGCCTTGGTGGTGATCCTTGCATTATTTTTCACCTCTCGCACTATCCTCCTGACCAGCACAGGTGTCACTTTTTCCTTCGAACCACGTCCTCTGAGATTTTCTACAGTGCAGAACATCTTGTATGTTTTAATATTACTTTGCACTGTAGCAACTGGAACTTGAAAACATTTAGATATGGCCTTGTAGCTCTTTCCTGACTGACGCAGGTCCTCACTGAGCTCCTTTGTCTTAGCCATGACTGTCCACAAACCAACTTCAGAGAGCTGCTGTTTTTAACCTGATGTGTTGATTAAAACAGCTGTTCCCAATTACCCATGGCAACTAGGATGTTTTAGGATGCTTTAGAACAGTTTGGACTATTTGCAATGGTATTGAACTTTGGATTAGGGTATGAATAATTTTGGACATGACACTTTTTGCTCAAATGTAAATAAAGGCTGAGAAATGTTTCTTTCCACAAAAATGCCTCTTGCTGGTTGAATAAAAGTAACTTTAAGTCTAAATTTGCCAGGGGTATGAATAATTATGGCTTGACTGTATATATAATTCAATTTTTTTTATGCAGTTGAGATAAATCTATAGGAATGTGTTATATATATATATAAGAATATATAATATTATAAGAATATATAAGAATTTTGTGCACACACTACAGTCATGGGTAAATTTCTGTGTGATTCTGGTTTTCACTGTGTTGAAATCTTTGTGTTCCACATGGACAATACGTACTCCAAAAAAGTCATCCTGTCCCTTCAACACCTCCACAGCATGATGCTGCCTCCATCATGCTTCACTGTTGGGACTGTATTGGACAGGTGATGAGCAGTGCCTGGTTTCCTCCATACATACCGCTTAGAATTAAGGCCAAAAAGTTCTATCTTGGTCTCATCAGACCAGAGAATCTTATTTATCACCATCTTGGATTCCTTCAGGTGTTTGTTAGCAAAATTTGGGCTTCCATGTGTCTTGAATTGAGGAGAGGCTTCCTTCGGGCCACTCTGCCATAATGCCCTGACAGGTTGAGGGCTGCAGTGATGGTTGACTTTCTACAACTTTCTCCCATCTCTCGACTGCATCTCTGGACCTGATCTTTGGGTTCTTTTTCACCTCTCTCACCAAGGCTCTTCTTCCCCAATAGCTCAGTTTGGCCAGCTCTAGGAAGGGTTCTGTTCATCCCAAATGTCTTCCATTTAAGGATTATGAAGGCCACTGTGCTCTCAGGAACCTTAAGTGCCACCGATTTCTTTTCGTAACTATGGCCAGATCTGTGCCTTGCCACAATTCTGTTTCTGAGCTCTTCAGGCATTTCCTTTGACCTCATGATTCTCATTTGCTCTGACATGCACTGTGAGCTGTAAGGTCTTATATAGACAGGTGTGTGGCTTTCCTAATCAAGGCCAAAAAATATAATCAAGCTGGATTTAAATGAAGGTGTATAACCATCTAATGGATGATCTGAAGACATGGACGCACCTTAAATATAAAGTAAAATATATGAGTTTCACAGCAAAGGGTCTGAATACTTAGGGCCATGTGATATTTCAGTTTTTCTCTTTTAATAAATCTGCAAAAAGGTCTACAATTCAGTGTTTTTCTGTCAGTATGGGTTGCGGTGTGTACATTAATTGGGGGAAAAAAAGGTAAACGTTTTTAGCAATATAACAAAGAGTGAAAAATGTTAAGGGGGTACTTTCCATACCCACTGTATAACTCTGGAGCCAGTTGTACCAATGTACTAAGGAGAGCAGCCAGAGCACGGCTGCTAAATAATATGGCAAACTATGTCCAGTTTTGTGTACAAAGGCTGATCATAGTAGAAAGATATATTTACTACCTAGTTATTCATCTATTTGAATCAATATGGATTAATTGACGTCTGAACAGCTTTTCGTACTGCCAACTATTCTCTAGAAATTGTAAATGGAAAATGCATTACTGTCAACTGAACACAAGGTGGCGCTAATGTTCTTTCATTTTATAAATTGTTCTTTTTTAAATAGTTCTGTTATATAGGGCATTGACTACTTAAGATTTTGTCAAGATTTGTTAAGTCGAGTCATCCAACGCTAAAGTCATAGTCAAGTCAACGGATCGTTTAATGATGTCATCATACCGACGCAGCAGAGGAACACAAATGTCCAACAATGAACAAATATTATAACTTCTCTGTAACATTTAGGCTTTGTTTCCATTGTACGTCGGGAGCCCTCCGCTAAGCGTATACGCTAAGCAGGGGTCCCGACGTATCCCATAGACTCAGCCTGCCGGCGGATGGTCTGTTTAGACATCCGCCGGTGTACAGGCTGAACGTACTCGACTACGTTCAGCCTGACACCGGCGGATCGGGTCGGCGCAATGAAGACAGACCCGTCCGCCGAGCAGGTAAGTCTATCTGCTACGTCGGGGACCCCCGCTAAGCGTGTGCGCTTAGCGGAGGGCTCCTGACGTAATGGAAACAAGCCCTAAAAGTCAACATCATAAAAAAACAAAACATAGGCTAATACCTTTTAGTGATAACTTTAAATACAAAACAGAAAGTGTGTACAGCTTAAACCGTGGCTGCTAAGACACATAGAATGAGTCACCACTATAGATTGTGCTTCACAAAACAGAACATGGTCATTATAAAATAAATATATCTGTAAAGCTACTCAACGTGCTCTGGACCTGACAACTCACAGCAGTGCTAGCATCACTCATGTTAGCTTGCGGATGCTGTTTTAGATTGCCGTACATAACAGTAGTACTTTTGTTGTACTTTAACAGACTGTGCAGATCACTGTGCAGTTTGTGTGGTCTAGAGTGAAGTATTTCCATACTCCTGATGTATGTCCGTCACCTACTGCCTCTGCTGCCATGTCTTTCTTATTGTGTTAAAATTTTTGCCCATTTTTTATTTAGTGACTATAATAATTAAGGCAAGGAACGTGCATCAGCGCAACCCAGAGGCAGAGACTGCATGGTGTATACAAGTGCGCACACAGAGAAAGGAAAACTACACACCACTTGTCTACTTCTCTCAGAAGCCATTGACTTGTGCCTCTGAAGTTGTGTTGTTGATTTTCCATTAATGCCCTACTGACGTATATCAGAGCACTTCACCGAGTGCAGGGGCAAATCACTAAGGCTAGGTTCACATGAACATCCGTTCAGAGCCGCATTTAATGCTGTCTGGGTGCCTCCTCCTTTTCTAAAAAAAAAAAAGATTGATTGAATCCCCCAATAATGCAGAACCCCTTTGCCTATGCATAATAATTTGCATGTGCAGAGGGGAGTTTAATATAATAATTTTTATTGGAATGTTTTTTTAAATGACCAATCCTTTACCAGATCCCTGTTTGGCATAGGGTTTATCTCATCTGGAAAGAAGGGCCAACAAACGAAAATGGTCCCCCTCCAAGCAGTACTAGGCTCCCAAACACAACCTCCCAACACAACAATCCTTCTATTGCCCACCTTCCCTGGCCAGTTTGCCGGAGGGCATTACTTGAAGGGGAGGCCATGCTCATTAACCCCCCCCCCCCCTTACCAGGCTTTGCCAGGCTCTTTGCCTTGAAGGGGTCTGGTATGACCTTGAGGGGGTGCTTGTTCCTACTGATTCAGCTAGTGACACATACACTGGTAGGCATTGGACAGAACCATTGTACATAGCAAAGCTTCATTGTTATTTATTTATTTTTTTTCAAAATCTTCATTGTTATTAACCTCCCTAGTGGTTGAGATGCACCCAGCTCAGGAACAAGCTTGGCTCATGCATACTGGCTTGGTAAGCATGCTGTGATTCTGGATGTCAGGGGACCCACCAATCAATTTCGGCACCACCCTAATGCATTACCGGTGATGGCGAAAAGGCTTGGGGGGGGGGGTGCCATAGACCTCTAAGTTAATGGAGTGGCATTCATTTCGCAGCCCCATGTGTACAGGTAGAGAGGTAAACAAGCAGAGTACAACGTATTCTGCTCTTATCGCCTGAAAGAGGGAGCCCCGCCCATCATTTGCACCCATTTGCACCGCACGTACCGGGGTGAATCAGGGGATGACAATGATCTCACCCCTATGTTGCCACTGACACTCTCTAGGCCTCCACACACACACTTACCTCCCTGATCCAAACACAGGGGCAGCCGGGCCTCACTGTCCTCACCTGCAACAGCGGCTGAGCGGGCTTTCTTCCAGTTGGCAGGTCCTTGAGCACATCCCCCAATAAAGGTCCAAGACACATCCAGTTGTTGTAAATATGGTTTATTGTAGTCACATCAAGGTGCCAAATACGATATTCCTGGGAGCCATCTGGGAGCAGCATCTGTCAGTACAGTCTCTATCTCTCTGCCCTAGCCTTCTCCACCCAAGCGTCCTATCTTAGGCTTGGACTTTGCCCTTGTCCCCAGCGTGGGGTACAAGGGTGAGGCCTTAGTTACATCTCTGTGTAGGCCTGTCTTTGGATCCACAGGCCTGAGGTCTGTTCCCCACGGGATCCAGTACACCTGTCCTCCTCTACTCTGCTGCTAGGAAGACCCAATTTCCTGAAAGTCCCTAACTTATATAGGCTCCCATTCTCCTTCCAGATGGCTCTCCAAGATCACAATATCACATGTTTCAAAAATTTACAGTGACACCTCCCACCTTATGTTTTGCCCAGGAACAGCACAAACACAATCACTGACATTACCCATGGGGACACAGTTAACGCCTTAATGACCATGGTACAGCACACTACAATCCACCTTCCTACATGCTTAATAAAGGCTACCGCTAGGTAGGTAAAACAGTAAAAGCTTTTTTTTATTTTTGCTTTTGTAATAAAGGCTTTAACTATAGTGAGGGAATTTAGTATTTGATCCCCTGCTGATTTTGTATGTTTATCCTTTGATAAATAAATTACCAGTCTATGATTGTAATGGTAGATTTATTGGATCTGTGAGAGATGGTATAGCAACACAGAGCCCATGCAAATCCAGTGCACTAAAGTCATATTGCTGTGCATTGCAATAAGAGAAATAAGTATTTGATCCCCTATCATACAGCAAGATTTTGGGCTCACCGTTATCTTCACTTTATTCTGGTAACAAGCATAAAGAGGAATAACCCCTGTAAGGGAGTTCTCCTAATCCCAGATTGTTATTACAGTACAGTACAGTGACTCCTCGTTGGTCTGGGGCAGCATGCAAGATCTCACCTTGTGCAGTTGCAATAATCATGGGATCAGTGACGTGGCAACCCCAATTTTTTTTTGGGGGGGGGGGGGGCTTGTCAATGGTCTGAGGGCTCAGTCATAGGATTGAAGATATGCAGAGGCAATCTGTAGTGGAGTGACAACATTTCACTCCCCAAACTTTTTTCTTACATAGCTTAAGGACTTGCTTCAAGTGGACTCAAGAGGACTTCTCAAAAACCACAGCTGCAATATCAGTGTGACCGCTGCAGCACATACTATCAGCATGAATCATTACTGTGAGCAGTACTGGGAGGACTACAGGTCCCAGCATGTCTAGGGGGAGCTTTATCAGTGTTATGGCAATGAATGGAATGCTTTAGATTAATCATGTCAAGTATGTGTGAAAGTAGTGATCTGTCCCATGGTATATTTCATTTGCATTTAATATTAATGGTTAACCTTAACCAAACCTGGCCCTCTTTGAAATTTTTTTTGACGCCCCTGTGTAGGGGAAAGAAAACCTTCACTGCATCGAAGGGACAATCAAGCATCTCCTTTCTTCACCCAGGACATAGAAATCTGGCATGCAAATGAGTGGCCTAAGAAGAGACACATTCAGGTCCTTTAGTGGTCTATTCAGTCTCCAGCCCTCAAAGCCTCACTGACTGAGAAAGTCTGCAAAGAGTCAGGACAAAATGCCTGGTGTCAAACTACAAGAAATGTTTGACCTCTGGACTGCCAGCCAGAGTTATGCCACCATGTACTAAGTAATCTTCTGGGAAGGGATCATATTCTAGTTTCTCTCATTACAATGCACATCAATCTCTGACTTTTGACTGTGATTTGTCAGAGGCAAATGTACAAAATCAACTTCTTTGCCTCACTGTATAGGAATAAAAGCTAATCATGGTGAATACCCATAGCAGCATGAAATGGTTTATCCCAGCCAATTAAAGCGGATCTACCAACTCACAGGTTACAATATGGGCAGCAGCACTGCCAATAATTAGGGAAGTCACTGCTCCAAAAAAAAAATTCTGACAACAAGAGGGTTGATTTTTCTTGGATCTCACATTCCCACCATGGCGTGTGTTTTGAAATACTGCCCGCAAGGGCACCTGGGATAATGTGCCACAAGTGCCCTAGTCCCGAGGGCAGCGCTATGCCTGAGGGATGTAATGTAATCAAAGCTCCATCTAGTGGCCATTTTATAAACGTACAGCTCCAACATCAAAATGAAGTATCCCTGAAGAATGGGCGAACCAGTTCTTTTTGCCAGTACTAAACATGCTGGCACCAGGAATGAGGAAGTGAAGAAGGATTGTAAATTTTTGTTTTATTCTGTAGCAGTTTTCCAAGATGTAAACTGTTGAAAGATGAATATTATGATCTACCCAATTACAGAGGTGCGCATACATTTTTTAGTTAGCTACTTAGATGAGTACCAGGAGATGGTGTGTGGTAGCACTCCATATGTAGCATGGTTTTAATAAGTGAAGTATTCCTCACTGTTGGTAGATTCTGCTGCAGATGGACCTCCCTGTTCCTGATTGATCCTACAATTCAATGATCAGAATCTTGGCCCCATGCACTCTGATCGCGGGCGGTCGCAATTGTTCTGCCTGTTTCCCTGTGGTAATTCAATTGACTGCATACATTCAACAATAAAAACTAAAATCATTTTGGTAATCTGAAAAAAATGAACTTTTACAGTAGTGTATATATGATAAAGAAGTTGTTTTTACAGCTATTTAATTCAATCTCAATTGGGGGTAAAATCCCCCTGCTATACCATCTTCAGCCACAAGATGCCCCCAGAGAACACTTGCCGTCAATGTACATATCACGTCACTGGCTTCTTTCTGACACAGGGAAAATTGGTGATGGTGAGGGCTGCAGATCTCTACTCTTTGGCTCATAGCAATACTCACTCCATGACTCCTCGGCTGCCCCTGATAGCTGAGCCCCCTCCGGAATTCCTCTTAGTTGTTAGCATGCAAAGGTGCATAGTGACACTACTGAATAGCTAGTTTTTATTTCCCATGCGTAGCTGCGTACCACTTATGTGCACCTCTGGTGCCGATTATAGGAAGTAGATACAGAGGTCAGCTTTAAAGTTTTACTAGTTTCCATACCAAAGCTTACACACATTGCATGCAAATGCCCCAATAGTGAACTCCAAATCTGCAATCAGAAACCTTATGGAACTAGTACACTAGGCATGTTGCAAGGGCATTACAAGTAGAAAATAGCTGTTATTTTTGTTCTCATATATTATTCATCATTTAATCATTGATTATTTTCTACCGAGGAATTAAGAGAGCACAGACACCAGCTCTTAGTACAGTACAGAAGATTGGGAGAGTGTAAGATAAAACAAAATCTGGTGATACGAAGACATCACATTTGGAATGTTATACACTGATGATACCATTAACATAACATTTTCTGCATTGTATATAAGAGAGAAAAGTATAGAAAACCAACCAATAATGCCCAAAAAATTTTCATTTGTCATGACAACCACCTATAACCCAGGCGAACAACCTGCAGCCCTTTGGGTGTTCTTCAGTGGCCCCCATGGTCCTCCACTTGTGGCCCACGAAACCTAACTGTTAATGCATAGGGCAAAGGATCTCAGTTGTCCGCCAACCACCCAACTGACGGCTCTTCGTCCGGGATCTTCTTCAAGCATGAAGGTCACTGATTGGCTTTAACATCTCTAAGTAAGAGACTACTTACTGACATTTGTAGTTGCATTTACATTACATTTACAGTTGCATTAACTCTTTGTCAGAGCCTGGACTGTATCGATCTAGTGCAGTTTATTGATGCAGAAGTTATTGATAATTGCCCAATCATTTTATTTTGGGACCTAGCCATACCCGTTTGATCAACTTGCCATCGATCACAGCCTGGTAACGTCATGGCTTGATCCAATGGGAATCAATGTGCACCACTTTGCACATCGATTTCTGTTTGATGTGGTACACCCGCTGTACTCCCGGTGTTGTGAGATATTTTGCTACCAGAAAAATCTCACAACATCGGCTAGGAGCTGCTGCCCCCCTCACTGTACACAGTAGCCCGTGCTTGGCTCCAGGAAAGGGGGCGGAGCTAAGCATGGGCTGCATGGGCTGCCCCCCTCCTTTGCAGCCATCCTGTACCACGATCTGGCTGTGATGGGGCTGTGTGGAAGTTGTTTTTTGTTTTTTTCGTTTGATCGACGCAAACTATCAAGCGGAAAGGTGATCTGTGTATGGCCACCTTTGGTGCAACACATTTCTAAAAAAATAAATAAAAGGAACATATTTAATCAGAGCATAGATTCAAGTAAGTTATACTTCTGGGATGTTGTTGTGGTCAGTTAAGTAACAGAGGGGGTTGTTTTTCAGCTGTTTTGGTGTTAACCAAATTAACAACAGGTAAGGTAAAGAGTCACCAATAGGAAAAAAACCAAAAACAGGAATTGTTTTGCAGGTGGAAACCATTTTTTCGATTTTTGTCCCTTTCTTTATTTGAATGTTTTTCAGTGGTTTAGCATGTGATTTGGGTCACTGTCACTACTGGTAGCACATTGGCCCCCAAATTGGGGGGCAGGGAGGTATTCTGGGGGTATTAGTGGGGGCAGCCAAGGTGGCACTCAGAGCAGATAATCTGATTATCAGTCAGAGAGGAGAGATCTGCAGCACTATTGGCTCTTCCTACTGTTAGTTCTTTCTCTCCATCTATGCAGTGTCCTCACCTTCTTCTACCAGTGCCAACAAATCAGAAGCCAAGAAGAGGGTCAAGCAGGAAGACGACCATGGGGAAACTAGATGCATGCTGCAGGGTGTTTACAGTAATGCCTTGAGTTACACGTTACTGCAAAACGCATGCGCCAGTGTAAAAGATACAACACAATGTGTACCTTGCATTATGCATGGGAGGGCTCGATAATGTTCCTATCTTGAAATGAGGGCCCTGCAGGGTTTGGGAACCACTGTGGTAGCATGAGGCAATACCTGGAACTGACAGAGGTTGCATAGGCAGTCCAAATACACCAGGATAGCAAGTCAATATGCAGCACAGACTAAGGGTAATTTCACACCTGCAGTGGTTTCCATTACCAGTTAACATTAACATACTTCACTGCGTTTGTGTGTCTCATTTACAAGTATATGGGAAGTACGTGCGCTGTGTCCCCAGAAATGCATGCTGCAGGACTGTAAAAGCAAACTCTGAGCCAGTGCCGCATCGCACCTGCAGAGCGGCTAGTGTGAAATAGCCCTCAAGAGCATGGAGGAGATTCCAGTAGATGGGCACTTACTTTAGGAGAGCTAAACAGGGTTGTTGAAGGTCCTTAACCCATCAGCTGTACCCATCATTGTCAGACAAGCACATGGGGGGCATACAAAATACTGTGTACAATTCTGAGCTGCTGCACTTCCGAAAATTGTACTAGCCGGACACATCCACTTTTCACTTTAAGCTTCTTGGTGGCTTTGGATTAAGCTCTCTAAAGCCCCCCATACACCTTTAGATTCCTCCATACAATTTCAATGAGACCTACCAACAACTATGTAGTATAGTGACCTCCCTGATAGAATACATAGTGATTGGAAGGTGTAGAAAGATCCTCATATTACATGGTTTTGGTAGAAGAAAAGTTGGTTGTACAGAAATCCGTGTGCGATCCGACCTGCCGGCTTTTTTTCAACGAAACTCAAGGTGGGCTCCCTTATAGTTGCGGCAGACCAACCTTTATGTGCTCGGCGGGAGCAAGCACGCAGGTTGGTCTGCTACAACTATGGCCGGGAATCGGCCCGTCTATGGGGGGCTTTAGAAAACATTGTGACCACTAAGCCTGTTTGTATATATATATGTAACTCCTTTCTATGCTTACATTTGAAAGTCAATTGAAACAAGTACCAGTCCTTTCAATAAACTTAAAAAGATACATTTTTGGGGGTCAGGGAAATTGATGGTTGATTGTAATCTATGCCAACTGTAGTAACAGATTTTTGATCAAATTCTTTTGGATCGACTGAAAGCGTAATTAAATAAAGGTTCAATCTCATTACAACCAATTAAAATTTCCCAGCATGTCCGATAATTTTTAGATCAAAAATTTTCCCAATGAATGAATTTGCTCTGCATACGGTAGGAATATTGACAATAGCACAGAATTGATAAAACTGAGGAGTACAGAAGATGGCAGTAAAGGCCAGAGAATATGATCCACCCAGTGACAGTGACGTCAGATTTTTAAACAGTTATAGACTTGGCAGTGCCAGGTGCCTGGGCATACAGGGGTGTTCAGTGCTGTGCTATTTTAAACACACACAAGTATATAGAACTCATCTGGGTGTGGTGAAGTAGTCATAAAACGTATAAATAAACCTGCATTTAGCTATTCTGTCTTCCTCATTAAGGTAGCCGAATTGATTGAACAGAAATCCACCCAAAGTGATATTTATCGAACAGAACATCGATCCGTCAGGCCGGAACAGGGGGCTCTCCCGT
The DNA here is from genome assembly GCA_036250615.1 of Ptychadena robeensis. Lineage (NCBI taxonomy): Eukaryota > Metazoa > Chordata > Amphibia > Anura > Ptychadenidae > Ptychadena > Ptychadena robeensis. Next base: position 46,248,796 of record CM070032.1, on the reverse strand, counting down.
CCCGGGCCAGAACATCTAGGATGGTGGTGGGTGATGATGTCATCACGAGCAGCCGGTCCTGCTGAAAATTGTCCGGGCACCCTCTGTGTGCCAGCACTTACTTTTGATCCAACGTAATGAAATCAATCTATGAATTACTGACATGTCTGTAATAACTTAAGTTGACTTGTTGGGCGATTTCTGGAAAACTGAACTGTTCGTCTGTGAATCTATTCTGTGTGGCGGTACAAACGATTGATGTTCGACAACCAATTGATTTTTTATTGTGCAATATGATCGAATCGATGATCGAAATGCAAAACATTTGACTGGCTTCCCTTCCCAACTTACAGGACCTGACGAATCTGCTGATGGTTAGATGCCATACACACAGTCAAGTCTTTGACCCATGGGTATTATGTGGCACTGGAGGAACCTACACATTACACAGGAGATGATATTGGTTTTAGTGCTTTTATTGTATATGAATAGTTTAGAGCCTAGGTGCCCAACCTGCCCTTTGGGCGTTGTTCGGTGGCCCCCCTTGGTCCTCAACATGTCAATTCGATTTTGCCCCCAAAACCGAACTGTTAATACATAGGGCATCTGAGATCTGGTCCGCCGCCTGCTGAGATATGTTGACAGGGGGAGGATCTGGATTGATGTTATGTGCGGCCCTTAAAGCCCCCCATAGACAGGCAGACTCCTCCATACAACTTTCATGAGACCTACCAACAACTATGTAGTATAGTGACCTCCCTGATAGAATACATAGTGATTGGAAGGTGTAGAAAGGTCCTCCTATTACATGGTTTTGGTAGAAGAAAAGTTGGTTGTACAGAAGTTGCATGGAGGAGTCTGCCTGTCTATGGGGGGCTTTAGTGATGCGGAAGGGCCGCACTTGTGGCCCTACATATCAACTCAGTTGCCCACCACTGGTTTAGAGTCTGGCCATTAGCCTAAAGCATTGAGATTAATAACTATGGCCACAGACCCACGCTTATTATGCATTATCACCCCATAAGTGCTCTCCTAAAACTTTTATTACTATTAAGCCCCCCATACACCTTCAGATTCCTCCATACAACTTTCATGAGACCTACCAACAACTATGTAGTATAGGGTCCTCCCTGATAGAATACATAGTGATTGGAAGGTGTAGAAATGTCCTCCTATTACATGGTTTTGGTAGAAGAAAAGTTGGTTGTACAGAAGTTGCATGGTAATTGTATGTGGTGTATGGGGGGCTTCACACAGCAGTGATAATACATTTGAAGACATAATTTAAGCGAAAACTTCTCAACAGCCTAGAAAAGTCGATGAAAAACAAATTTTACTTTCACCTTGGAATGGGCTTATCTTTGTGCTGTTCGTTAATGAATTCCTTTATGGTATCAGCTCGTGCCATTTTCATTTAATCACACTGTTTTGTCTAAGCAACATCACCACGCCAATGCAAAATGTGTAAACGTATTTGCCTGTGATGTTTTCCTCTCCTGGATTCATTACAAGACGATAACAAAATGGTTCATGGCTGAATCCAGCAATTTTAGCATTGAAACCAAGGACTGACTTTTTGTTTGATTATCCCTGACGTTCAGAAAGAGCCAGTGTGTGGAGTGAATCATATTGTGCTGCACTTTAAACTACCTGAGTATGAGAAGGATAGTAACAACGCACATAAGCTAAGTGGTGTGTTCAATGGAACACTTGACCTTAAAGCCCCCCATAGACAGGCAGACTCCTCCATGCAACTTCTGTACAACCAACT
>CM070032.1:46222964-46235551 GCA_036250615.1 Ptychadena robeensis | reverse complement strand
TAGGAGGATGTCATGGGGTGGGCGAGCCCTGCCAGGACACACGTGCAGCCAGTACCGGTGAGTCTGCAAAAACTGCAGGGATAACAAGTAAAAAGCTTGGAGTGATTAACAAGCAATGATTGCCACCTCTTCCTGCCAATACTGCCCCCCAGCCCATGATAAAACCACCGGCAGAACAAATATCCTCCATCCCTAATTTATTGGTTTTCACTAGAGAGTTAAGCTTACTGTGTATTTTTATCTATTTGTTGCTGCATTTGTTACCTTTAGTAATGGCCATTTCTGAGATACAACAAAAAAACTTTCCAAAGTGAGACACTGGTCAAGTGTCCCCTTTTAAAGATTAATTCACTAATAATATTGTGGTAACAAAATTCCATCTCTTTTAGTTTCGAAAAAATAGAATGAAAACACAGACCGCAGTGTTACTACCCTTTCCAAAACTATTAGAAAATGGCTTTAGAAAGACTTTGGGTTTACATCAATTATATATCAGTTGTTCATGTATGTACTGTATATGATACAGATTTACCTATGTTTTTCATAAGAAGATATACCTTAACCTTCTTTGGAGATGGGGCCCTAAAATATAGTCAGAACCCCCTTAAAGTAAACCTGTCATGGGATAAGCATGCAGCGGGTAATGCTAACTAGAGATGGTCGAATTAAAAAACGTGACGATTTTGAGTTAATTGCAAAGCCCATGAGCATGGTATCATTACCAAACTTGCTGGAGATGTAGGGTTGGGGGTATAGTACAAAAAAAGTATTGTTCTAGCACAAACAGTTTTTGCACAAATTGAAAAAAAAACTACATGTGCTAGAGCAAAAACATTTTTTGCAAATGTTCCCCCAACCCTTCCCTACATCTCCAGCCATTATGGTGATGATACCATTTTCAGAGGTTTTGCAATCGGCTTACAAAGTCAGCTAGTTGAAAAATTTGACCATCTCTATTGCTAACTTCTCTATTTGAAACTACTAGTAGCAACTTCAGATGGAAGTCAACAGTGCGGTTAGCTCATTTTTCTCTCCATATTTTCAGGTAAGTGGCCATGAAGAACTCTTTGGTTTCCTTTGAATTGTTGTTTTACTTACTGTTTAAGCTTGGAGTTTCCTTTTGTCAGCAGAGACTTTGTGACATCAGTCTGACATACGTCTCAGAATCACAGTCAATATCTAGTGTATTTTTTATAAGCATTTTTGTAACACAATGACTCCATTTCAATACTAGGTTGCAAGCAGACCTCGCTTTTCTTTTCTTGTGTGACATGAAATCAGCTTAGTTCATGGATCACTGATTTTTTAAATATCCGTAGAGTTGGGCACCTGGAGTGGATAGATCTCAGTTCAATGCCCTCCATCTGTCACAATATACCACAATGAACAGTTGGCATGCAGGCCTGCCAAGATAAAGCCTACATCTGCTGCCAAAATTCACCAAGCAAAAGCCTAGAAACAGAAGAGATGCAATCTTATTAAAGTTGAATACTTAAAGGTTAATTTAAGTACAATAAAACTTACAAATAATTTGTATCGCCTCCCTCATTTTTTGAATTATAATAAGCACTTTTATTACTTTTTATTACTCATTACCATTACATGTCAGGAAAAATCAGTACATTGCTATATGACATGCACAATTCTCCACTGAATAGTGCTGCAAGTATAGAAAAAACCCAATATTCATGTTTCATCTGACAACATGGAAAGTCAGAAATCAGGCCAGGTCACTTTTGGCAACAAAGACACTTAAAGAAGGACAAGAAAATCAAACACAGGAGCACACTCAAGCATACTGCTATACAGAGGCTATAATAGACAATGGTGTGCAAGACAGAGTCTTATGTAATAAGAAGTTTCACATTGTGCCACCTAGTGCTATAGGATTGGTGAACAATTGGCTGATGAATCTCCTGTGGTCAACTGGTCCGCAGGAAATTCAAATTGAACATGTCTCGCCCAGTGTTGAGGCAGCAGGGCCCCTGCATTGTACTGGTGCTGTGCACATCCACAGAGACGCTGGGGATGCCGTTTGACCAAACATTCATTCGGCCAGGATCAGATCCCTCCACCAAAGCAGGAAAAATGCTTTAGAGTAGTTTTGTCACAAATGACTACCTATAAACTCAAGCTTTTAAAGCTCAATACTTCTCAACAGGCAATTCTATACAATTTAGTATTTCTGTTCCAAATTATTATGGGAATTATATTGTTCTCTGATTTTCCTTGATAGCTACAGTCAGTAGAAGTTAAAATGTTGAGTCATCATCCATTAGAATATAATTTAAATGGTTTGTTTTTGCACAATAAAAAATAAATAAAAGGCACTGAATTATTATAATTTAATATGTTTCAGAATCACAGTCAATATCTAAATGTTTAAAATATTTAAACAAAAATGTTTATCAATACTAATACAACAATAACTACCCATACTTCTTATTTTGACCAGCCAGATTTGCCGCCAACCAGATATTAAACATCTTATCAGCTAAAATAGCTAATTGTTCCCATTTATGATTGTTTGCAAGACCAATAACAACAGATAACAGTGCAGTACGCATGGCATAATATATTTTCAAACTATATTTCAGTCCCCCAGCAGTCTGCGAGGCCATGAACTGGTCCCCCATTAAAAATGTTTTGAATCCCTGTCCTACAGACTGAGAAACCAAAGGCAGGGGATCTATCACAGAAGCCAGCTTAATACAGTGATCGAGATGACAGCATTATTGCTGCAGATAATAATAAAATTAAAGAAGTCTGTTTAGGTTTGGTGAAAAATGTTCAGTCCTCGATATGTGCTAATTTCCTTTCTACAACCCTGGGGGCTAAAGCTGGCCATTTCCTTTAGATCTACCAACAACTATGTAGTATGGATCCTCTGCGATTGAACACAGGTAGTCTCTCATATTACATGGTTTTGGTAAAACAAATGTAATTATTAGAGCAAGATCTGAATTCTCAATAACAAATATAGAAAGAAAAAAAAGATTTAACATTTGTTTATTTCCTGTGAAAATGTTTCTTCAAGTATGTTTTCAGAAAATCTTAAAAGGTTTTTGACATAATCATTTTTCAGAGTTTTTGCCTTTTTTTTCTACTCTGAATGGTGGATGAGAACATCTTTGTTTTTGAAGTGTACATGAAGTTGAACAGAAATGTAGAAACTAAATAATTAAAAAATAATTTAAAATAGCTTAGCATTATCTATGTTTCTCTAAAGTCAAAAACTCAGATTAAACATTAATGTGCCATTTGCATATGGAATAATTTGGCAAAACATTCACATTAACATTGTGTTTTTTTATGATTACTCATTTTACATACTTGAAAGATACCCAGAGATGGACATTTCCATCTGAGATTTGGTTCATTTCAGCTATCCTAGTATATATTGAAAAACATTTAAAAGCAACAAAGTGCTTCTTTATCATTAGTGGTCATAGGTTAAATACTCATTATAAAGGGGAGGACCAGGAAAAAAAAAGCCTTATAACTCTACTTAATGGCTCAAAGACAGAAAACAGAAAATACATTTTTCATACCTAACTGCGTTGTTTTATTACTTCACACTTCCCCACCCCTGCTTACCACTTTTGCTATCGAAACTTGCAATCCAATCTGCTAAACTTCAAAGTTTACCTATTGTTTTGCTTATTTCTGGAGGGAGTTGTCCTTTTGTATGTTAATGTTCCTGGACTAATGATTTTTTTATTTAGTTTAAACTTGCTCCCACTAACACCAGGGATGCAAGGACATGGGACATATCGGATACAAAGCTGGCATCAGTGGAGGAGACCAGGAGCAGCCACACATGTCCATCTGAACATCACTGGAGGATGCCAGTTCAAGGTTACCATTTTTGGTGATTAAAATCTACCCTGGGTCACACTCAGGCTAGGAAGGGTTAGAAAAAAAATCCTACATCCTACAATCACTATCCTCCTGGCCAGCACTTTTGGCTTCCGCCGACCACGTCCTCTGAGATTTCCACGGGAACTTGAAAACATTTAGATTTGACCTTGTAGCCCTTTCCTGACTTGTGAGCAGCCACAATCTGCAGCCGCAGGTCCTCACTGAGCTCCTTTGTTTTAGCCATGACCACAAACCAACTGCAGAGAGCTGCTGTTTTTCACATGTTGAGTTGATTAAGACAGCTGTTCCCAATTATTCAGGGAAATTAGGATACTCTAGAACAGCTTGGACTATTTGGAATGATATAACATTTTGGATTTTCCCAGAGAGTATGACAGTTTGTAAAGGTAACGGGATATGGTAAAGGTATGAATAAATTTATACATGACACTTTTTGCTCAAATGTAAATAAAAGCTGAGAAATGTTTTTTTCCACAAAAATGCCTCTTGTACATCGTCTTATTATCTTTTGGGAGATACCTATGTCATTTTCTGTCAAAAAATTCCTTGCTGGTTGAATAAAAGTAACTTTAAGTCAAAATTTGCCAGAGGTATGAATAATTATGGGCTCAAATGTATGTATAAAACAATTATAAACCTTTATATATAATTTCTAAAAATTGATCTGACTTTTTAGGCATGTTTGTGATTTTCTTTATTTTCTTTTGGTTCCTAGGTTATGGACATCTCCTATGTCTACATTCTCCTTCGTCTACATTCATTTTTTAACTTGGCCAGCACTTCACAGAATGGAAATTTTGCAATAGCTTATTTTTTCAAGACTGCAGCCAAACACAAACACTACATCTTGTTTAGATTTCATCTTGTACAAATTGAACAATGATGTTTTATGTGAGTGCAGATTAGATTGGTAGATCTGTACTGATTTGCACATTGTAAGTGGTAGTGACAATCCAAAAATAACCAGTATAGTGTGCTAGAAGCACTATTGCATGAACATTTAACAATGTGAAAGCAAGACTGAGAAAACAAAGGAAAAAAACATATATATTTATGTGTGTGTGTTACTGGGTAGGCAAAGGGATAGTTCTTCAGTGTGTGTCATTAAAGCTGGCCACACACGGGCCGATTTTGTGTTCGATCGCCATGCATGTTCGCTGCGATCATTCGGGAATTGGAAACGGCCATGGTAAATCCCTGTTCGGTCGCCATTACATTGGATAGGGACCAGAAATCGATTGTGCAAAGTGGTGGAGGGAGTGATTCTCACCTCACCATGTATGTCACCACATCCTGATCGTTTGTTCGTTGACCCGCGTGTCGCCAGCTTAACTGAGATGAGACCTCAGTAGTGCTTTTCTCTTGGCAGATTTTACCCTTACCTATGCCTACTCTGACTTTCCTCCTCCAGATCTCCAACACCCTTATATGTTGAATCTTGATTTAGTCATTTACATTCCCAATTTGACACCCCTAACTGCAAACTTATATAGTTATTAATGTTTCCCTGCGTTATCCAACTGACCTAAACTGTGTACATTTAATAATAAAAACTTTTGGCAATCTAAAACAATTAACTTTTACTGTATAGTATACATAATAAAGTGAAGGCCCCATACAAACCCCCCCAACTAGGAGCAAAGCACAAAAGTGCCATTTTTCTGTGGAAACCTCTGTACTCTGTAATGTTAGTGCTATGTCATGTGACCTGCTGCATGTGAACCTTATTCAACAGGTTTATCTGGTGTAATTAGTAGAGATGGTCACATTTTGGGAACTTGACGACTTTTTGAGTAAATTGCAAAGCCCCTAAACATTAGATCATCATCAAGATTGCTGGAGATGTAAAGAAGGGTTGTGGGAACCAACAAAATAGCTCTAGCTTGTGCAGTTTCTGCATACAATAAATTGAAAGTTAAGTGGAAAATTCAACTCAAAATTTAGATTTTAAACTTAATTTATAAACAATGTGCTAGAGATTTTTTTCTCTACATCCCCAGCAATTTCTAGAACAATTACTAAATTGTCCACAAGATGGTGCTGCTGTCTATACGTGATTGCAAGTCATCAGTTGAGGGGTGCCAGCCCATAGCTCCAGGCAGCGGAATGCTGGGTCCCCCTAGATGGGCGGGGCTTAGGAAAAGTGAGTCCCCTGTCCACCTGCCCAAGGCCCTAGTTGTTTGTACAGCTATTTAATGTGTTTGAGCTTTAATCTCAACTCAATCTGCAATATCTACTTCAGCCACCACAAGTGAGCATTTGTCGTCAAAGCACAACACCTTCTCACACATCAGGTAGGAGGGGTGAGGAAGGGGAAAGCTGCGGGCATGTCTCCTTTCTCTGTGTAGTACGCAGTAAGGTTAATAAGGGAGCACATGGCTTGTTTTTAGTCCCTTATGCGTACCAGCGTACTACTTATGTGCTGCTCTGCATTTACCAAAGTATATTTGATTTGAGTTTTACCAATTCTATAAAAGGGTAATTAACTTTGTGCTATTTGTGCTATGTGCACATCTTGTACATGTCTTGACATTTTCCAGTCCAGGAGGATTTTTTCTCCATTGATTATTGCAGGATATTGCAGGGCATAGTGTGCTGGTACAACTCTTATACTTCTTTTGTATGTAGGAGGGGGTCACTGGTACAAAGCTGAATAACTGCTGCTACTCCATGAAAATATATACCAGTAAATATACAGTCAATATTCACTCATTTAAATTACATTATATTTATTTAACCAGGGCTTTCATCTACTAGACTTTCTGGTAACCTTTTCAGCTGCTTATAAATGAAATATCCCCAGGGTAATACAGACGATGTAATGACTTTTACCTAATGAATCCTCAGAGATATGTTTCTAGTACACACTGTACATTCCACACGACAGCATTTCATAGTATTCATCACTTTTGTTACACAGCCTGTGCATTTTCTTATAGTGAATCTTAGCTTATGATGCCAGATCTGGAGGACTGCTGCTTTAGGGTACATATATTTTAGTTGAAACATAGACTTATAAATCTTATAATTCCCCTATACATGCTTCAATCTGCGGCCGATTTCACCCTTGCATCGATCAATCTGTCCCGAAATCTGCTGCAAAACGAATGCTCAAATATTACATTTGGCCATAAATCGCCCCCCCCCCCCCAATCTACCTAAGGCTATGTTACCACATAGGCGATCGCTTCGTGCTCATGATTTTAATTGCACGCGTAACCGCGGGCGGGTGATTGCTCACACGATCGGGCGCGATTTACCAGACGATTTTCACTCGTGATTTTTTTTTAACCAACCCCATTCATGTCTATGGCCGCGATAAGAAAAAAGCTGTGATTCAGATTGTGGGTCCAATCGCGTCCCCATCCAAAGTAAGTGCTAGCACACAAAGGATGGACAGCTGATTCTCAGCATAACCGGTCGTCCATCTGCTGGGAGATGGACAGGTCATCTTAGCACGTATGGGGGACTTTACAATTAAAATAATTATAGTAGAGTGTTGTACCGTGTTAGCCAATAAATAATTAATGCAACACAGATCAGATAAAGGGCAAAGAGCACAATGTTTCTTTGTACACTCAGGCTGATTTATTAAAGCAACTAAAATTAATATATTTTATGGCCTGTGGCTTTTCTATCCAGCATAAAAAGCACACAAGTACTGTATGTGTCTTATATTTCCAGGTTTTTTTTTTTCAATATTTTTATTTTTAAAAAATAAAAATAATCCAGGTTTGAACTATTCAGTTGTGTCTCTCAAAATAAAAAAAAAACTTCCTTTTACCCTATAAAAGATATAGCATTTCAGCCAAGCCTCTATGCCATCTATTGCCAAGGATCTTGGCAGAAGCAATGGTTCTACCTTTTTTTTGTTTGTTTAGACTTGAGCTATGATATCACCGCCAAGCAAACAATCCCACCTTAGGCAAATCAAAGTCTATTTCATGAGTGAAAGTTAACCTAACATTGTAAAAAGGCATCTAAATATGAAAAACCATGACTGTGACTATAAATTAATTTATACCAGCTCAGCAATACTTAAGAACCTTTCCTTCATCTAAAGTTCAATAGCAATCTAAAGGTTGCCATACACAGGTCGATTTGTAAGCTATCAAAGTGCCGGTTTTGTCCAAGGAGAGGGCCATTTTCCTCCAGAAGGTTCCAGACTCATCTGTGCCTGTCTAGCAGACCATCTGCCCTTGCAGGATCCCTCACTGTAGGCATGTAGAGTTGTGGTGAAGGGGCTGACTGCCTAGGGAATACGTGACCTAGGTCACCAGGTGCAGCGGGGTCTCTTACCCTTTGGCGCACAATTCTCCTCTTCTTCCTAGTGGGCGGCCATCTTGGCGGCTATGGGAAGGAATGTTGGCGCGGTTTACCACAGGGAGACAGGCACCCTGGCCCAGACAGGCGGTCAGCGTGGTTCACACAGTTCCGTTTGCAGAAAGTATATCTGCGACACAGTTCTTTCATACGAGTAATAAAGGAATGTCCACACACTGGTTGCAAGTCAACTGGGGTCTACTTTACTGAGGGCAAAAGTAATTATCCAGACTTTCACCACCTCTGGTCCCAGAGGTGGAGTTGCATCTTAGGAAAGTACAGTTCCAACTGGGGATGCATATGCTGCCTGTCCCTGGGAAGGTGTCTCTGTGCCTGAGGAGTCTCTGAAGATGGAATCAGGGCTAAAGCTGCATAGGGGGCCCAATGGGGCACTACCCTACCCTAAGGGGAACAGTCAAACACCTACTTCATCCAGGTGAGGAGCTCCCATTGCCCTAGGCCGAAGGCCATTCCCATGAGGGCCTCTGGGAGGTGGAGGACACTGCAGAAGGGTCCTGTCAGCTTAGAGCGAGGGCGTGGCTAAGGACGCTACAATTTATATCACTTCCCCAGGCCAGAGACACATCCCCCAGGCAGGACCAGCAAACAACACAATATACATTATTAACCTTTTAGTGGGTTTTTCATTACACGACAGGCAGACTTTCAGGCCCAGGTTAACCCTTGATGAGCTGGTTATGAAGCACTCCCTGCTCTTTCCCACTGAAAGCTGTCCCCTACCTCAGATGTTACTTAGGCAGGATCTTTAGTCGCAGTTCACCAACACATGTTCGCAACAGTTGTTTCTTGCAGATAACTTGGGTACTTTTTTGTATTTCAAATAATGGGGAAACACTTGATTCACCACAGCCCAAGGGGATTGAAGGGTACAATCTTAGGGTTCAGTTCTATACAAGACATCTTACTGTGCCAGCCTTTGTGGAAGCTGCTTTACCCTTCTTAGATTAGCACACTAGCCTCTTTGCAGTTCTCGACTTGGAGACTCCCCACTCCCTCCTGGGTAAAGGATATATAGTCAGCTTATATCGCAAGACAGGTCCTCTTGCCCCAGGCTTGGTTAAGCCTGACCCATAAGGCACTCAGTGGATACAGCAGCTCAGCAGCAACTGGAATCTCAGTTTGGAAGACTGCCAGTCCCCAGCTGAGGGGGACACTTTTATAAACTTTTTTGGGGCTTGCACATTATATCACTGAAATCATTCTAGCAGGTGCTATAATCTTTCTGACCTTTCAGGAAAATCAAAACAATATATTTTGTACATAAAAAACTTATTAAACACTTGAAACTCTATTTGACAGGAACTTGACAAAGAAAGATTTCACCAACAAACTTATATAAACCTTTTCATACTTGTGTACAATCAGACTTCTAGCATGGCTCCTTATTTCCTACATATACCTTCCTGGTTCCTCTTGCTTAGAGTGTCCTTACTGTAGTTTAATATTGTCTTAACAACTGACACAGCATATAATCGTGGTGCTTTGTTTGTTCTGGAATTTTCACTTGCACAGCATAGCAAAGAAAAACAATTACTGTTACAGTCTCAACAGATGTGAGAGATTTCTTAGAAATAAATAGGTACTCATAACCACATGGAACCGATGCTTAGCTTGCCAGAAAAGGCTTAGAAGACACTTAAAAGTTACATTTACTGCTCACTGACTGTCAAAGAAAGTGATGACATAGTTAGCAGCATTTAGGACAAAGCAAAGCCATCATCATGTGGCTTTGCTTTACATTTACAGTAATCTATAACAACTACAGTAGACTGTAACAACTTGGCAGTTGCAGGAAATGTGATTGTTGCAAAACCTTTTGAGAGCTTTGGTGTAACTTCCTACTTTAAGATACAAACAAAAATATCTTAACCGCTTCCATATAAGAGCAATTGTACACTTGTTAGAAAATGTATTTGTAAGATTTGTGAAAATACAGAACATATAGAATGAAAAGATATTTGTATCTACCCTTTGCGGAACAAGCAAGTCACCAAAACCAACTGCAAGGGCTTTTAAAGGACCCCATACACCTTACAATCTTTCCATACAATTTCTGTACAATCAACTTTTCTTCTACCAAAACCATGTAATATGAGGATATTTCTAAACCTTCCAATCACTATGTATGCTATCAGGGAGGACCCGGCACTACATAGTTGTTGGTAGATCTAATGAAAATTGCATGGATCAATCTTAAGGTGTATGGGGGGCTTTAGGCACACTCTACATATAAGATCATAAGATTTCTTTAAAAGGTCTTTATTATACAGTAAGGACCATAAATACAAATACTTTAAAAGAACATATAAATACATATGCACATTTGATAACAATAGTCCTGCTGCTGACCTGTAACAATGTCTATTTCCCAATTGTTAAATACAATACAAAGAATAATATAAACTTGTGTCACTGTACATCCTCCTACACGTTTCGCCCTTCGGGGGCTTCCTCAGGGAGGTTATTCTAGTAAAAATACAAACATATCAAGTAATATAAATTTATCGTATTAGTGAACATATTGAAACCCATGCCTTACACATTCCAGCAGTACATATAATGATATACTGTATATAAGTTCAATTGGAAATATCTCTAAAATTATTATATATGATTAAATATTACATAATTCTACAAATATCATACATGATTACATATTGCATTCTTCAACATATATCAAGATTTGTATGGCCTAATAGGCCTAAAAATGTCCAGCACAGTAAGACACTATATATATATATATATATATACACCTATATGTACAGTCAGAATATGTCTATATATACAAATTTCATAAGGTCTAGTAAGCAATATAGATATCTCACAACTCGGACTGAAAGGGGCAGATTGCAGCCAGAAAGACATCCAGATCCCCCCTTCGAGGGGAATACAGGGAACCCAGTTCCAAGTATCCCCTAAGAAAGATGATGGGTAGTTGTGCAAGCCAAGTATCCCCTAAAATGGACAAGTGGAAAGTGATTCTCCTCACAAGGGGCCAAGAAATACCTACAAGCAGAGAGATCACATGCCAATGTAACCACTGAGCTTATTGTGACCCGAAAAAGGACTCAAACTGTGTATATTTATGTATTTCTGTGAATGCTGTATAGTGCTTTATATAGTTGGTGTATGTCCCTTTAAGGGCTACACTTGTAGTTTACCAGTTGCTGGAACCTTTTTCCAAGGACTCTCTCCTCTGCTTTGGCTCTCTGCTCTAATGTAACGATTCTATTCTGTCCAACTACAGGCCTTAAGCCAGCCCCTTTCTGAGATTATAAATATTAGTTCTTCAGAAAATTTTCTGGGCTTTTCTAATGATGCCTCCCTGATGACCTGCAGCTTCACTCAGATGTCTCCCCAAGACGAGAATCCCTGGGTGAGGCAAACTCCGCTGTGCTTGGCTTGACCCGCTGACTGGACTGCTTATTTTTCTCCATTTCGGTAGGTGCCTACAGCACCCCTTTCCACTTGTCTCAGCAGCTGGTAACAATGCTCTGCAATGTTTATTTCCTATGCTTGATCCCCATCTCTGCCCATAGGGAGTTGGTGAAGCTGTACATAGTCCTTTAACTTCCTGAGCGTTTCGCCGTTGGCATGGTTTTTCATAACCGTGCCACGGGCAATCGCAGCGGAGCACAATATGCTCCGCCGCGATTGCCTGCTCAGCTGGAGGATGTAAACATAAGTCCGGCATCACTGGAGACGCCGGACTTATGCTCAAAGAAAGCGACGCCCCTCCAGTTAGTCGGAGGTCTATGGCGCCGCCTACCCCGCCCCTTTCGCGTCACCGGTGACGCGATCGGGGGCGGACCTGGAAGCATCGGCATACATGCCGATGCTCCCGACCGCCGCAGAAAGCCGGCGAGACCTAGAGCGGGGCTCTAGTTACCTGGGGCTGAGTTTCATGATGCATGAAACTCAGCCCGAGTTAACTCGGGCTAGACGCTCAGAAGGTTAATAAACTGTAAATAGCTGTGTGGACCTTCATTTATGTCACAGCGGGTGACACCAGAGCAAAGCTGACACCGGATATTAAAGGGTGTGGACCCACTGGACCAACTTGAACAGTTGGCAAAGGTGCAATCCGGGGTGCAGAGTCTGGTGTTCACAGGGGCAAACGAACCCCAGGTTGCGGTTCCTGGATGCACCTGTAGCACTGACACCCGTAGGTGCTGCTGTGTAGTGTGGGATACCGGGTAGCAGAAATGACCAGGAGGAGACACTTACTTGAAAATGAAGAAAAGTTTATTCGCACATGTCATCAGGCGAAAGGAGGGTTGGGGACAAGGCTGTTCTGAAAAATCTGAGGTCCTAGCTCCTCTTTTAGCAGCTTCTTCCTCTCAGTGGAAATCACTCTCAAT
>CM070032.1:46166386-46190152 GCA_036250615.1 Ptychadena robeensis | reverse complement strand
TCTGCAATGTTAAAAGATAGGGTGCGAACCGAACTCGCCATATGTTCGCGAACATGGGTGGACGCGAACATGCGATGTTCGCTGCGGATAGTTCTCCGGCGAACAGTTCGCACCATCACTATTGTTTGAAGATCGATTCTATTTTACATAAATTGATCAACCAAAAGTTATTGAAATCTAACATAAAATGAAGCAGATTTTAGTCCATGGTACAAGTATATGATGGGTTTTCTAGGTAATTAAATTGATTTGTTTCCTATGGTACTATGGAGCATGTGCACATGTCTTTGGAATCAACCAATCGGTTCTGAATCAATCAACACAACTTTCTAGATCAAAGCTATCCATACACACATCTTTTTTGCTGTGTCAATGTAAGATTCGATGGGCTTGTGCAATCCAAAAATTCAGTGTAACATCGATCTAGCATAGTACCACACAGTATGATCAATTTGAAAGCAATTTCCTTTACAATCATTTCCTTTAAAGATATTTATATGTAATAATTAGACAAATTATTACATATAAAAATTTAATGACTAAATGCTGAAGGATGCCATAAATAGTAACCTTTGATAAGAAACCCCTAGTGTAACAAAATATTAATAACTTTTTTAATGAAAATAGATGACTCCAGTGTTTTAGGTCGAGTTATATCACCATCATTCATCCCACTTTCTGCAAGCCCAGGCTGTCCAGAATTCACTAAGGCTATGTTTTGGGCACTTTGCCACAGGTTGAATTGCAGCGTGGTGCCCATGGGAGATCACTGGGTGCTAGTGCTCTCCAGCTATTCCAACCGCAGCACCTGCAGGCAGGAAGAGGAGGGGTGTGGCAAAATGTCCTGTCCCACCCTTCCCACTTCCCGGCTGATCACACCTATAGAGAGTGACTAGGCACAGTAAAGAATCCATGCATGTAGACATGATTTTTAACCATGCCCATTTATCTCTATGGCCCGCGATCCAAAGTGTGGTAAGCCGATCGCGACTGACCGCAGCTGTGGAGGTGACCCCATTGAAAAGTTTGGGCTCAATCTCCCGTGATCTCCCCCCCTAGATTATAATTGCATGCGATCATCCATATGTAAACAAGCCCTAACTCAATGCCCTAACCCCCAGGGGAGCTGTACAGAACCTTAATAATTGTCCACTTAGGACTACAGGATTACAGGATTACATTATGCGTAACTATGAGATCAAAGAATAGGGAATAGTGAGGGTGGTATTAATTAAAGAGAGTTCAGTTAAACATTTTCACTTATTAGATTCAATATTATAGCAAACATCATATAAAGATATGTATTTACACAAGACTGAACTACTGTTCTTTTATTTAGGAGACATTTTGAACATAGATTTTATATTGAACTTTATAAAGTGGTGTTCACATACCATACCATACCATACCATATACCATATTAGACGCACCTGACCATAAGAAGCACATGTTTCTTTTAGCTGTAAAACCAAAAAAATATTTTAAAGTTCAAATCAATTGGGTAAAAGTATGCCCTGCAGTACCAAATTTCAGCCACAACTGAACTGGTGTCACTAGAGAGCACACTTCTTGGCACATTGTGGCCGCAGGGGAACTGCTGCATATGCCTCACCTCTAGGCTGTGTGTGTGTGTGAGGAAGCTTCCAGGGTGAGTGCAGCTTTCCTACACACAGCTCTGCCTTGCTTATATCAGCAGGGCTCTGATGCAATTTTTTAAAAATATCTGACACTCAAGTACACTTTCCTTACTTCTTCATAGGACAGGTGTGGGGCAAACTACGGTCTCCTGCTAGAGGCTGTAGTTTGCTTTTATTACTTTGTTAAATTAATTTTGTTTACATTGATTTATGATTTATAAAATCATTTAGTTGGGATTTCATGACCATAATTATAACATCCCAAAACAAAAGCAATTTTGCAATGTTTATCTGTGCATTAGCTGCTGCATTTCCCACCCTAGGCCTATACTCAAGTTAAATGTTTCCATTTTTTGGGGGGGTAAAATTCTTTACCTAGGCTTATATTCAGATCGGCATATACTTAAGCATTTTTCATTGTTTACAAATTTCCTGAACTGCCAGCTCATGTTAATTTCATAGAGAAAATTGGCTCTAAAAGAAAATTAAGTCTTATTCATTGTAGAAAAAGATGAAGTCCATGCTCAGTGTTCATAGCCAGTACCTTTATAATGAATGTGTAATCTGTACACACTGTAAGCACACTGAACAATCTTACACGGAACCCTTGCCTTGATGCGTGAAATCTCTAGTCATGGGCCATTACCTAACAATTATGGTTCAGTGGCTAAAATCGGATTTTACCTGAAGCATAAAATTACATATACTATACCTTTTTTAAAACAAAAGGCAGATCCAGAATGTCAAATAAATATTTATTCAGTTCCTATTTCATCTCAAAATACAAATCCAAGTGGTAACACATCACTATAATATCAATGACTCTTGACCTTGTTAATAAAGATGCTTTTGGAGACCATATTTGGTAAAGTTTGGGTCAAGGGTCCCATGTAAGATTGTTCAGTGTGCTTACAGTGTGTACAGATTACAAGTTCTTTTCAAAGGCACTGGCTATAAACACGAGATGAGGGAATTATAGTCTTGTAGATTGTAACAGGTCTCAGATTGAAGCTGAACAAAGTTAAATTATTTGTTCAAACCTGGATCAAAACACAGGGATATCATGTAAAACATTGAATGGACCTCATGTGTATTGTGTGCAAGCCTCAGCCATACCTGTCACATAAATCGAACGGTCAAAGGACGGACATGTCCATATTTTTTTGGCTAATCTCATTACATTGGATGGGGACCAGCATACCCATCCTAAGTATATTACGGCACACAAAGGGTAGGCGGTCCATTTTGGGAACAACTGGCCATGTGTGATGGCGTCATCATGAGCAGTCCATCTGCCGCAAAATCATCCACCCATCGCAACCTCTACGCCCAGCTTCAGAAGCGTGTGTTAGAAGCTGCAGCAAGTCAAAGCTGACAAATTTCCTGGCTGCAGGACATCCAAGATGATCTAACCAATTTCTTTCTTTGGCTTTCCAGTAAAACTTACCCAAGAGAAACATGTAGGATGTCACTACTAAAATTTTCCTACCACTACTTTACAAGTCACTCTGGCCTATCTTATTTCTTAGCCCCTGACTAAAAAATATAAAGCTCCCAAAAATAGCAGCAAATTCATTTATAACGTCTTACTTTTCAGATAGAAAAAGATACCTGGTGATTGCAGACTTCAAGAAGTCCTTACATGTAGGGTATATGCAAAAAAGTATTAAACACCAGTGCTTTACTGCCAGTAGTTTGTCCCAAATATTATAGTGGCCTTAAAAAAGGAGAGGGGCTATTTATAAATCATGTTGCAATTTATTCCTTGTTAAACTAATAAGTATGTGAACAAGTTAAAACAAATGTATACTCAAAATGTAAAATTAAAGTTTGACTTACCACTGTGCTGGTATGATAGTGGCGTAGCGCTCCACAATCCCCCAAAAATTTACTTACCTGCTGCTTCCTGAAATCGTATGAGAGATTCCATATTTATTCTCCATGCATCCGGTGGTTAACTCTGGGTGCAGTATCGCGAGTGGCCAATTGGGTAGTTTATAATGGCCGAGAGTAGACCATCTATCTCTGGGGTGAGATTTGGGTGGTCATAAGAGCCAGGTTGAGAGGAGGAATGGGGATCTTCTTAAATTACTCCTTACAGGTACATTTTTGGAAAAAAAAAATTATGCATTGCTCCCTATTATGGGCACTAGTGCTATTCATGAAATTCAGAAGGCGACATGGCTCAACCCAATGGCCAACTATCAGGGGGAGTTCTTCTCACACCCCAAGCCTATGGGGGGAGGTTTATTCACTCACATATTCTGGGGTCCTTGCAGCCACTCAGGGCCCTTCTTGTAGGCAGCTGAGCCCAGCTCTCAGAAGGGGTGCATGTAGAAACATCAGGCAGCAAAAGACCTTTACTCCCTTTAATTAATATTTATACCCTGTAAACACACAGAAGAGAAATGTTTCCAGCATGTTCACTGGCATGGAATACCCTACGGTGGTGAAGCAGTGCCTGAGGGTATGTTTCCACAGCGTTATGGGCTCAGTCAACACCCCCTGCACTAAGCGCATTCCTTGACAGGGATGTTGATGGAACTTATACTTATACACGCCTACTGCATCAAAATCCATGATGTTGAGATGGTGCTGTACATCAACCTTTTGTCCATTGGAGACCATAATGCCGTGCCATTCTCTATCCATATAATAATGAATTAAGGATGCTTCTAGCTCATGGACTGAGTGCTGGTGTTCTGCGGTGCTGGTAATCCATTTCAAGCACCATGGGGCACCAGCATCTATAAAAAATTTTACTTAAATTATTTTTAATGAAGTGTTGGCAGAAATGTTATTTAAGGTTTTTTTTGTTGTGCTCATTTAACAGAGTCAAGTTTCTTATGTTTATTTCTTCCGTATGTTCTCATACTATGTTTGGAATGAAGAGGGCAGTGAACTGCAGACACTTGACACTTGTTTAAATGATTTTACAACTGTCATGCATCTGTGGATTAATTGGACTTTCTGCTGTGTGTCTCTTATCGTTACCCTCCAAAGACTTCCACTTTCCCTTCTGATCCGATATGGTATAACCAAGGCTCCATATGTCTCCACTGTGCTCACAGTGATGCCCAGGCAGCCAGAGATCACCAATATCTTAACTGGGGAAAAAAATCTGCCCAGCGCGACGAAAGTCAATATTTTTAAATATGGTTTCTTAAAACTATACTGTTATTTTTATAAGCTGAGCACATAAGAGGTTGACCATTTGCTGTGTGAGTGTTTCTGTCCGCTTCAGTTGTGTGTACATTTTTAGCACTCCAGACAGCAGCACATGGTAGTACATTTCTATGCGTTGTTGTGTGATGTGTCACTGTGTGAATGTATGTGTTTTTCTATGTGCCTCCATACTGCCTGATTGACCATTTTTTATGGGGGCTGGAAACCAACTGCAAGGGTTAATAAAATTTTTTAACTGGAGTTCAACCCATACACCTTTAGATCATGCCATACGATTTCCTTTAGCTCTACCAACAACTAGCTCTACCAACAACTATGTAGTGTCGAGTCCTCCCTGATAGAATACATAGTGATTGAAAGGTTTAGAAAGGTCCTCATATTACATGGTTTTGGTAGAAGAAAAGTTGATTGTACAGAAATTGTATGGTAAAATTAAAGTAAAGATTGTAAGTTGAATATAAACATTCCCCTAAGGGTGGGTTTTTAAAGTGAGGTGGCTAGCCTCGAAGGATCTTAGTGACAAATCTATACAGGCAACTGTAAAAACAATCTCCAATAGGGGTGCGGCAAAAATGCACAGCAATCTCTATTGCATATAAAACATACATTGACAAAAGCAAAATATATATAAAAAAAAGTGTCACGATATTTCAGAAAAGTACAAGTACACAACACATGCGTCAGATAAGTAGATTGCTTCACCCACCGTGTCAGCCTACTGTCCCAGCATCCTCGCTAGGGGTATTTTGCTTCCACGTCGTTATACACATTAAGGCACAATAAGTCAATACACCTAAAAAGATATTATGGAACATATTAGTCAATGACCAGTAAAACATTGTCACAGATAGGGTTTGCACCTATATGGTTTCTACCTTCTAACGTTGTGTTAAAGATTGTAAGATGCATGGGGCCCTTTACATAAAATAGGTTGGTAAACATGTATAAAAATGCTTTGGCTGTAATTGTTGGTTGCAAAAAAACTATGTAATGTTTATAACCAATAATAGTATTCTTTGGATTATTTTAATTAGCTGAATATGTATATAAAATTATTCTGGGTTTTTAGACTTTGTCTATCAGTAATAATAGTAAAAAATATAATGTTAGAGTACTCTTTAATATTATATACTATAAACAATATGCTTTATCATAGAATTCCAGTAAATGTCCACATTTGTGACATAAATCTGCATTTATAGGATAAATTTCATATCAGTCCGGTACAGACTTGAAAGCACTCCGTCAGCAGAAGCAAACATTTCAGAAATGTGAAAGATTCACTTTCTGCACTGCTAAGCAAAAGTTAGGACAGAACACAAGAAGAACATTCTATAAATCAGCTAAACAATATTGCAAGTTTGTGTTAGTAATAAAACTAATTTAACAGCAAGGTCCGAGCAGCTACAGTGTGCTGAAGTTTGAAGGGTGCGCCAAATATCTTAGAGGAAACAGGAAAGAAAATCAGGAACTCTTTTGCATCACGGTTCTCATCACTTGTATGAAACAGCATTTCTAAAACAGAATGACCGAAAGGTAGAATTATGAATGGTAGTACTGACAGCTCTATTGAAATGTATTTCATGCTTGCATGTCATGCTTTCATAATTCGTAATTACTTTGCAGGGCAGTCAGCATCAGCTGCCTGAATGTTACCCAGCATGTGTAGCACACTGATATGCAAATTATGACCCATTCCCCTGGCCACCAACCATGCTATTTTCAAAAATTAGATTGAGTTAGTTGCAAAGCCCCTAAACATGGTATCATCACCAAACTTGCTGGAGACGTAGAGAAGGGTTAGGGGTATTCTACAAGTATTGCTCTAACACACATAGTGTTACATAAATTTAAGTCAAAATTTTTGCAAAAACAAAATCTCCCCCCCCCAATTTTCCCACAGCCCTTCTTTTCTTTTCAGGGGTTTTGCAATCAGCTCACTAATTGAAAATTCAACCATTTCTACATGCTATGTCCCTCCTGTCTAGATACTCACTATTTGCCCATCACAGTGATGAACAGAAAAGGGGAAAGAGTTGGGAAGCAGTAGGCACATCTGGCAGCCATAGGGCTTGTTTCCACTAAAGCGATCGTCTGCCATCACCTGTGGCCGATCACTCCCATTAAAGTCAATAGGCATGATTCCACACAAGCGATCGCCCACGATTTTGGGAACGATTTTGAATGCCGCCCTACCAAGTTTTTGATTGCGGACTAGGAGCGATCACGCCCATTGACATGAATGGACACGTTCAATGAATTGAGATGTGATTTTTGAACATGTCCCCATTCATTCTCTATGGCCATGATCAGGGGCGATCACACCCGATTGCCCATAATTGTGAGCAATCTCCACCTTCCATTAGTAAACGAAACATGCAGATTTATGTTAAAAAGCAGTGAATCCAAGTCAAAAGTGCCTTCTGCCCTGTTAGGTTGGTATTTGTCCACTATTCCTAATTTCAGAAATCTGAACCCAAGAAGTGTGAAAATGCTAATTCTTGCCTGAAAAGTATATGACGTTTAGCCTAATGCATTGGTTCCCAAACGTACCCCGCAGGGCCCCTCTTTTCTATTTAGGAACATTATTTTGGGGGGGGGGGGGTTTATGCGAATATCCCTATTATCAGCACTTCTAGTGCCATTCATGTATCATTATTTTCTGGTGGTTGGTCCCCTTTAAGAGACCAAAAAAACTAAATTTTTGAACATTTTTACATACTTTTAAACTGTCAAAATGATTCAAAATTTCTCAAAAATGCTATAACAATATAATTACCTGCTCTCATCTGGGACAGTAGCCAAAAGTTTTTTTGACAGATCATCTTAATAATATGGTGTTTGCCAGTTAGGTACATAAAGTAAATGAGGTGAGTTTACTGTAGGTGCGCCTCAAGAAAAATGTATTCATATATGGCTAGTTTAAGTGCTAAAAAGGTCCAATATATTACACCTTTGGAGTGGGGGAAACATTCCGGAGAATTGTCTACGGCACACACAGCAAAGGGCTGTTAAGAAGGTTAATGTCTCGCACCCGAGAACCTTAATAAACCTTAATAAACCTTAATAAAGCTGAAAGCCGAGATTTGATAACACCTATTGTAGGAATGTATGATCAGCCCAAAGTAATAGAACGATATGTGATTGCATACTGCGAACATTTTGTGCACAATGGTCCATTGTGAATAAGAACTAATAGGTACAAGTTAGACATATATAATCAGAATAAGCTGCAAGTTATTGAACGTATCTTGATAGATAGAACAAGTATTTCTCTGTACTCGAGTACTGATCCCAGTCCAGACATTTTTGCCCTCTGGAGCAGGAATAATTATTAGCAGCTGTAACCCCGTCTATAAAATCCCAGCTGTTTCCCTTTGTTTCAATGATCAGAAAAACCCGTCGGCTTGTCTGTCATCCCTTAGATTATAAAAAGTTAGATGGAAGAAATCACTCATCGAATTATCTCGCAGTGTGCTCCAGATGTTAATCTCCATGGCATTAGTACTGCCAAGTGTAGATAAACCTTTTACACCTTTATACTTTATTCCTGGTGATATACACTTTTGGTTGCAGTCAAAAACTTTCATTGTTTTTTGAAAGTTCATGATTTTCCCCCGTCATCATGGAATTACATATCAAAATGTTACATGCTTAGTTACATCATCCATATGTCTCTGTGCTTCTCAACTTAATGAAAGCAGATTATGTTGTGTTGGAGCGGCTGGCAGCGTGCACTCATAGCACTGTGCCTCTGTACTTCTCTCAAGAGCTCTAATGCAGAGGGCTTGCTCTTGGGGTGTAGTGTTGAGCATTGTGAATAACATTGTTTACCGGCATACACTTCATGTATGCATACTATTTGTGCGCATTGCGAATGGATATGCATAATACGCACTATGCTTGTGCTGGCTAAGATCACAGAATGAAGAAGAGAAGCTGTAAAGCTGCTACATGCAATGTAAGACAATAGAATACAGTCAAATCAAATTTTACGAATTTAGAATGTTCCATAACATATTCACGAAATTATGCAAACTTGAATATACCATATGCCACTAAACACTATTGGAGTTTTGGAAAGTCTTGTTCAATCAAAATGCCTTGATGGGTGGATACAAGTACTCATAGTTCCTAAGAAGATTGCCATATGCAATACCAATATATGAAGCTGTACCTCCATGATTTATGTTTTCTTTTTTATTTTGTGTATGACAAGCAATACTATTCCAGGTTCTAAAGATAGAAAAATAGCCAACTTGTGCTTTAGTGCTCATGTGCTGCCAAAGAATATATTCTTCGGCTTCTCTTTTTCTATCAATTCACAGGCTCCAAAGGAGTCCATTTTGAGTAGGGTATTCCACTGGGATGAATACCTTCAGTTCCTTTCCTACTGTGCAAATGGAAAGTTCAAGTGATACCGTTTATTGGCTGAAGTTATTAAAAAGCAAGCTTTTGGGGTGTCTGAGATCCCTTCTTCAGCTTTTTCAATGACTTCAGTCAGCCAATAAGCAGTATCACTTGAACTCCAAACTTCCTGTATTGATCGATGGTTAACACGGTACAACATTCTACTATTGCTGAATGGTCAAGCAAAGTTCCATTATAGTTAGCTGTGCAAAAGGGAGCCCATTAGCATCACTTCTTACTCTAGTATTTGTAGAATATTGAATTTCATATTTACTTTCTGGCTCTGTAAGAATGGCCACTAATACTAGATATCTAATACTAATGTCAGCTATCTCTAGCCAAGACATAAAGATTTTGCCTATGCATACAATCATAATAAAGGTTATAGGCAAAAAAGGAGGCTAAAATGGTCTCAATCTTCATGCATACATGTCTTGCAAATCCCAAAATAGATTCTTTGACCAATAGTTTTGTGATTTTCAAAATGAGTAACATGATTGTTTGCTGGTAAGAAAAACCCTACTTATTTGGTTTGATATGCATCCACCTAAACTGCTGAAGAGAAGACAGGACTGTGAATGTATGGTGAAAAAAATTATACTGGATGGAGAGAAATACATATTTACAGTATTTTTTTCATTGATGTATTTAGCTGTTTATTTTGGCATTCAGGTTCAATTCACAATCACAGATCAGAAAAAAAAGTAACTTGTGAAATGAAAGACATACTTGACATATTTTGCTTTCCAAGCAAATCTACTTCTAGGCTCTCAGAATCAGGTCAATGACCACGGACATCGGGCCAAATCTAATTAATGCAAATGTAGTCTGAGTGGACAAACTGGAGCTGAATGTTTCATGTGCTGTTAGCGAGCCTCCAAAGCAAACTGTTTGGTATAAAGACAAAAACACAGTATATCTGTATTGTATTTAACAATGCGGATATCATCTGCAGCTCAACAGTTAATAAATATAATATGTCTTAAAAATCTGTGGATCCGGGTAATCTTAAACAGTGAAAAATCCAAGTCTACAATAGTGATTGAACCCCTGGCAGCCCAGCAATGAACCTTTTTTGGAAAGTCAGCATCGTCAAACCCCCTCATAGCATTCCTTTAAAATTAATTCCTAAATATATTTTTCTGATAAAACTTATATTGTAATAAATACTACCAGATAAAACCAATGAGATTTAGTAAAGCTATTTCTACTATACTACCTACCGTAGTACAAGATGAACTTTTTTAGCATTAAAATCAACGGGAAAGTGTCCCTGTGTCTTATAGTCTGAATATGTACAAAAAAAAACCAGGAGGCTGAAATGTGTTCTATTCCATCCAGCCAAGCCAAAAAGAGATCTTATCTGCATTAGCACTAGCAGTACACATTCTCTTAACACACTGACCAACTAAAGCCCCCCATACACGTTCCGATTTTTCGTACGAATTTTGCCCGACCGACCAACGTGGTCAGAAGATTAATTGATCGGGAGATTAATCAGATACGGAATTATGTACCCGACCGATCCTGATTTCTCAAAATCGGCCGAAAATTTTGTCAGGACCGCTTCAGACCTGTCCGTAAATTTTTGGTCGATCTGCTGTTATTAAATAGGGTCGGGCTGATGGATCGGTGATAATTCGAATTCCGATTTTTCGTGCCAGCCGACCGACCATTCACTTTTAGGTGAAAATCGGGTGACACGATCGGATGAAAAATCGGTTGGGAGAATAATCGGAACGTGTATGGGGGTTTTAAGGAGAGAAACATTTTACAATTAGATAGCATGATGTCAGGACCAGGTACAGAGGGGGCGACCAGACAGGCAACACACACTGACATCCAGACAGAGGTAGGGTGGTGTCAAAAACCAATGTATTAGAGAACACACAGACAGGATCAAGACAGGTACAAAAAGTCCAGGGTTCAGGTTCAGAGACAGGAAATTACATGAAGACAGGAAAAGCAATGAGCAGCAAGCATGTCTGGATGAAGCACACCTATATAGCCTTAAAGCTAACAAGGCAGGTGTGTGCTCCACCCAGCCCACGCTTGCAGGGAGCAGTGACCAGAACAGCCGGGGTCCTCACACATGACAAAGTCTCATATCTCCTCCCATATGTAAATAGCTGCTCATGGGTAAGTTGTTCAGTGCCAGATTGTTAAATGTGTCTGTTCATAAGTCAGTCAGTGTGTTCAGAGAATGGGTACTGCTAGTGTATAGACACATGCTAAAGTTTCAGCCCTGCACACTAAGCTGCAGTGAAGACCTCCCTCCTGGCACTGGCCTTTTGGCTAGAGGAATATAGAGTGACTACTGCAAGGACCAGTCCTGCACACTTTGCTGGAACATTCTGTATATTTACTTGATATCTGAATAGCTGGTTTTTCCCTAATTTTCTCTTCAAAACTTTGGGTGCATCTTATTGTCCAGTGCGTCTTATAGTCTGAAAAATGTGGTAATTGCATAGCTGCAAAGAAACACCCATTTACTTATTTTCAAAAACGTATTACAATAAAATGCAACGCAATGCACAGGTGTGAACTACCACATTGGATATACTATGTCCACACTTTTCATGCATTTTTATTATTATTATATTTTTTAGAACAGGGTCTGGCAGGCCTGGTAAGTGGGAGAGGTAACCACGTCTATTATTGGCAAAACATCTGCTTAACCTTGGTTAAATTACCGTATTGGCATTTTTAAATAAAAAAGTGAAATATGTTTTTGTATGGGCACTCGGCCTCAAAAAGGTTCGCCATC
Source organism: Ptychadena robeensis (assembly GCA_036250615.1). NCBI lineage: Eukaryota > Metazoa > Chordata > Amphibia > Anura > Ptychadenidae > Ptychadena > Ptychadena robeensis. The sequence continues at coordinate 46,178,152 of CM070032.1, read as the reverse complement.
GCTGCCCTAGGTCAAAAAAAAGGGTTGGTTCTGGAATATGGGGGGGAACTCTACATCAATTGGTTTTTAATACACTAAAAATAATACTATTGCATTGACGTGTACATGTGCAAAGGGGTTCTGCCTAAAGGAGCATTTGTGAAGGTGTTTTGCAGGCTTCTGCGGATATGTGCAGCATTAAACGGCCATGGATAGCAGGGGGCTTTGATAAGCTGTAGGTTTTGTGCACAAAAGTGCTGAAAGGCACTGCTTATAAAGTTTCAATGCCGCAAAGTGATGAGGACTTCTTGGTGCCAGATGTATAATGAGTATACAATGTAAGGAGTATTCATTAAACTGTCTTTTGCAAGCTGCATCACATTCTAATAGCAGGCTACAACAGTAGTTCTTCACATGGGAATCCACTCAGAGGATGCGGAAGGAATAAAAACATATATTGTACTAAGAGCCCAAGACAAGAAGTAAAAACAGTCATTTGTTTATGGCAGAGTGACAATACAAACATTTAACAGACAATTACATGCTGAGTTTGGTGCCAACTATAATATGCTACGTCTGGCGCAAACAGCTATTCATTTTACATATGTCATTGTTGGCACCAGTCTGCCCATTTAATGACTAAAGCTGGCCATACACGTGTCGGATTCCATGGCCAATTGATCACTCACCCAATTGGATTGCAGCTCCCATTCCCGCTGAGATCGCCGGAATCAATTGGGTGAGTGATCAATTGGCCATGGAATCCGACACGTGTATGGCCAGCTTAAAGCCCCCCATACGCACTTAGATTTTGACCAGATTTTTGGGACGATCAACTGCGTGTGATGACGTCATCATGCCCGTCAATCGGCCAAAAAATCGTCTGGGCGCGCTTTTAAGCATTAGATTTCCACCAGATTTTTCACCTGATCGACCACTGAAAATCTAAGCGTGTATGGGGGCTTTACTTTGACCCAGATCCCTGAGTCTGCCTGCAGGTAGAACCTTCACAATATTAATTTATCTTTAAACCCCCCCCCCCTTGATACAAATACACTAAAGGTAGCCATACATGCATCAATTCACACGCATGATGAACAATCATGTGCAATGTGGTGATCTAAAAAGTTTTGGTGCTCAATCCCTGGCCGATATTTTGGATGGTGATCGATGGTCCCCATCCAAATAATGGTGATAAAACAGGGATTTACCAACATATTGGATCCCTGTTCAACTTTTTCTTGGAGGGTAGATCGATTGCTTAGGTAGGCAGCATGTGATTCTCAAAGGTCAGAACACCTGTTATTTGTATAAACCATCCTTAAACGTTTCACCATTTAGCTTCAATACAGTTACAGCTTTGCATTTACAGTATCTAATATCTTGGAATTGTTTTTGTACCCTTCTCCTGACTGATATCGTTTAACAATGAGATGCCTCTGATGCTTTGAAAGCTCTCTGTGGACCATGGCTTTTGCTGTGGGATGTGACTAAAATAATTTCAGGAAAGACCAACCAGAGCAGCTGAACTTTATTTGGGGTTAATCAGATGCACTTTAAATGATGGCAGGTGTATGCTGACTGCTATTCAAAGTGATTTTGAAAGTGATTGCTTAATTCTGAGCACAGCTACATCCCCAGTTAGAAGAGAGTTTGCACACTAAAGCTGGGAACACACGTATAGGTATGGGCCAGATCGATGGGCGCTTCGAGCACCGTGTGCGCTCACAGCCATCTATGTGGCCCATATCTAATGCAGCCATCCCTGTTTTAGAGCGGGACCAATCAATCCCACTTGAAAACAGGGATATCAGGAATTACTATAAACCACGGTCGATGTCATTGCTGTGCATGGAGACCGCATTGTCGTGCCTTTTATAAGGGGTATACCGTTTCATATATATTCTTATTTCTAATATCTATTGGCATACATATATAAGCCATTTTGTTTTGTCTCCCCATTTTAAAGTTTGTAGGAGAATTATGACGTTCTTATAATATTACCAGGCCTGTCCTTGGAAACGTTGAAGATAGTTGGGAAAGGCCTGTGATATCTGGCTAGATTTATAACATTGTCTGTAGGAGGCAGGCATTGTTCATAAAATACTTATTTTAATACACTGTAATGTAACACCTGTTCTTGAATTCCTAATATTAAAAATATAATTTTACTGTATAGTTTATACCATACTGGCATCCAGCGACCTAATGGTAACGCTACATTATTTTGGTCTAAAATATCAGAACTAAAAATCCAATTATAATATTCAAATTCGTTCAATGCAATAGGGCGATCCGAATGCTTTCGGGGTGTGTCTGTTAGGTAAAGTTTTCCCTAAAAAGTAAGGCAGGGGTATACAATAAGATCCAGCCATCGTGATCCAAGGGGAGATCCTGCCACTTACATACCAAAGAAAGTTCCAGCCAGCACAACCAGGGGGATCCAGCCATTGAAACGCGAGGTCTCATTGCCCACTACCTTGGTAAAGTATATGATTTATATTATATTTCTCAACAAGCTGGTGTGATACTTAGAAGTTCTCTGCTTATTTGCAGAGGTTAAAGCTTGTTTTATCTATGATCAGTGAGACCTCTTGGTGAAATGCATACATCAACCAGGCTACTTCCATAGATTTATAGCAAAACTCTGGAAGTTTGCCATTAGTCTGTATCACAACCATAGCTTGTTACCTTGGAGAAATAATTGCCTTTATTTGGGATGTTGGCATAAATCTTGCAGAGTTTAGGTTTCACGTATTCCCTGCGTGTGTGTGATCTGTAAAATAACTGAGAGTTTTTAATGCCTCGTCTACATTTAGCCATGACACCATATACTGTATATTGAGTTCATTACATGTTGATGTTGTCATTCTGATATCTGACTTGCTGGTCATATATATCTTGCGATATTATTATCTTTTATTATATGTGTATATATCTCCGTGTATGCTAAATAAATGTATATTTTTGTGTGATTATTCCCGATCTGTTTTGTTGATTGCACAACCTAAATCATATTCACTATAATTGAATTCTGTGAGGTGAAAATCTTGTCCATCTCAGGAACATTTCTTATGGTTCCTAAAGGTTATAAAGCTGTTGCTAACGTAACCCTGACAGCATAGGCAGTGCTGTGTCTCCAGCTCCTCTGATATCAAGCAGCAGCGCAATGACACTGCTGCAGGGAACCTCAAACAGCTCCTTTATCGAGTTGTACAGTTTAAAGGTCACATTAAACGTGGGCAAACACATTTTAGGAGCATTTTAAAGAAAAGGTGTAAAATTTTTCAGGCATTGCATGGGAACAATTTACTGCCCTTCCTTACGTGCCCCACAACATATATAACATATATATCTGCAACTGATTTTAAAATTAAACAAATGGATCACATAAAAAATCCATGTACAATCAGCTTCCAAAAATAATAAAAATGTAAAACTGGCAGAATGTCTGACCATGATGACTTTCCTAACTCATTGAATCCTATTAGGGCATTTCATGTCATGTCCAAGGGGTATTTGACATTTCAAACTCCTCCTTTCATTAGTACCAGTGACAGGTGTTTTTTGTTGTTTATATCTTTGAAAAAGAGTTGAGAGCATTTATCTGTCCAGCATGGTGCATGTCAAGAGAACCTATCTTCCCAGGTAGACAGAGTTCAGGACAATTTAACATGCAACTACATATGCATGTGCTAAGGGGAGTGTAAAATCTTTCATTTTAGGTGTACAACTATGTGTGTAACTAGTAATTCCTAGGCTATTACCTTAATCTCCTGAGCAATGGGTAAGGGGTCCCGAGGATGCCTATTCTTATTTTATGTGGTGGGATCGGGAATCGATGGCACACCACCTTGTGAATCTGATTTGTGGTCGATTTGCACATGGGCCGATTCCACAAAATCCATCAATCGGAAAGGCTGCTGCATAGGGAGCTACGGAAGATAGTCCACCAACGTGTTGAAGGGAAGTATATGAAGGACATTATTGGTCTTATCCAGGCCTTAAGTGCACAATGTGTATGTGTAAATAGAATTGTTTTATCTTCCGTAGGAACACAGCTGGTAATTGTCTTTAAAAAAGAACCAAAGTGTTGGTTACCAGACTTTTCATTCATTTTCGAATATTTTACTGGGTAGAGAAAAAGAAGAACTGCTTACAATGTTAATATAACCTCATCTGTGGAGAGGTTGTGTGAGGTCAGGGGAAGTATTAACAATGTGTCTGATCACAGAACTGAAACACACTTCATAGCTAATCTTATGTGATTCACAGATATGCAAATTTACAATTATACCTAAACTATTTAATTAGCCATCTTATCACATTTCTGGTCATTTTAATCTATTCCAGAAATGTTACAAACTGTATCATCATTAACAATTTTACCATTTCGACAAATTTCTAATAAATTGCAAAGCCCCTATGCATGGTATCATCACCAAACTTGCTGGAGATGTAGAGAAGGGTTGGGGGTATATTACAAAAAAAAGTATGGCTCTAACACAAATAGTTTTTGCATAAATTAAGTTCAAAGTCAAGTAAAAATTTCGAAAATCTAAGTTTTGACTTTGATTTTGAACTTAATTTATGCAAAAACTTCCTGTGCTAGAGCAAAAATGTTTTTTTTTTAATGTTCCCACAACCCTTCTCTGCATCTCTAGCAATTTTGGTGATGATACCATTTTCAGAGGCTTTGCAATCAGCTCACAAAGTCAGCTAGTCGAACAATTCGACCACCGCTGTTAACAATTTCAAAGTGGTTTGACAGGCAAGCAATGGTTAACCTAACAATTGTGATATATTATTATTATTATCATTTATTTATATAGCGCCAACATATTACACAGTCTAGAAATGAATTGTTGTAGTGATAAAGAAAATTAATTGGATAGGTCATACACTTAAGAACGCAATATATGAGCCTAAAACTACTCAGATATAAGGTTTAGGTTCTAGCAGTTCTGAAGTATGTGGCACAAAGGGCCCCGGGACCCCCGCGTTCATAATCACGTGCACGCAACTAACCCCCCCAACAACTTTTCTGGTAGCAAATCCACCCCCCCTCCCACTCAATAACTTTTCTGGTTACCCCCAAATGCTAGAAATGGCCCTGGGTTCTAGGTACAGGACATGTAATTGAGAAAAATCTGAAGATTCAGATTCAGAAGAATCAGATCAGATTTGAGACATAATGGATAAATAGGCAAAACATATATATTTAAAGATAATAAATAAGTATTTTTTTTCATCTGCTGGGGAAAATGATTCAGTAAATGAATGTGCTGGCATGGGATATAACCTTGAGAACGCATACTCCCTTCCACATTCTGATGATCATTCCAGGCACAGCTTTTTCCAGGAGAGATCCTGAAAACACAGTGTGCCCTTTGAATTGTCTCTGACATGTTCACAGCCTCAGGCCAAAGGCAACATTCACCTTCCCTAATGTGCAAAGAAATGTCTCTAGTCCAGTATGAATGTATAAACAGGCCGCATCCTTTTACTGGAAGCTTATTTTTATTAGTGTGAGCTACTTTATTTCACGAAAATGTGTTTCACCAGAATGAAGCTGAAGTGTAACTAATTTACCTCTTATACAGTGTGCAAAACATTTATATTTTCCAAATGCATTTAAACCATCACTGATGTGTATACAACCTGACTGCCTGAAGAACCGCCATTCAGGTTATGGCTTATGGCTGTATTATATAGCTTATGACTTTATTATGGTGTTATTCACACTATGGGTGGTCAGATACAGTGGAAACCCTTATCTGCTAAATACAAATTCCAGCATGCCTATTTTGCATGTTTTTGTTATTGCCTAATCCCAATTGAAAAAAAGAATTATTTAAAATCACAAGCCTAAGTTCAAATCAAAAAGTATTTTTTGCAGCATTTGAGTATTGGCTAAGGCACTAACATCATCACACAGACATCACCTCTCCTTCCTTCCCAGCCAATACCGACAGAGAGAGATGGTCTTGTGTCTTGTTGAGCAACATGCATCCTGTCTCTGCCTCTGATTTGCAGTTTTGGAGTGTATGGGGAGGGAAGACAATTTTTTTGCCCATGCAGAAAAAATACAAGAACAACATCAAGATAGGAAAACAATGGCGTTATTAGTGGGAGGAGAGGGAAGAGGAGGTGAAAGCATCTTCTCCCGTTCCCTCACCTCCTTCAAATAAAGGCAGAGAATGCATGCAGCCAGTCAGCATGCACATAGGGAGAGATGGTCTTCTGCTTCTTTCTCTCTGTGCATCAATCGGAGCAAACACAGAGAGGCTACTAGTCAACTTCTCTCAACTTTATGTGAGTTAACAGACAGCTCGATATTGGAGCCGTCCGATGTCCCTTGTGATGTCATCACGCTGCTGTCAGATATCGAAGGAGCAGCTCTTTTCTCTCTCCAGCTCAGCCTATGCTTTGCATGGAGACCCACGGTTTCCATGCAAAGCAACAGACATTGGCTGTGATTAACGGTCATGTCCGATATCCCTGTTTTTGGGCGGGATTGATTGGTCCTGTCACTATCTGTCACTATCAGTGAAGCAAGCCATCATTAGGTTGAAAAAACAAAACAAACCCTTTAGAGAGATAGCAAAAAACATTAGGCATGGCCAAAACAACTGTGAAGTTGACTAGAGAAGGTTCACCACAGGATGTAAACCATTGGTGAGCCTGAAAAACAGGCAGGCAAGATGGCACGCTTTTAAAAAAAAGTGTGCAACGTGCATAATGCCCATGTAGTTAAAGAATGTTATTTTTGCCCATGCATTGTACATTCTTGTTGGCTCATTAAGCTTAGTAAATTGAGCGTAATATCTACAAAAACAGTAAACATTCCATTGAATGCCCTTGCAGCTCTGACTGAGCTTTCTCATCCTTCAGTGGCCAATCCTTTGCTGACAAATAGAAAAAACCTGACATCATTTATAAACAACTTTGGATGAATACTGTAGTTTTTGTTAACAAAAAACACATAAGGAAAGTAAGTGTAAAGGTGCCCATACACGTTTAGATCTGGCACACAAAGGGTGCCTGACCGAGCATGATGACGCCATCACGCGGGGTCAATCTGCCGGGAGATCAGGTGGAAATGGCGTGCATGGGCACCTTCAATGTTTACTATTTGCGAAGCATTATTTTACACACTTTTCCTTGTCAATGCCTACTGCCTACTTGGCAGTTATGCTGCCTAAAGAAATCATTTTTCTCATGAATGTTTTGCATAACTGTGTATTCAGTATTCAAATTTAAAATATGAAACTGTTGATGAATGTTTAAATGGCTTTGTTAGCAGGTAGATACAAAATATAATCTCTTTGTTTTTATCACTTCCAGACAGCTGGGGCTCTGTAAGTTTGGTGCTCTGAGGTTCCAGAAAGCGGGCTTACTTCTGAGCAGAAAACACAGACCTGATGAACAGAGTCTCAGCTTAAACATATTCAGCTAAAAAAATAAGCCAAAGGACATGACTTGAACGTAGAACATCCTCCCCATGTAGGTATCTGATGGCTAGATCTTTAGGCTTCAGGACAAGTGTCTAGAAATCACTGCATACAAAGGCATTGAAGCATATCATGGTAAAGGCGTACTGGTGGCCAAAGCATGTTTCCCAGCTCTGCCCAGTCTACTTTTCAGCGAAACGACCATACAGATGTGTGTAACACAGCACAGATTTGCCTCCCTGCTCTGGCAGAGGGATCTGTTTTGGCTGAACTGTTTGGCCAAAAATTTGTGGCTAGAGACCATATGGATGTGCTTAACTACCCTGAGCCATTTGTGCTGTTTCTAGTTTTATGGGGGCACTATGCGAGACCGTATCACAACCCTGCCATCCGGTCTACAGAGGGAAGAGAGGACACAACCCATTGCAAACAATACCCCCCTCCCCGCACAGGGAAGAGAGGACACATCGCATCATACCCACGCCCCCGATAGTGCATCCCCTAATGGGATTCGGAATTGCCCCATGCATGGGGGGCTTATGGAGCAGAGCTTGGAGGCCCCAAGTTGTCCAGAGCCCCTATATGCATGCATATTCTGCATAGCGCAAGAAGCGGTCCTGAGAGCAGTACAGTTCAAGTGGACATGTTTGAATTTCCTGTCAGCTAAAGGAGTTTCACCAGCTAATTGATCACCAATGCCTATCTAGGGGTGCACATAACTTTTTAGTGAGCTCCTCAGATACAGAGTACCAGGAGATGGTGTTTGGTACACACCCCATATGTAGGGTGGTCTCCTTTCACCACAGGTCACCAGCTGGCTTTGGGTCTAATTTTTTAGGATTGATAATTTACAATGTGACACCCCTATCTGCAACCTTTCATAGCTATTAATGTTTCCCTGCAGTTATCCAAGTGACATAAACTGTATGAAGAATTGTCCTCAGGGACCTGAAAATTTGCATGGATGTAGTCTCAGGGGTTAACTGGTAAACCCCAAGAGTTTCAAAGATCTATGTGTTCAAAATAGGATAAGTGAAAGCGTGTATGCAGCAGAGTAGTGCTTTATGCTCATGGGGAAGCATTATCTGATAGCTGTATTTTACTGAAATTGAACGTATAAGTATTGTAGCTAGAGGGGTGAAACTCAGGGTGTAAGTAGTAATAGGGGAGCATTACTGACTCTGAAAGTTTCATGAATATACTATGAATGGTTTTCCTGCTATGAATGTGTAAAGTAACAGTTACACACAGATTTATTGAGCTTAGTTTCTAAAGCAGAGCTGCAGAGGGAGTGTCCTGTGTTTTGATTGGCTGGGGAGGATGTATCTGCGGGAGGAGCTACAGGAAGCAGTAACTGACGAAGAAGCACAGAATCTGCTGCTGTCACACTAACATCGGGGAGGAGAGGGAGGCCAAGGGTAATGCGAGTCTCTCCTTTCTGGCTGCGCAGGGAGCACGCGTCAGAAGCTGCGGGCCAGTCTAAAAATAGGTGGGGGAACGCTGTTCCGGTGCGTTGCCCCAGAAAAAAAGCTCTGGTCCCCATACATCTTTAGATTTCTCTGTCAGATTTCCTTTAGATCTCCTTTTGTTTTACCAAAACCATGTAATATGAGGGACTTTTTAAACAATCAAGTCTACCTGTGTTTAATCGCAGAGGACCCAGTACTACATAGTTGTTGGTAGATCTAAAGGATATCTGACAGAGAGATCTAAAGGTGTATGGCCAGCTTTAAACAACAGGGTACTCAAGAGCTGTAATAACATTATCTCTGTGTGCTTTATTAAAACAAAATGTACACAGAGTGAAGGTCGAGAGACTTACAGGAAATCTTCCGCTGATTGTCTGTTGGTAATAAATGTTCACATCAGTTAAACATGTAGAGAACAGAACAGCAGGTGTAAGGCTGCGGTGACCTCAGGAGGCCCTGCGCTAGCTGCAGTGAATGGCGGGACTGTGCTGATAAGCCTTTAATCTGGCAAACCATGTTAGAAAGCAGAAGACACACTGAATGCAGTACAAGCCCACTGTAGCTCTACTTATCAGGTATGTGAATATGGTGAGTGACTTATTTTGGAAAACATTTTCCTTCCAACCTTAAACCACCACACACCTTACAATCTGAGCGAACAATCTCCTTTATACAATTTAATCGTGGCTTCACGGTTGGACTTTTAAGGTGCCCATACATGCATAGATATGAGCTAGATATCCGCTCCGAGTGCCGTGCGCATTCACAGCCATCTATCTGGCGCATACCTCGAAACAATCCAGATTGAAGACAGGGTTATTGGACTGTAAATCACGGTTGATATCCATTGCTTTGGATGGAGACGGTGTGTCCCTGTGCTGAGCTTGATGACGCAGCATTGCTGCGACCCTAGCTCAGTCAATATCGGGCATTATTGCGCTGAGCTCAAAGGCTGATCCATCTCACGGGCATGGACCCGTGTATTGCAGTCTTTATCCTTTAAAAAATTGTTAGGTCCTCATTTTCAAATGTTTTGATAACCTCCTGGGCGTTATGCCAGAACCCAGTACAGTCACAGTTTGTTCTTAAAACAAACTGTGCCCATGCCGGGATTGGGCAAACACTCCAGTGCTGAGAGAGCCAGCAGCGATTCTGCGTCGCTGCAGGCTTGCTGATCCCTTCCAGACCCGTGCCTTCTGCTTTACTGGTGACGAAGGGTCGGCGCCATAGGCCTCCATGTAAATGGAGGGATGTCACTTTTCCCGGCCCACATCGCCGGCATTTCGATGACAAGGGCGTTGTGTAGAGAGTACTCTGCCACAATCTCCCGTATGGCGCAATTTAATGGCCGAAATCTTTTTTGCAAAATGGCCATAACACCAGGGTGGATAAAAAGGAATCTGTTGTATAGTTGTTTTGTAACATATATGGGTGTATACATCTAAAGGATGATAAAACAATGTTTTTTGCAGTAGCTTGCAAGGGTACCGAGCAAATACATAAATTATATACAAAGGTCCACCCCAATGTCTTTTTTTTAAGCATTAAGGTCCCTTTCACACTTTGCGCATTGCGGCACGTTTATGAGGGTACTCTTTCACACTGTTGCACCATTATAGGAGACCTAGCGGGGTTATTTACCGTCAATAGACTGTCATGCTAATGCGAGTGGGTCCTTTTCAAGCAGTGTAGTGTGACTGTTAGGTTGGGTCTATGCGTAAAAGTGTAGTCAGCGTGAGGTGTCCTTGGCACCTGCTGGCAGTTTGCCTGCTATTTACCATGTTGGCAATGCCGTGCCCCGTGCCCAGAAAAATAATTGGGCATGTTGTATTCATGTCACATAACGTGCCTATTTTTTTTTATCACTAGCCACGTAACATGACTGTCTTGCTTGTGCATGACATCCTGGCAGAGCATTGTGAATGCATAATGCTTAACGCTATTTGACCAAATGTGGGGGTCCTGACGGAGCACACATCGCAGTGGAGACATACCCTTACTCATACACCTGCTATACTCCAATGCAAAGGTCCCTTGCTAAAAGAACGGAACTGGCTTGTGGTTTTTTTTTCCTGAATCCCTTTATGTTAGCCTTCTGAGGGGGGGGGACTTACCCAGCTGTCACTGTGCTCAGACACATCGGACTATTCCGGTAGCGCCGTAGTGCACATCATCAGAGCTAGGGAGAGAGGAGGTTCTGCGAGGGACCTTTCAAATTTACTCATTACCTTCTTGCTTCTTTTTTTTGCAGCAGCATTCCTCCCTATTAGCAACACTTCGAGTATCCTAAATGGTTCAGTTATAGAGTTCCTTTCAGGCTACACTAGAGGGACAGAAACACTCCGAATTTGTTTCAATTTAAAGTCCGCCCCCATACTTCCCAAACACAGCTTGCCTAGGCCTTACTGGTGGACTCTAGCTGAGGGAGGCCTCTGTTTCTCTGCAATCTGTCCTGTCCATCCACTCTCTAGAAGTCAGAGATAACAGGTATCAGGCTTGTTTTGATGGGCATACACAGCCAGCTTATGTGTTCAAGTCTGAGTGATACCCCAAAATAGTGGAGAGCTTTAAACTCTATTTAAGAGGTGATTTAAGGCCCCCATACACGTAGCTAGCCGCGGCAGATTTTGCCGGATCGTGGATGCCCTAAAGCTTGGTCGGCCGATGTCATTAGTTTGAATGGGGACCGGCGTCCCCGTTCAGACTAACAGCAGGTACACAAAGGGTGCCCGCTGATACTTTGAGTGATGTCTGTAGCCGTGCAGTTCCTAGCCTTTTGGGGTCCCAAGGCAATTTCTTGAATCCCCTGTCGCCTTGTGGGGTTGGATGTGTGCTGTTGGCCAGGAGGGTGGGGGTTCCTCTTC
>CM070032.1:46136242-46153281 GCA_036250615.1 Ptychadena robeensis | reverse complement strand
TGAGAAGAACGTGCAATAGTAGCTTCCCCTGACCGGCTGGCTTCACGCATGATCGGCCGGACACCGATCTGGGCCGGTCATAGCAAATATCGGCCGATTCCGGTCCCAGGCCGGTCAATCGGTGCATCCCTAGAATTGTTCCTCAGTGTTAGTAAATGTATGTTCAATGTAAAGTGGGCATGATTAGTTTTATATTTACGTTGTTAACATATATAGCCGTTTATTTATTCTTTATGAATCTATAGAATTTAAGTCTGTTACTGCCTTGTGTAAAGGTTCTGAGCTGGGCAAGCCTGTCTCCAGACCTAAGCATACATCCACCAGTTTAGTGATAGAGGCATGGAAGAGGATTTCAGTGGCAACCTGTGAAACTATAGAGAACTTTATGCCCAAGAGAGTTAAGGCCATGCTGAAAAATAATGGGTGCCATACAAAATATAGACAGTTTGGACATTTTTTTTACTTGTGGGGTGTATACATGAGGGGTATACTCGCTTTGTATTTAGGCCATGTATCCACTGCAGATTCCCTGCACTGGACGCAGATTTGCCGGGCCGATTCCCCGCGGCTTGTGGGCAGTTTGCCCTATTGAGCAGCAGAGGAAAGAAGATCATGGAGACACCTCCATTGATATGCCAGCTGTACACTGTCTACTTTACTTTGTATCACACGGTCATATCCTAACATGCACCTAAACTTCCCGATGTACCTTGTGTCCCTTACTGGCAACCCCACTAAAATGGGGGCAATCTGTACAAATAACAAAAAATCCTTACATGTAAGGAGATAATGTCCCTCATCGCTGCTCCTCTGCAAAAACATTGTGGCTGTAATCACAATAACAGTCAAGAGATATGTAGCTGTTATGTTGTCAAGTTTTAATAAAGTTGTCAGATTTCAATGGGAGAAAGCAAAAGCCCATTTTGTCTGGTTGAGTATGCGTTACTGCAGCTCAAGAAGCTACACAGGAATCAACATGGCAACTTCCACAGACTAGATCAGAGCTAGTTAAGTATATTGTTTCAGCATGTTGGGACTGCTCACATGTAAGTAAAATGTAATTCCTTTTTTTAGGTCTGCTTTAAGTGTTGCGCCATGAAAGATATTATAAATGATATTTATTACAATGTGAGACAGTGTACTCACTTCTGTGAGATATGTTAAATTTCACCTCTAAACTACAAAAAAAAAACTAAACTTATGCAGTAACCACATCTAAGGACTGGTGAGCTAAATTCTAATCTTGTTCTTCGGTTTGGTTGCGCCTTGTAGATTTTTAATTTAACCTCCCTGGCATTACATTTTTATGGTTCAAAATGCCACCTCCCTGGCAATTGCGGCAGAGTAAACTGTACTCCGCTGTGATTCTCCACTCTCTCCCCAGCTCTCTACACACCGCCGGTGTCAATTTGACGCTGCCGATGTGTGCGTGGGGAAAAATTGAGGCCCCCTCCATAAACATGGAGGTCTATGGCTCCCCCTTCGACACTAACGACTTGGGCCAGAAGAGCTCCGTGAGCCTGCAGTGAAGCAGAAACGCTCCAGGCTCACAGAGAATCGGCAGTTGTGCCTGATCCTGGCTTCAGACATCAAAGCCAGGAGGTTAATGTAAACGTTTAAAATGATTATATATTCATCAAATGGTTTACAAGTGTAGTAGACATAGCATGCTTGTAATTGATTGTAATGTGATATTCTTGTAAATACTTACATTGTGTAGTTTATGCCTACCTGTTGGTGTTATGCAAGTGTAGAACTACATAACTTTCTTGTCCATTACATAACCTTTCTTGTCCTATACTTAAAAATGTCCCATGGCATGGGAGCACGTGACAGTCCATGCTCTGCCTAAATATTTTCACAGCTGAGAGGAACTGCCTAGCACAATAATTTGGGAGCTTTTCCCAGAGTCCTGTCTGCGTGCCGTTGAAGTTGTGTACGGCCTCCCACATCCTGCTGCGTCGCCTTGCTGGGAAAAACACCCAGTGTTTGAGTAGTCTGTTTTCTGACAAGAAAGACAGCTCTGTTGATCTGATCATTTTTTAATTAGAAATACATATTAGTGTGCTCCTTCTGGTTTATTTGGATTATAAACTGCATTCAGTGTAAACATAAACTGCGAAATCATTAGTTTACTACAGCACAGAGATCTGTAATGAATTTCCTTTCGTGGGAGATAAACATGCATTTGGCAGTTTACTTAATGATATACAAGAACTGGAATATGACAACCTGATGGAGGAGGAAATGAGTACGGCACTAGATCATAATGAAGGGTACAAACACATGAGAAGAAAACTTCTCTTTGGACTGGTTCACACTAAATTATAAATTTAGATACCAGAGCTTTTTTAATTACGTCAGTTAGCCTATAAATGGTAACACTTGTACTCCATACTCTTAAGTATCGATGGCCAACACGGTACAACACTCTACTTTAAAAAGAGCAAGTGTGTTTTCAAATAATGATTGTTTCCACATACGTCGGGAGCCCGACTTCCACATACGCTCCCGACGTAGCAGATAGACATTGCCTGCACGGCGGATGGTCTGTCTACACATCCGCTGGTGCAAAGACTTAACGTATTCGACTACGTTGAGCCTTGCAGCAGCGGAGCGGCTCGACACCGTGAAGACAGATTCTCCGCCGAGCAGGTAAGTGTATCTGCTACGTTGGGGTCCCTACGTAGGGTCCCGACGTATGTGCAAACAAGCCCTTAGGCTTTCATTTTCATGGGTTGGCTGCTTCTTGTGTGCCCTAAACTCTGCTGAGCTAATATTAAAAAATAACTGAGGTACTATAAAAAACAAATCTATAGAAGGATTTTACATAGATGCCTTACTGGGTTTTTTATTTAATGTCAACCTCTGGCATTTCTGTTTTGGTCATTGGCAGCTCTGAACATTGAATTATTATGTTTTCTAGCACAAAATTACTTTTGTTTTACTCTTTTTCAGGGATCTCTCCATCTGTTCATTGAGGTCATGCACAAAGAGGACAGCGAGGCCTACAGAACCCTGACTCCAGAAAATGGCTGTGGACATCATTTAATTGAGAAACCATACCTCCTCCCGTGTTAATCATATATCTTCCATATGTAGTGTGTTTTGGTTTATGGTTGTTGACATACTCATTATGTCATATATTGGGATTAGTTCCTGTGTAAATCATCAAGTGTAAGACTATATAGGACTCTGAGCCTTGCTTTAGAGAATTACCACAAAGTTGTACTCAATTTAATTTTTTTCCAAATTTTTTTTTCCTTTTTTTGTTATATAAATAGTATAGTTCAGGTGAATCTCTTCACACTGTGAATCCATGTTTACACACAATACAGGTGGGCCTTGTGGCCGGTTTCTATCACAACAATGTCTTCCTCTACTATAACACAACAATGTACAATAACCTGGTAAACAACACTCAGTTGTTTTCGGTGATGCAAGGAGTTGGCTTTGATTTGTGTTCTCTCTTTTCTGTTTATTTAACTATTCTTTGAGCCAGAAAATTTGCTCCCCTACCCCATTCTCTCTTCCCCTGTGGTGGTAGAAGTAGAAGATTTTGTCTACTTGACAGATGGCGTCACTTCATCAAGGTGCACTTTTACCCAGTGCTAGAAGTTTGGGGACTTCTGATATATCTACCATGGTTGATATCGCTGGTTGCCTGTATGCTATTATGTGTTCTAGCAGAATAACAGTCTAGAATAACATTCAACCAAAACTTGCTTTCCAACTACTTATTGCCCCATGTTTCCCTTGTAATATTTACTATAGAGTGCATGCCAAGACAAAAGCATATGTTTTGTTTTGGATGGCTCAAAAGATTCATACTCTTCACAAGTTTTAATAACTGTTGGTTGCTTTGCATTCCTTTTACTTGCACATCCTGTCCCCCCGACAAAGTTAGGAAAAATCTGCAACAGTAGACAGTAATGAAAATCTGACCGGGATTCTAGCCTTGCCCCACTCTGGTAGGCATCCGATTGACCATATAAGTACAGGGCGTGAGGTGAAGTTCTGAATTGTATTAAAATTGATAGAGGCTCTAGTCTTTCTTCTCAATCAGAAAAATAGGTCTTGGCTGTGCATATACTTGGTTAGTGGCGGTTTAATGGCATTAAAAAGACAGTTGGCTGGTAAAATTCTTGCAGTGTATGTATTCACCCATTCATTTTATATAATGTTAGGCTATGGCTACATTTGCACTAAAATTCTAGCGCAGTGCACAAGCACGCCATTGACAGTAAAGCGGCTATGACAGGGCTATCTACACAGCTTTTCATAGCCCTTCATCCATCGGTCCAAACTTTTGCTGCATTAATATCAGCACACAATGGAGACTTGACATATGAAGCATCCATTGACATCCCAGGCATGTTGGTCATACATCAGCCCATTGAAGGAGCCATATTATCGGCTTCGCTATGTAGCATGGCCGATAATGTGGCCCAGAACAAATGGGGGTCTTGCGCTCTTTGGATGCACTGTCAGTGCATAGTGTAGCCCAACCCTAACATGCAAGTATGGTTCTGCTACCAAATCCTTAAAAAAAGCAAATGTTGCTCTTTTATTTGCTTAGTCCATCCAGTCCAAGTAAATCGACACAACTCCATGCTTTTTCTGGTAATGGGAAGATTGCAGGACTATATAAAATCATATTCCAGGCAGCATTTAATAATTCTTGGATTTTTTTGTAATGTCTCTTAAAATCTTTATGATTGGAGTAGTTCAAGTGGAAATAGTTTGCTTATAAATAATCCTTCATATGGCAGAGGCCTATACTGCTTGTATAGTTTTATACATTGTGATCCTAAGTATCCAGATTTCTGATCCACTGCTGTGGACATTTGTCTACATTGGTGGACAGTTATTTGCTTAGTTGAAGAAAGCTCTGTCATTGTGTGATCTCCTGTTCTCTCTTACTTGGTTATATATATAGATCTCTTCATCGGTGAACCACAGACTCAAGACAATTGAAAAGATTGATCATTAGTACTAGGCAACCATATATAAACCTTATACATTCAATCCTGTATGGTAAATCAGATTCACTATACTCTTACTGAAATTCATCCTGCAATCCTGAGTTACTGTTCAAAGTGTAATACAAATGTAGAAACATAGTGTTCTAAAACTTAATCAGTGCTCTTCAATGCAGATGTTTCAGAGTAAAATAGTAACTTTCTTACTAGCAAATCCTCTGGGATATATATCTACACTATGCTCAAGTGGTTCCTTATCATTGTAAAGGGATGAATTGTTGTAAAGTATAAGACCCAATAGCACTTGCACAACCACTGTTAAATGTTTAATGAAAAGTAACCTAGAAACTCAAACCTAAAGAATTCTAGAGTGCCTTGAGTCTCATCTCACCCCTGTATGTTTCTCAATGAAATTATATGAAATTGTGGCTACTTGTTTTTAGATATTTAGGATTTGCCATGTATAACTGTCCTCTCTAATGTACCCTTGTCTTCTACTCTACATCCCCCTTATTTTCCTCTGGTCTTACTGGCTCTTTAGTGTTTGCTTTCTGTATTTCAATGTTCTAAAAACATGAATAAATATCTATTTAACACTTTAAGCCTTTTTAACTGCAGGTTCCTCCCTAAAGTGTACATGCTGCTTGCATATGGAGAATGTTTGGAGTATCTGAAGACCAATGCACTGATACCTAATGAATAATAAGTCTGCATTATCATGGCTCCAGTAATTGCCTTCAATGTGTGTGAGCAGCAAGGTGCACTTTATGAGTGAAGTATCCTCTCAGAGGCTAAGAGTCCCCTTATATTATGTATTCCTTTCACCTAGATGTAACATACATGTTTAGTTTTTTTTGTCATCCATTGTCTGTATAGCTCTATATTTTATCCATGTACACTTTTAATGTATAGATAGTTGTTTGAAACACATTGTTTCCTTGTGGTAAGTGACAGAGAAGCTGCCACAGGATATGAGACACTGATGAATGGTGCTATTTTGGACTTTTAAACATGCTCCTTGGCAAGGTAGCTCTGATGGGAGTTTATGATTTTTTATTTTGTTTTATTTTCTTGTTCTAAGAAGGTGTCGGTAATCTTTCCTGATTGTTGTTCTATAGACGGGACTGACTCTTTTTTGTCTTCAGTGTGGCTTTTTATTCAAGTTGACTAGGGTAAATAAATGCTAACAGGGCAGAAAAGTCTCATTCGTTTTTCCTTTTAAAATTGGAGTAGATATACCAACAAGTTCCAGTCGTAGTGGGAGCAATCACAAAACTGTAATGCATAAAACCTCTTTAATCTTCGGCTTTGGGCCCTATATTAGAGAGAGATAGCAATAATCCTTCACCAATGTTGTAGGAATATGTCACTTTTTTTTTTTTTTAGCAAGTGCATTTATAAGAAAGGCCATGTTTCTGAATGTCCTGGGACCTGTGGCAGGTATTAGTTTTAGGACGGAGGCAGCTAATTTAGCATATTTTGTTTTTTGCTTTTTCATTGAATTAAAGATCCCCTCCTCTCTAAATTTTACACTTTTGTTCTTGCTCTCAAGTGACAAAACAAAGTAACTTACTCATGGAATGCTGTTGTGTTAGACACAATCTGGAAGCCCACCTTACATTTTTTTTATATACCCCTGTGTGTAGCTCTTCCTTTACAGGACAGACTGCTCTGAACTGTTTAGCTTTTGACTGTTACTATAGCAGTGCATGCTTAGTTAGCCTTTTTAGTTACTCCTTTTTTATCCTTTATCCTGTAGTTTTTTTTCCTGTTATGAGTGTCATATTGTATGAGTAAATGATACTGGCTGTGCTGTAAATAATAGAGCAATTTAATCCGTATTAAACAGTTGTGGCATATATGTACGGTTGCAGTTGTGTATTGATAAAAAGACAAGCTTTTGTAATAATGTGATCTCTAATGAAGCACTTCAAGTACCCAATGTATTTTAACTATTTTAGTAGAATTTGTTCAATAAACATGCTAGCTGAAACATTTCAAATGTGTGTGTGTGTGTGCCTTTTTGTAGAACAAGCTCATCGCCTTAGCTTAACAGTCAGACAACAAGCATGCTTTGGAGCCGGTTTGCAACTCTCTTGACAGGTTTACTTTGTACCTGGGGACAAGGTACAGCATTCATCCAATATGCCTGAATTTCAGTAAGGGCCTTTTCACACTATATGTGCCATTGGTGGAACGTGGGGCGCCAACATCTAGCTCATAGTAGTCAAGTTGCATGCAAGTTTCAGTGAACTTCTATATGAATACTGTGCACTACACAGGGGAGCATATAAGTAGTCCGCCAGTACGCAAATGGGGTTAAAACCTACTTTTGGGGACCAGCATTGATGTTACTGATTGAATTTGCATACTAAGGAGTCTGACTGTCAGGGAGAAATTCTTAGTATCCCCTCTCCCTCCTGTGTGAGCAGAAGTCTGGACTACAAGTGCTCACTAGCGACACTCTGGCTGAAACAGGGAAGTCCATCTGCAGCAGAGTCTACCATGTGGGAAGCTGACGCAGAGGACAATGAGGAAGACCACCCTACATATGGGATGACTACCAAACACCATCTCCTGGTACTCATCTGAGTAGCTCACTAAAAAAGTTATGAGCACCCCTGGCAATACATCTTAATGCTAAGATGCGTGCTGCTGGTACACAATGAAGATTTTGCTGTAAACAGGCAGCGTGTGGTCACTCTCTATGTAGGAAACACAAGCCATTCTTAAGCTGCAACAAACAGTAAAAAAAAAAACATCTGAGAAATTGCTGGAATATTAGGAGTCTCAGAATCTACACTTTCTTACATCCTGAGAAAAAAGCACTGGTTAGCTCAGCAATGCAAAAAGACCTGGACATCCATGGAAGACAACAGTAGTGGATGATCTTCATGGTAAAGAGCAATGCCTTTACAACAGCCAACCACGCTGACCACCCTCTCCAGGAGGTAGGCTTATTCATATCCATGTCCACCATAAAGAAAAGACTGCATGAAAGTTAATACAATGAGTGCACTGTAAGCCCCAAGTATAAAAAAAATTGCTGGATTGCTGTGACTCTTTCACATGATACGTGCTGGGTCAAGTTTTTGTAAGCATGTTTGTTTTTAAAACACGCATGTATTTACCGAACTGCGTTTTCTTATAGAAGTTTTGGGGAAAACATTCTTTGGGATGAAACTGATGAAACTGAGATCAACCTCTACCTGAATGATGGAAATAAAGTGTGGAGAAGGCTTGAAACAGCTTGTGATCCAAAGCATAGCACTGTATCATCTGTAAAACATGGTGGAGTGATGCAGCGTGATGGCTTGGATGGTCGTGGCTGCCAGTGGCACTGGGACACGAGTGTCTATCGAGGATGTGACACGGGACAGAAGCAGCAATATAGTACTACAGCACACAGCAGCTAGGGTCAACACAGGGAAACCTGTGTATCTTTCACACATAGATATTGTGAAAGTGCACTAATAGTACTCAACTGAACATCCGAGGTATACCAATTTTTCTACCTATTCCTGGTAAAGCCGCTTTCTAGGTCCAGAGATATTTGCATTATCACTGTGTGTTATTACCCTGTGAAGACTCTCTAAGTGAGGCACATGGGCCAAGCTTTGTGAAGATACTTCTTGCTTTTATCATTCATTATGGTGGTATGCCTTAACAGGATATCCTTAATGATTATACTGGAGCAGAAGCATCAATATATTTTTTTATGGCAAAGCCACCTGTTCCTAAAGGTGTACCTACAATTACTTAAGTTGTGGGGGGGTCTTCCATTTTAGTATCAAAACCTGGTGGGTACATTGTAGATTGAACCGGTTCTTTCTATAGGTAGCCATCTGTGAAAATAATATTTTCTATACATTTCTATTGCAATGCTTTCAGATTTCTTTCAGGTCTATGCACCTTAGACATCTTTTTTTGTGGGACTGTTGCCTAATTCTGATTCTTTCCCTGAAAGTGACAATCGTGTTTGAGGTGTGTTCCTCATGTCTTAAGCACTTGTCATAGTGTGAATTCTCATCTGCTGGGTCAGTTGTAAACCTTGACTACTGACAGTGTGTGGAGATGATACTCTGTCAGGGCCCTTTCACACTATACGCTTGATGTATGCATTTTTCATTAACTTTTCATGCATTTTCCATTGATTTGTTCAAAAACGCACATGCAAAATGCAAACACAGATGTAATGTGAAAACGCATGCATTTTTGTACATATGCAGAAACGCATGCCTTTAAAGAAAAACGCATATAGTGTGAAAGGGCCCTCATAGTCTTGCATGTCCATTTTGCTTTGGAACTAATTGACATGGCTTTGCTTTCTTGCAGTGTGTGGACTACAGAATCTTCTGCCATTTTTGAGCTTTCTTGGATTCACTTCTTATGTGTCTATATGAAGTTCTGAAGTTTGTATTTTTTTGCTTTCTACATTTGGGATTATTGTGCACTGCTGACCTCCTGGGGAAAAAAAAACGATTCCAGCTTGTGGTGTGTGACCTCAATATTCTGAGTTGCTGACCTGAAACAAGTTTGCAGTAAAAAGAATGAAGACAAAACAGAATTCTGTTTCAGGTCAGTTTGAAAGGACAGAACAACCAAATGATAGAAAGAAGTGTCTAAAGCTGGGCATACACGTACCAATTATCCAGCGATCGTTTTTTAATCCGATCGCCCATCTGATTCCCGGAATTTTAATTCGTGAAAACGATCGCAAACTGCAACATACCATGCATTTAATTTCTGGGCGATTCTATCCTGAAAGTCTCAATATGTCTTGCACGCACACATTTATGGGTTTGGAGTGGTGTTAGCTGAAGAACTGGCTAGTGACCAACAGCAAACAAACAAAGGTAATTTCCACAAGAATCATAGATGGATCTCTTAAAATGATCTCATGAGACAACTAACAGCACTCGATTCCTTTGCTTTTTATTAAAATTATCCATCAGAACGGATTGTTTATACATTGGTCTTGTTAAAGTAATGCCTCAAGGTTCTATCATTAAGGTCTTTGTACATATACTTTCTGTTTTTTGTGTTCCTGGGTTCCTATGCTTTAATTGCCCTTTGGAAACACATAACACTGGTATGAAAATGTCATTTAGCTTTTACAGTGCTTCAACAAACAAAAAGTTTATTAAGTGTGTATCTAGAGGAGGGGGTAAAAGTGCAGAAAGAGCCCTTAACAGACTAGTAAGTGGTAATGCAGACACAATAGTCTCACCATTGGCCTAGAAATTTAAATTACAGTTACAACAAATATAATACAAGGTGAAATAGATCATATACAATTCTGATCTATTGTTTTCATTTCATATAACCCGTTCCTTATACCTTACTGGTCCTTATTTTTATATATTTTTATATATTAGCCAAGTGAGAGACTCCATAAAATCAAGTGAAGAATTGAGCTTTATACCTTTTTATATACCGTATATCATGCATTGCCATGCCTGTCCTTTTCTGTCTTGCATTGCTTTTCAATGACTAGAAAAGAGAATACATGTCAGAGAATGTGGATGAGCACACAAAGAGGTTTTATTCTAAATCAAGGCATCTTGTACAAAAAAAATTCAATTTGTGTATCGGAGAAGCTTTGTGGGATCAAGTAAAGAAGAAGACAAACCTCTGAATTTCCCTGCATACATTCCTGCTGTGCCTCTTAATCTCAATCATTAAAAAAAAAAAGGAAAAAAATCTCCAAAGCATGTGGCTAGCTTATACGCAGTTGCCTGAGAAAAATTTAAATCTCTTAGAGGATTCTTTGCAGAGTCTGTAGAAATATATAGAGTATCAACATGAGTTCCCATGATAATGACCTACTGATACTGATAACCTATAGCTGCTTTCCAGGAGAAGAGCTTGTGTGTTTCTGTGCACATTCTATATACAGCATATTTAATAATTCAGACAGGCATGAGCTATATGCGGTAATACCAGCAACCAGTCAGCTTTCCTTTGCTCGCAAACTGATGAAGCTGATAAAAAACGTTTGCTAGGATTTATGGCACATTAAATATCATGCACACAAAATTTTCATAAGGTATGGTCCAATTTACACTTAAGTGTTTGTTGCGGGGTGCTATGCGTCAGCCATATAAGGTGTTGTGCTTTTTTTAGACCAAAGTGAATGCATTGCTCATTGCTGATTATGGGTTTGGGTGCCATTTGGAAAAAAAAGAAGACTGGAACACATTATGGACCTTAAGGTAGAAGCCTTGTTGTCCTTCCTGATGCTAGGCATACTCTATGAAGCATTTTCTTAATTCTGAAGTCTTAATAGTTGTTGGTAGCTCTAAGCAAATTGTAAAGAGTTATTGAAAGGTGTCTGGGGAGCTTAAGGCTATGTTCCCACTTGTGCTCGCGATTTTCAATTGCCGGCAGAATTGCCTGCCAATCGCCTACACTACTTTTAATGGGCTTGTCCCCATTGATAGGATCGCGCGCGATTGCGATAGAGGCATTCTGATGGCCGGCGGTCGGCGGACGCGATTAATTTACACTATTTGCGGGATGTGGGAGCGCGCATGGCATCGGATCGTGCAGGAATCGGAACGTCTATGCCCAGCTTTAGGGCTAGACAACTGAGCTTATTCTATGAAACGTGCAATAATCACAGCAACTGAATATTTTAGAGATTCAGCTTAACAATTTTTGTTATTTAATGAAAGACAACAAAAATATATTATAAATGCACACATCAGTAAAACAAAAAGGTTTAAAGCACAAAAGTATGAACAATTGCCTTACTGAGTTTCTGCATGCCCCGGATGCTGGGCTGTGGGAGTCCAGGGAAATTACCCTCCTATCTCACCTATATTCAGAGGAAGGACTAAAAACCTTTTGATTTTTTTAAAGAAGAGTTTGATCTGCCTAATATGTTCTTTCGTTATCTAGGGTTGCATCATGGTCCCAGCAATTCCTAGCGAACCTACCTCCACAAGGCAGATCTCTGTGCTATACGTTGGTGCGTAAAGCTTCGCGGTCTGATCTCTTTGGGCTCAGCTGTAGCTGGTCTGGAGATCTGCGCTCTATTTCAGACGATGAATGACAGGACACACTGAAGACCCCCTAACCTGTATCTCCAAAATTGTCAGATAGGCTGTCTCAACTGTATATCCTGCATAGGTGTTATCTTACACCAGTGCGCATAGCCCGTTTTAGTCCTGAACGCTCTGATATATGTCCCAAGTGTATTGCTGCATAGGGGATCTTTTATTACCTCATTTGGACCTGCTCAGTGTTACAAGGCTACTGGTCCCAAGTTTCTCTATGATACTATTGGGTCCCCTGTGGTGCTTGACCCTGCTGTGTTTTAGGCTTGCATGGGAGGTTTGGCCTTGACGGAGACGACAATCAATTCCTATCCACTGTACTGTTTTATGCGCATAAATTGATAGCACGACTACTTGAGCTATGGGGCTTATTGGTACTGCTTCATCAGTTACCTGAGCATCATTTGTTACCCCTCTTGGGGATTTAAGGATGTGGTACCATACACTGTGAGTAAAACATGTGGTGAATGATGTTGGAATAGTTGTTGTTTTTCTCTTTGAAGATGTATGCACTGTACTATTGTACTACTGTACTGTAAAAAAAAAAGCTCAAAAGTACAACTCATCTGGTCTTTGTTAGAAAGTCGGACATC
The DNA here is from genome assembly GCA_036250615.1 of Ptychadena robeensis. Classification (NCBI taxonomy): domain Eukaryota; kingdom Metazoa; phylum Chordata; class Amphibia; order Anura; family Ptychadenidae; genus Ptychadena; species Ptychadena robeensis. The sequence continues at coordinate 46,140,645 of CM070032.1, read as the reverse complement.
AGATTATTTTAATAATAAATTCAATCTGCTTTTGAGTCATTTGGCGCTCCTGATAATAATTTGATGCTTAATGAAAGCTGGTTATGAAGTATCCTCTGACATAAATGTGGATTGTTCAGTGCTTTCCCACCTACCAAAAACTTTGATGGTTTAAGATGCCCAGCATTTTCTTAAGGACACATCCCAATTATATTAGACACATACATTTGAATTATAAATTTATATTTTGTCCTAACTTCTTGCAATGATGCTTTAGAAATGTAACCCTATTACAGTTAAAAAGATGATGGAATTTAAATGAAACTGACTCCAAATATTTTGGTTTTCCCAGAGGAAATATGAGGAACAACTGAACTATAGATGCAGACAGTGTTTGGTACTCAGATACAGGTTAACATGAGTTTTTATTGACTTCATTTACAGATGTAACAAAGCAGGACTGGGGGTAGTGAACAAGGACAAGAACTAGAACGGTTCAACTTTTTTTTTAAATAGCAGCGAATAGCAGCAATCTGGTAACTTAGGTTTAACCTTGCCACTTTACTTTACTCGGTAAGCGTCTCTGGCGCAGGATTCCCGGTCCCAGCGGGGCACTTCCGGGGTTGCCATCCAGCTCTTTATACCTCACCAGTAACCATTGGCTTGTCCACTCTGCAATATTAGCGGGACACTGCAACTCAGACAGCGAGTCGTCCTCACCCAGAAGAGAGGTTCCCAAAACTCTACAGGCTGTTCTGTTTTGGAGCCACCTGCACGCCACACACTCTTTCCTCTACAGGCCGGGACTCTACTCTCTCCAACAAGAGGCATCACTTTCTCCTCTGAAATCCCTTTTATCACCTTAAGCGTCTAGTGGACCAGCTGACCCCCTCACACAGATATCCAATATGAAATATCTTTTTTCAGTATATTTTAATCAGGATATATTCAAAACAGTAAAGGAACTGACAATTGAGACATTAAGGCTGCATTTAATTCACTGCCAGAATACAGCAGCCATCCAGAGAATGTGACATGAGGTGTTTCCCAGGAGATTTTCAGGCACTCGCCCAATAGGATTAACATGTGGGTGTTTATTCTCCCAAGCACCTGCACATAGTTTGCAGGTGCCCACCCATAGCGAATCCCAGTCTTTGAGTGTTAGCAGCCTGGAAAGCACCCATGTCAATTTAGCCTTAAGCCTATAAATATGGGCACACAATGTGATCTTAAATACTTAAAAATTCTTGTAAATGGTTAGAGTAACAGTAGCCATACACGCTACAATTCCATCCCGATTGCAGCACCATGAAGTCATCACGCTGCAACACCCTTTGTGTGCCAGACATTTCTTTGGATGGGGAGTAATGCAATCGGCCAGGAAATTACCAACAAGTCGAATCATCGTGTGATCCTGGTCAATGTGTCCAAGTAAGCGCATCCGATTTGCGGCCGAGCGGCCACCGAGTGATCGTAGCGTGTATGGCTACCTTTCACTTTGTTAGTTAATGAATGTTGCTACACTAAGGCAGAATTTGTGAGGGATAAAAGACATTTAATGTACACACCAATATCTTAAGAGATGTAGGCTCCAATAATACATCTTTGAAACACTAAAGTTCAATAACTAATTAAACCTTTTCTTTTGGGTACTCAGAGAATCGAAAAATAATATGCTAACATTTATTTAGCATAAAGCACAGAGATATTTGTAGCCCAGTGCTAGAGCTATAACCAATTTGAAGGCAATCAATCACATTGCCCAGCCTCCGAGAAGAGATTAGACAGAAGACAACACTACTGGAACATTATGTGCGATGTTTCATCAGACAGTCCTGGAAGACAGATGAATTGGCAGTAAGGTTGCTATAGCAGTATTGGTTTCAGCTGCATCATTTATCCTTAAAACAGCAATTAAGTCATGTATGTATTAGTGCCATCTGGAAATAGAAGCCAGAGTTACTTTTGTTATATTAACACTTCTAAGTATAGAGGTAAAGCAAAAAATCAACCATGACAACCATCAAAATGTATTCTTCATTATACAGCAGTTCAATAATGTAAAAAAGTTACATCTATTATGAAACTCTCGGAAAGGGAAATATGCCATGAAGATAAATATTTATACTGAATTTAATCTATGTTGTCATGTTATACAGATGGTTATTTACAAAGTAGCTCAGTGGTTTGGCTGGAGACATTTACAGTTTGAACGAAGGAGACTGCACCGTTTAAGGACTATAATTGATAATAAGTAAACAAAACTGCAAGTTATGGAAACAATCTTAAAAAAATTGCCAAAATATTAGGGCTTGAACTTTAATGATACCCCATTCTTAATCCCCCACCCCTTTTCAGCTTTAAGCTTTCCCCAAGATTTAGCAGTATGTTGATAGGAACCGTTTTTCTCAGAGCATTTGTAAGATCAGGGACTGATTTAGGATAAATGTGGTCTTCAATTTAATTCATCCCAAAGGGGTTCTATGGGTTTGACTTTAGTTGACTTCAGGACCAAAGTCGATACAAAATTGAAAAATAATATCTTTATGGACCAGTCATATTGGATCAGGAAGAGACAATCCACAATGTTGGGAGCATGAAATTGTATCCTGAAGCATTCAGAGTTCTTTCCGTGAAACGAAGGGGCCGAGCTCAACACCTAAAAACAACCCCACACCATAGTCCATCCTTTAACAAACTTAAAACTTGGCACAATGCAATCTGGCAAGTACTATTTCCATGTCATGTCACCCATCAAACCCAGGCTCATGTATTGGACTGCAAAACACAAAAACGTGATTTGTCTCTCAAGAACACATCTGGACTTATCTAGATTCCAGTGGTGGGGTGCTTTAGCCTATTGATTTTGCTACTTTACCATGCATTTGGTGATGTAAGATTTGGATGAAGCTGCTCAGCCTTGGAAACCCATTCCATAAAGCTCACTATGCAGTTTTCTTGAACTTTTTTGAAGGCCATACAAAATTTGGAGGCCTGTAGCTCTTGTGTTGGAGGAATGTTGGCAGCATGTGTGCAACATGCACCTCAACATGCACTGTCCACTTTGATTCTAAATGAATAGGAGTGCCCACACTATTTTACCTTGAGTGATTTAGTAATTACTTTTATAATGTTACAATATATATGGTAACTCTAAACTCCAAAAGTAAGTATATTTACTATATCCACAAGTAAATATATACATCAACAAAGTGGTCACTAATGTGACTGGGGTGTTCATGGGTGCCAGAATGTGTCTAGGTTGTTATGACAGACAACCCCCCAGTCATATTAGTGACTGCTTTGTTGATGTATATATGTACTTGTGTATATAGTAAACATACTTTCTTTTGAAACTGTATATACTCAGCTGAATAAGCTGATTTTTATTTTAACAAGTGGGAATTGATTTCCTTGCCTTAAAAGTTCCGTTAGGTTTAACTAGCCCTTTACCAGAGGTGGCTCTAAGCGGTCTGGATCTGGTTTTATTTTCTAGTACTTTTATAATGACCACGTAGAAATTATTTGCCAGCTAAAAAAATTGTAAAAATGCAGTTATGAAAATATACACTTAGTAAACTTTATATTTAAACGATATATTTGTTACCTTGCATAAGGACATGAACATGCATGGCCTACTACATTTCTGTGCATTTATGGAAATTTTGGAATTCTTGGCCCTGTCTTTATAGATTAAAAATAAAAGGCGGGACTTCGTGATATACTATTATTTTCTTTGCTATGTACTGGTAGATAATAAGTTGTTACCAACTGCTTCCAATTTGTTTTAAAACCACGTACAGTTGACTGTGTAATATTTAGCTTTTATATACATGTGGCCATGAAATTGAATGGACTACCTGAATAACTTAAGGGTTCCTGTAATGAAAAACAACAAAACATAAAAAACAACAATCAAAACCCTTCCCTTAGCAAACCCACCCAGTAATACACCTCTTTCTCCCACAGGAACAGGAACCCCCTGTCTTACCAAGGTGTGGTCCATTCCCTCTGAACAGGATGTGTGAGACATGTGGTGTTATGCCCTGACTCAGTATGGTCACAGTTTGTTCTTAGAATCGGGCATAACCGCTGGTGCTCCATGAACCTGCAGTGCCATAGACCTCCATGTTAATGAAAGGGCATCGCATTTTTCCACACACACACGTTGTGTAGAGAGCAGGGGGGGGGGGGGGGGGGGGATCAAGGGAAATCTCCTGTATGGCAGTTTTACATGCCACAAAAAATTCAGCGAAAAGCCTGTAAGCCAGGGAGGTTAAAGCGGACCTACCACCTGGGAGGTCACTTAGCATTATCGGCTGCAGCTCAGCCGATATTGCTGACATCCTTAATTCTAAAAAACAAATCTTCTTCTGACAGCTGGAGAGGAGCTTGTTACGAATTCTCCCCTCCCACTGCATTAT
>CM070032.1:46091965-46107448 GCA_036250615.1 Ptychadena robeensis | reverse complement strand
TGATCCGGACCCCAAGTTTGGGTACATGCTACGTTGGGAGCGGGTGCTGGGTGTGGAGATTTACTTTATACAAGGAAAATATTTACAAGATCTTGTTCCATTGGTATCTGACCCCTGATGTGTTGCACTCCATTTACCCTCAGACCTCTGACCGTTGCTGGCGGTGTGCCGCGGAGGTGGGGTCTCTGTTTCATATTTTCTGGCAATGTACATTGATAGTTCCATACTAGCGCTCGGTGAGTGTCCTGCTCGAGAGGGTGGCGGAGACACCTGTCCCCCTTGATCCCCTTACTTTTCTACTGGGCCTGGCCCCCAACCCGCCGGCGGCCGCGCCGCCTGCTGTCTCACATTTTGACGGCGGCCCGGTGTCTGATTGCGGTTAAGTGGAAGTCCACTGCTCCCCCCTCCTATACGGAGCTGTTGGCCCGGATCCATGATGTCCGCCCAGTGGAGCGCATGTCGGCCTCTACCTGGAGGGGGTGTGATAAGGCTCCGGGGGTGGACTGTATTGCCTCTACCTGGAGGGGTGGGTTCTTGCCAACTCTCTTTCTCTTTTTCCTCCCTCTTTCCTTCTCTTTTCTCTTCTATCTCTAGTTCTCTATCTTGTCTCTGATTTCACGCTTGTAAATTATATAGCAGGGGAAAGAGATTTGTATTTTTATATGACACTTTTGATTATGATTGATTATATTATGGTTTCTTTTTATTTTTCATGTTATGTCTGTAATGTTTTATTTGTATGTTATAAAATCTTTAAATAAACAGTTATACAAAAAAATAATTCTTTAAAAATGACATATAATGCTTTCCAAGTTATTGAATGGTTTACCCCAATTTTTTTGTTTTCTTTACAGTGAAATATTATATTTTCACTGTAAACTTTGCCAGTTTCTATGAGGGTGCCCTACCTAGATACAATTATCACTCTTATCAGTTGATTGGATTGATTAACCATGATTTGCCAGTCAGGATACAATGAAGATAAAGCAAACTAAGCCAATCAGAGAAGCACAGGCTCAGCCAATCAGATGAGAACTTGCCATACACAGTTATCAAAACAACTGGTCACCTAGTGTTTAACATTATTATTAGACCATGTGCAGCAACAGTTGGTAAACATCTACATAAATCAAGTATAATTGTTTCAAGAATTATAGCAAAAAGTTTTTCCCCTAGTCAGCTTAATTTGAATAAACATATGACTAATACACATCACATGCTACACCAAAATGTGGCTCCAAGTCTCCAGGGATTTGCTACTTAAGTAAAAATCATGTGATATGCAAGAGATTATTTTACCAGACCTAAATAATTTCTGTGTGAGAAAATACTAGCAACGTTTATGGGTAACAGATGTAGCTCAAGGACAGTTTCAGCAGAACTAGAAATCCTATTATCCCATCATGATAAATATTAGTTGGACAGCTGGAACAGTGACAAATTTTAATCCCATTTTTGTGCTCAGTAAATAGTTCAAACTGCTCATAGATTTAATCTGAGAGGCAATATAGATATTGTCAATGCCAGCATGTGGCTAATTATCTAAGCATTGGCCTTGATTGGAAATACATTTATTTTCGTTGAGTTTTATTAGAACAAATTTTTGTAGAAGATAGACAACAGACTTAAGCCTGGCATACACACGCCGATTAGCCGCCCATTTTGCCGCTGACCGACGGGCGTGTGGCAAAATCGTCCGCCAATCAGCGTGTGCCCACATGGGGCGACAGATCCCTGTCGCCCCACAGCTCGGCTGGCCAGAGAACGGACATGTCCGATGTTCTCTGGTTGATGCCGGCCGATGCCATTACCTTCAATGAAGACCGGCGTCTTCAGTGAAGGTAATGGCCGGCACAAAAAGGGTGCCCGGCCGATTCCGTCAGCCCGGGAATGCAGCGTGATGACGTCATCACGCTGCATTCCAGAGCTCATCGGAGCTTGTCTGTCGGCACCCGTCTGTTGGTGTATGGCAGGCTTAACTTTTTAAAACAGTGATCTCTGTAAACACAGGAGACTGTTCTTTAAACCCTTTAGCATTAATCCAGAGTATAGATGAATTTGAATGACCAAAAGCCACAACCCTCAGCTACACTTGGGTTTGGTTAACTGTTTCAGGTGCGCTGGTGGTGTCCTCCAGTGATGGCTTCCTCCAATCTTCTTTCTGGTTCCACCTCCCTGACATCAATGATGAAGTCGGGGACATGTGAGGTTGCACTGCAACTGCACGGTCATCCCCTTTTATTGTAATACAGATATAGGCATCCCAAATCCCATATAAAACATATGACATGTATTTTATACAGGTATGGTGTAAGGGCTTCCATATTATCTGATGTCAGTCTTGCAAGATTCTCTGTACAGCAGGACTGAGACTTTGACAGGGGCGGCCAGGCCTTGTTCACATGCTGACAGGAGAAGACAGCAGTATAAGCACATGGACAACCTCATCAGTCAACTTCTGCTAATGTTTTTTCCAAGCTTGAGATGTGCAACCTCTAGGTCAGGACCCCAATTAAGGAAAAAAGTGTGTGGGTTTGCGACAGAGTAACTGTACTTTTGTAGCACATGATTACAGGAAGTATGAGAATTAAAATTAAATATTAAAAAATAATACTTTTAAAGAAAAAAGTTAGTTTGTCCAGTCTTCTGCCATCCATCCATCCCAGCCAGTCCCAGGCCCTGATGATTCAAATATAGAATTGGAAACCCCCCCCCCCCCCCCTCATTGCCCCATTGCCATTGAGCATTGCAACAAAATCTCTGTGTTCAACACAGGGATTTAAATGGACATGGAGCTAGGGCTTTACATATGCCTACTCCCTGACTTTCAACCCCCAGATGCTCCGACACCCTTTTTGGGATTAGTAATTTTCAATGTGACACCACTATCTGCAACCTCTCATAAATATTAATGTTTCCCTGCGGTTATCCAAGTAACAGAAATTGTATGCATTTAACATTAACAACTGAAAAAAATTGGCAATCTGAAAAATGAGACTACATCCAAGCAATATTTGATAGGGGGCTTTTTAGTAGGAAGAATTGTGCTCAGGGTCCTGAAATTTTGCATAGATGTAGACTCAGGGGTTAACTGGTAACCCCCAAAATGTTTTACCATTCAGGGGTTCAAAAATCTATGTGTTTAAATTAGGATAAATGAAAGCCTGTATGCAGCAGAGCAGTGCTTTATGCTCACAGGGAAGCAATATCTGTTAGCTGTATTTTAGCAGAAATTTTACTTATAAGTGTTATAGCTAGAGGGGTGAAACTGGGGGTGTAAGTAGTAATAGGGGAGCATTACTGACCCTGAAAGTTTCATGATTATACTATGAATGGTTTTCGTGCTATGAATGTTCAAATTTACAGTTACACACAGATTTATTCAGCTAAGTTTCTTAAGCAGAGCTGCAGAGGGAGAGGGTGTGTCCTGTCCGGTGTGTTGATTGGCTGGGGAGAACATATCTGGGGAGGAGCTACAGGAAGCAGTATCTGATGAGGAAGCACAGAATCTGCTGCCTGTTACACTAAGGCTGAGTCTACACTGATGAAAACTGTGCGGTTTTCCCGCACGTAGACCGTGGCGAAAATCGCACAGTGCAGCCGCCCCCTGAAATCCCCTATGTCTATACTGGCGCGTGGGTGGGGGCGGCGTGGCAGTGGGTACAAACTCACAACGCCCGCCCGGGTGTTGGGGATGCAGGGGCGTCCCCCTGCTGCACCTAGGACACGTGCCGCGCCCATTGGTAAACAACCCATGGGTGGGTTTGCCAATACATAAGAATAGGGCCCAAACTGCGGGGGGCATGCACACACCGCCGCCCCCCGAGGTTGCAAGGGCGCTATAGTGTAGACTCAGCCTAACATCGGGGAGGAGGAGAGGGGGGCCAAGAGGGATTTGAGTCTCTCCTTTCTGGCTGTGCAGGGAGCACGGGTCAGACCTCCAGGCCAGGCTAAAAATAGGTGGGAGAACGGCGTTCCGGTGCATTCCCCCAGAAAAAAAGCCCTGGAATTGGGGACTCACCTGGACTGGCCAGTACTATCAGTACTATCAGTACTATCAGTATTACTGCATTAATACTACTATACAGTACTAACATGTTCTATAGTACTACAATAGTACTAACCTGTGTTTATGCTCTTCAGTGTTTGCTGACCATTGTCAAGAAAATCACTATGATGTCATGGACCTGGTTGGCTGGTACCAACACTGCTGAAGCCAATGTCATTGCTGGTCATTGTAAAAAAAATCACTACAATGTCATGGACCTGGTTGGCTGATACCAACATTGCTGCTGGCAGTATACATTTTGGGATGTTGGATGACTCAATAGACCTTCTAGTTAGCTGTAGACTCCTAACAAACTTATTTACATTGCCCACCAAGACATTACCAGCTGGGTACTTGACAATCCAATTATAAACTTGACAATTGTCAGCTGTCATGTCACTGGGCTCTGGGTGCTGTCACTGGGCTCTGGGTGCACCGTGATACAGGTATAGTGAGGTCAGTGGTCACTTACCTGAGCTGAGTACTATGAAGGGATATATTTAAAAACTCAAACTCTTTCATAATAAAGCCCAATAATAATAATTGTTAATTAAATTTTACTGATAATTCAGATAATTTCTTAACATTTGCTCAATAATCATGGGACTAAAAAGTCAGAAGCACTTTGAAGTAAACAATGTAAAATGATAAGCATCGTGTTTGCCTGGAGTGGGACTTTAAACATCACTCTGCATATATAAAGCTATAGGCATTTCAGGGAACATGAATATATATTAGCATACTGCTTAGACACAATTAACATTTTCACTTAAAACGCTTCATTTCCAGGCAGCATATTAACACTTCATATCTCTAAATGATTGGCGTATAGAACTACCTTGGTAAGAGCTAGCAACGATTGCTAATGATCCCATGAGTTAATGAGTATTGGCATTTCACTTTGAGAATATTAGTGTCATGACCCTGCAACAGATGTATTGATCAGAGCTAATTACTTCTTTCATTAGGACAAATTTTATGTAGATTATCAAAGAGCACATAATCACAGTCTAAAGCACATCTAAACAATTAAGAGTTGCTCCTACTTTTGAAATAAATGATGCCACCAAAAGCAATCAAAGAATTAGCAGATTCGTCTTCGATTTACTTAACTTTCTGGCATTGTTCAAGAGTGATGCATAGCATCTGCATGAGATTATTGTTTACTTAATATTATTGATCACGAATATTCATATCGCAAATCTTTATTTAGAAAATCTTCACTTCAAGAATTTGCGAAGATCTCCAATATAGTGCTATATCTTCTTAATGGCGAATATTCAAGACTTTTACATCAGTAGTGTTGATCGCGAAAGTATAGAATAACAGCACTTTTTGTTGCGAAAATCTTTTTCGTAATGAAGGTAATAATGACTGGAGATCACATTCTCAATTCGAATTTGAATTTACAAATTTGTTGCGAATATTAGGTGTAAAAGTTTACAGTAATTTGTGAATACAACTATTGCCTATGCGGCTGATCTCTATTACTTAATACACTTATTAATACGATATTTGTGCCTGGAAATTTAGAGTAATTATTTAAGATTATTAAAATTGATATAATAGTGATGTACTCACAAGCTGAACTGGTATCAAATTTTCATCATCATTTTCTTTTTAAATGTGCCAGCTTGTAAAATGTGGCTCTCTAAGTTATGAATTCTGAGAGTACCTCTATTTCTACTAGTGTATAATGGCATACAGTAATGTCCCAGAGCTGCACACTCCGCTGAAAACAATCCCTTCCTCATAGGATGTTGGTCTTTTGACCTGACTGGAGGAATATTAGTGACGACCGCATTGTCTTCACTTTGTTGGAGCATGCTGTATATTCAGTCTATTAGATTGTAAGCTGGACCGGGCAGGGTCCTCTACTCCTCCTGTGTCATAACCTGTACATGTGTGTTATCTTGTGTTTGTATCCCCACTCTAATGTATTGTACAGCGCTGCATGAGATGTTGGCGCTAAATAAATAAATGATAATAATAATAAATGAATAGATTTCATGGGTGTGTCTCATGGTCTGGTGCATCTTATAGAGCTGAGTGTGAAGGGTTTTAATAAGCATCTGCTAACAACACTTGTCTGAAATGAAATAAAAAATACATGGGAGGCGTTGGGTAAATTCTTATCATGCAAATAATGTCTATTAGATTAATCATATAATATATTACTGATATCTATTTGTAATATTTTATAACAATTGTAGAGTACTCTAACAATGTTAGCAATGGATGGATACAAAGTGTTTGGCGTTTAAACTTAACTGAAGTAATTGAAAAAGCAAGCTTTCAGGATATCTCATGCTTAATACCTGAGACATCCTGAATGCTTAATATTTCATACATTTATGTGGAAATCCTCTATATTTTTATTTATTAACTTTTATTATAAAGCCTAAAAAATAGGTATGAGAAGATGGAATTAGCAGGGTGGAAGCAATTATAAAGCGCAGAGGGAGAGAGTTCCAGAGAAAAGGGGGGGATCTAAATAAGTCTTGAAGCCCTGTGTGTCAATGTTTTCTTTCGTATGACAACTTTGTTAACTGGAAGGTAGAACGCAGTTAGGGTGTTCAACTTAGACACAATAGTTTAGTAAACTTAAGCAGGGTACAGACCTGCAGATATGGGCCAGATCGATGGCCGCTTCGAGCGCCGTGCACGCTCACAGCCATCTATCTGGCCCATATAATATGCACCCATAGCTGTTTTCGAGCCATATCAGACATGACCGTAAGTACGGCCGATGTCCGATGCTTTGCATAGAGGCCGCTGGTCTCCAGGCAAAGCTTCAGCTGATCTGGGGAGAGCAGAGCTGTCTCCCCAGCCCCGCCGATATCTGACAGCAGCGTGATGACGTCATTGGCTCAAATGCAGAGCATAGATGTTCATCATCCAATCTCTGTGCACAAATGGTTAGGCCATAGTTATTTATTTGAAACACATCCTTTTAGTATCTAAACAATGAAAAAAAAACAAATGAATTGAGATGTAATAACTCTGTACTAGCAGCACAGACAAAAGTATTTTTTTTTATAAGTGAAATTCTGTTAGCCACTAAAGGTACACTTGTGGGCACGCAGGCATCATTCCTGTTTCATTGACTTCAAAAGAACGATTTTCTGGTTGGAAATATTGACCCACGTATGGCTACCCTAAGTGTTTCAGCAAGGGCCATAGGGCTAAAAGCTGCTTTTACACAAGTATTTCGTTTTTGGTTTCAAAGTATGGTGGTAATATAGAGGTCTAGTGCTGTATGAGGTTAAACTACACAACCAAGTTGCCAATTTTTGTCCTTGGTGCGGATTTTGTGAAATTATGTGAGTCTGAAATAGCAGTAAAATCTGACAGGGTTTTAACCATGCCTTAAAAACATTATTTTCACAAAGCTGGCATTCCCTTTGTGACATTTACTTAAACTATAGCTGTCCCAAAACGTTGTGTATAAATCATTATTATCATATTACACTATCTGTATCTGTAATGATTGCAGTGTAAATGGTAACATTAGTTTTCTTTAAAAAACACAGATCTGTAAAAAAAACATGCATGTTTTAAAAAAGTGCAAACTTACAAAAACCCGACGCAATGCTTATACTATGAAAGTGGCCTGATACTGTAAGACATGAAACCCTATGCATGGTATAGTAAACTGATAATGCTGATTGGAGCAACATTCCGATGTATTTATAGCTGGAAAGAACTTTGTACTAGTCTGAATTGAGAATTTCAGTGAAAGGGAAATAAAACCGTCAGCAATTCTAATGGATTTGACAGCTATTCATATTCACTGCGAATTAATGTTTCTATTACATTTTTCGGACCGTAACACGCACTTTTTCACACCCAAAATCGGGAGGGGGGGGGGGGGGGGGGGGGGGGGGGATTTGGCCTACGTCTTATGGTCCGAATGAGTGACCCCCACAGTCACGCTTTGGCTTCCCGCCAGCTCTCCTGAGCTGTCAGATGAGATGCAGCCACAGCCAGATCCTTCATCTGTACTGTACTGTTTCTACCAGCAGAGCGCTGCTGATAGAAGCAGTACAGCAGAGAGACAGCAGCTTCTATCTATGCCTGTTAACTATGATCACCATGCAGCTCACCTGGCAAGAAGGGAGAGAAGAGTGCAGAATCCCCCGCTCCCCCTCCCCTTCTGCCTGAAGTGTGCTCTCTAGTGACACCAATGTTATGGCTCAAATTGGGTACTGCAGGAAAAATGTTTTCCAACTAAGAACATTTCAATTTTTTGTTGTTTTTCCAGCTCTAAAAACAGGGTGTGTCTTATGGTCCGAAAAATATGGTATGTTTAATGCAAGTAATTGATTTGTCATCAGAGAAAGTTATTTACACATTCAGATTTTTCGTCAACTTGCCATCATCATGTGCGGCAGTCGTGCCGAGAATCAGCCGTGTACGCTTCATGTTCCGACGCTGGACACCATTCAAAGTAAGCAGATTGATCTAATCTAATAATCTAATCTAATTACGGACATCTCCATAATGTATTAGATCGATCAAGGGGCTGATTTATGGATGAATGTAAAGTTTGAGCATTCGATTTGCTAAATCAAAGCGTGTATGGGGGGACATTACAAATAGATTTTTTACATTAGAACTAAACACAACCCATTTCAGAGTAGAGTAAGGCTGGTCTCTGAGCCAGGGACTGAAAAAAATCTTCTAAGACCCATGGTCACAAGATTGGCCAGCTGCAAAATAGTTTTGTAATATGTCTGAGCCCTGCTACTATGAAAACAAAATCACATCAGACTGATTTTATTATCAACGGATACTATATCTTATTTGGTCTGTGAAAAGAATGCCATTATTTGTTTAGTTTACTCAACAGTCTGACAGGTCACTATAATTGGGCCAAAAATACTATCTGGTGCCAAAACTCTTCATGTCTTTATGCAAACTTTAACTGAAATAATTGTCACATGAAATAAATGCTGCCAAGATCTTTCCTCTACAGCTTGACACTGCAATTTAATAGAACACATGTAAGAAATAAACCAGGCAGTAAAAGAGAAGTGGAAATCTTGAAGGACACTGGTGACTTACTGGAAATTAATACTTTAAAGAATCACTTTCAAATGGTATACTTCCAAATAAATTGCAGTTATCCTGTGTGCCCCCTCTACACGTTTACCAAGATGAGGGATGCATCCAAGGCCATCCTGTGTGTGCGTCCATATTACAGATTAGTAGACTTTGAAGGGGCTCTGTAAGGACCCCGGCTGTACCGGTTACCGCCTGCTGGTGGCACTGTGCTTGTCCTTCCCTGGGTTCTTTCCACAGTCACCAGCAGGGGGCTCCCTGCAAGCGTGGGCGGGTGGAGGTCACCTGCCTCATTAGCCTGAGGGCTTTATAGGTGTGCCTCCCCCCACCCATGCTGGCTGAGCAGCATCTGACTCTGAATCCTGTGCAATCTGAATCTGGACTACTTTTGCACCTGTTTGTTCCTGTTTTGTAAGTTCACAATAAACCCCTTTTGGTTCACATATCCCTGCCTGGTTGTCAGCGTGTGCTGCTTGTCTGGTCGCCCCCTTCTCTGGATCCTGACAGGCTCTGTCCCAGAGCTGGAGACAAGGGTTCTCTGGACTGGAGTAGTAATGCCACAGCCAAGCATTCAGCAGCTGGAATGGTAAGCCAAGGCTGGAGAGGAGAAGTTACTGGCTGTACTCCTTTCCGGTGACCACAAAGGAGTTTTAGGACCAGGTCAGGCGGGAATATTTTTACTTTCTACTGGTCTCTTCAAGCCCAAACCCAGTGGTGTGGGCAGGGAAGTAAATGTTATTATTGGGTGAAGACCTTGTGCAATGTTTTTGAAGAGACATAGAGTTAGAAGACTGCCAGTCTTTGTGGTTGGGGCTGAGCCTGTTCATGGATAAGGCCCACACTTCAAATAAGTTTGTTTTAAAGGGAAAAAGTGAGCAAAAAGGAAGCATCCTGTAGCTTGGTGCATAGTGTCTTGTGGAAGCTTGGACTGTTCTACTCTATGAGAATGTAGAAGGACTCCAGGGTGAATGTGTAGTGTTGGGGGGTGCCATGTAGTGCATCTACTCACATGACACAGATTCTTTAGAAGGATGTCTTCTGCTCAGCACACTGACACAAAGCTCACACACCAAGAACGGAAGGTCCAGGCAAAGAAGTAAGGGATGTTTATAAGTTTACTAGCAGGAACAATATTTCCAGGCACTTTACCATCACCCAATTGACAGGGTTGGGGCATCAATCTTGGGAGCTACAGTTCCAAACACTTGTGCCTACTTGTTGCTGGGCACATTGGATCGGCTGAAGGCTCTATCACCAGAAATTTGTGATGGCCGAACATCGGCCTGGACTGTCCGCGAACGGGCGGGTCGGACTTTTAAAGAAGTCTGCCTGTTCGCGGACACATTCAAATTCCCCGCCTCTAGGCGGGGAATTTGAATCGGAAAAACCGGATGTGACGTCAGTTCCTGGTTGCGGGAGCCGGATGTGAAGTCACTGACCTCACTTCCTGCTCCGAGCCGGAATTTTCACTAGAAAACCGGCTTCATGCCCGGTCTTCTAGTGAAAAGATTCTTCCTCCGGCACGATCCCGCAGGTTCTGATCCTGCCGGAGGATGAATATAGATCTTCTTCTCGCCGGCGAACGGGGCGGGTCGAACACCTGTACTGTCCGCCAGCGAGAGGGAGGGCGAACATGCTAGTTTTGGCAGCTCTGGACAGGAAGTCACGCTAAATCAGCAGAGAATATGGGGACACATCTGTGGAGTCTGCAGTGTATCAGGAGAACAGCATCAGAAAAGCCCAGGACACTCTGAGGAGCAGGTATTTATGTGCTCTCAGAGGTGGTTGGCTTAAGACCAGTAGTTGGGCAGAGTAGAATTGATACACTTAGGTAAAGAGTGCGTACATACCCGACCTCATGTAGGCAGCAGGTCCAGAACCCTTCAAAGAGGCAAGCACCAAACAAATATATATATACAGTAATGTAATATATAGGTACAGTATATATACAGCAAGGTATATATACAGTAAAAACATATACACAATCAGTGAATAGGCCCTGCCACTGTCCTAGGCTTGGGAAAAAAAGGAAATATGCACATATTTATAAAGTGAATTTAAATGTACAAATAGTGCCATTTACTAGTCACTACACTTAACTAGAAACTGTGACTTCTACTGAATTGTATTATTTGGATTTAGACTCTATGGTATTGTATTTGGGGTATTCTGTATATGAGTTTGCCTCTCCCAGTCTATTTGTGAAATCAAAGCTGTGAAAAATTACCTGACTTGTGTATTTCATTAGCTCACTTTTGTTCTCAGGAAAATAGCAAATAAACACTAGAGAGGGCCTTAAGTAAGAAAACTGAGTGGCTCAGTTGTGTATGTGCATATAGTGGCCAGCATTCAGCGCGCTGCAAAAAAAACAAAACAAAAAAAAGCCTTATGATGATATTCTAGAGCAGTGGTTCTCAACCTGGGGGGGGGGGGTGTTCCCAACCTCTCAAGTGGGGACCCCCTGGTGGGTCAAACAACCATTTCACAGGGGTCGCCAAATTTACTGGAAGCATCAAAGCTGCTGCTAACAAGCAGCAAATTAACTTTTTTGAACATCAATAAAAATAAAACCTACCACAAAAAAAATTATTCCTAGTGTAGTTTTTGAATGTAAAAGAAATATAAGACACTGTCTAATTTTGGGGCCAAACATGGTATTATAACAGTTCCCTTTGTTTTTCCAAGTTCAAATGTTTTATGCCCAGGTATTCTAACCAGGCTAATGGGTGCTATAATTCAGTAGGGGAACAAGTGGCAATCCCATAGGGCTTGTAAAAATGCTGGTTGGAGGGCTGTCACCACCCCTAAACCTGTTGTAAAGCCAATCTGAATCCTGGAAATACTTCTGCAGTGAGAAGAGAATAGTCTTGCACGTATACATTTACAATACAATACAAGACATGAGTAGAACAAATATTCCTTGATTGATTGTGAGCTCACATTAAGAAATACAACGAGGGATGAGGTTATTTCTTAACTGCTCTTTGCAGAACGTATAAATGATGATTTGTCAAACAGTAATATGCAGAGTCTGGATTTGGTGAGTCACCCTTTGGCTTCCTACATGTGTTGTTGACGTTGGCTGCGAGCTCTCAATGCTATTGTTCCTGGCTCTGCTGTTGCACACCTCAGAGTACTTGGTGTCCCCACCCACATTTGGGTGTTTTTAGGGTTTTCCCTTCTATTTTCCACATTAAAATATATCAAAGATGACTTGAGACTCTTTGTATAGGTCAAAGATGATGTGCAGACCTGATTTCTCCATAAACAGCTGGGAGTCTAAATCCCCCATTACATGCAAAGTGTGACCAACCATTTGTTTAGAGGGCCAGATTTTAATATCAAGTTTTATTGTTGTCCATGCTTATTGCAGAGGCAAGAGGCGGGTTCTGCATTGCTAATGAACGTTATTGTTGAGGCCCAACAGGGTCTTGCGAAAATATGAACTGGCACACAAAACAGAAATAAGCGGTTGTCTTATAGTTAGTCCATAAGTCCAAGGCTTAAAACAGTGTACTTTTGCACTGGGGTGCCAGCAACGGTCTCTAGGACTCAACCCCTGTGAGGCAGGGGGTAGCAGGGCCAGAAGTGGCCGGTACTTGCATGTTCCAGGAGCCGCTGTGGTTGGCAGTTTCTCCAAGAGTATTGAACGGGTATGGGATATAGGCCTGGGAGCACCCAGTTACTGCGTCTCCGTCAGGACCTTAGTCGTCTCTAGGCCCCGGTCCATCATGGTCCAGTAGTTACCACTACTCTGTAACTGCCCGTCCTACACTACCAAGGACTTTACGTACCCATATCTAGATAAATCAAAATCTCCATATACTTCTGTGATTAGTATGCCTATAATCAGGGGTGCACATAAGTGGTACTCTGGTACTCAAAAAGGGGCCAAAAACTAGCTCTGCGTACCTGCATTATTGTTACAAAGCTCATATGCGTACTAACAACTTGTAGGCACTCTGTGTCTGGGCGGCCGTAGCTATCTGATGCACCTGAGGAGTCTGGCTGTCAGCCATAGAGTGGAGAGATCGATAGCACAATCGGCATCCCCCCCACATTAAATAGCTGTACAAACAACTTCACTTGTTATTATTCTTTCAGTTTTTATTGTTAAATGTATACGATTTATGTCTTATGTCACTTGGATAACTTTGGGGGCTCAAACTATGTTGTACTGTGAGAGTTTTGACCCAAAGCCAGCTGGTGACCTGTGGATGGTCACCAGCTGTGAATCAGAGGATCAATCAAGAACAGGGAGGTCCATCTGCAGCAGAATCTACCAAATAGGAAGCAGAGGACAGTGAGGGAGACAGTGAGGAAGATGGCATTACATATGGGGTGAGTACCAAACACCATCTCCTGGTACTCATCTGAAGAGCTCACTAAAAAAGTTATGTGCACCCCTGCCTATAATTCAACTTTATCAGCTTAAAACTTAAAAGATTCTGAAAAGTTGTAGAGAATAACTGGTAATATTATTTATGATATGACAATGTACAGAAGCGCAGGTTTAGGTTTTACTACAAAAAATAAAGTATTGCTGTAACACAAATAGTTTTTGCATAAATTAAATTAAATGTCAAGTAGAAATTTCAACTTGAACTTAATTTATGCAAAAACTATAGACTAGAGCAAAACTTTTTTCTTTTTTTTTAATGTTCTCATATTTAGTAATTTTGGCGATGATAGTTTCGCAAACAACTCACAAAGTCAGCTAGTCGAAAAAATGTGACCATCTCTACCCAGGGGTTTATTAAGTAGAAGTGTGCACAGTTCAGCATGGCCTTTTATTGTGGGCAGTCTCCCCATGTGGGCAACCGTCATCGGTGGCCAATTTTGCCGCCGACTGATGTGCGTGCGCGCTCACGGCCCACGGCGCCGCTCGTTATGTGTGTGGGTACCCTAACACAGATTCAGGCAGATTTGTGAACAATATTTGAGAGTAAAGCTAGCCAAACACAATGGGAAATAGATACCTGGGCACTATTTGAGTCCCCACCCCAAAAAATTGTGATCCAACAGGGATTCCTGTTTTAGGATGATAGTTTAAGGTGGGTATACTTCGATTTGCGAGCAAGATATACTCATCAATTGATCGGCCCGTTGGACAATTGATCATTATTGATCATTGGGAAATTGATCGCAAAATCGATACATGTATGGCTAGAATATTGGGTTTTTTGTGTATGTAGAAAATGCTTCAGATCTTTGAGTTCAGCTTATGCAAAATGGGAACAAAACCAAAAGTGTTGTGTTTATATTTTTGCTCAGTGTATTTATATATATAGTGCAAGGTCGCAGTTTATTTTTCTTCGGTCTTCTTCTTTATGTACTCTGATACATTTTTAGCATTCTTTGTTTCTTGTTACCTTTTCTTTTAATTATATGTTGACAACAAGGTGGAAGTCTTACCAAATAATATATATTTTCCTCAATTCCCATATGTACCATATGTACTAAAATGTTTCAATAAAACACAGCCAGGAATAGGAATGTGCTTTGTTATTTCAGCATGAGCTAATTATCACACTGCTTCCTGATGATCGGAGCTACAATTTTCAGGTGCACAACTAATTATAGTCATTTGCTTAACTTTCAATTTACATAGTTCAGTGATGACATCATCACGCGTGGTCAATCTGCCGAAACATCAGGTCACAATCAGCCTGGGCACCCTTTGTGTGCCAGCGCTGTCCAGCAGGTCCCTCAAGCTGCTCAGCTAGGGAGACCTGGCAGAGAGCATGTCGGCTGTGAGAACAGTCAGCCTAGCACGAAGGGAGAGGGGAGGGAGCTGCTAGCACCTCCCCTTCTCCCCCCTCCTTTCTCAGGAGCTGAGGAGACATGCCCATACTTTAGACAGGGACACTGTGTCACCGTCTAAAGTATTAGACCGATCTAAGAATTACAGACATGTCTGAAATGGCTTAGATCGATTAAGCTGCCGATTTAGGCTCTTTAAGCATAAGATCGACACCCGATTTTTCGTCCGACAGCGTGAGCGCGCATGGCCAAAAATCGAAGGGTGTATGGGGGGCTTTAGACAGAGAAGATATAAAACAGGTGCTTTAAAGATAATAATAGTTTCATACAAGACATTCCCTCTATTCTATAATATACCAACATATTGAAAACCATTTGAAAGCAATATTACTTCAATGGAAATTTCGATATATTGATAACCTGGCTTATAATGGACAGTTTGCCTGTTCAAAAGGAGTTACATTTTATAGATGTTAGAATGAACTGAATAGATGCATAGGGTACAGAATGCACAGAGGGCATAGGAGGCCTAGCAGGATAGCATGTGTATAGATCCGGGGTACTCAATAGGCGGACCCTGGTCCGGATCCGGACCCAAATAGGGTCAC
>CM070032.1:46077603-46091865 GCA_036250615.1 Ptychadena robeensis | reverse complement strand
AATACATATGTTTGTCCTGTATAGACTATAGGGAAAATATTTATATAAATGTACTTGACTGCATCAGGCTTCTGTCCGGTGGACCGTCTCAACACCATGAAAACTGCCGATCTGCCGGCATTGCACGGTAAAATTACAAACTCCGGACCTCAGACTGAATGGAAATTTGGCAAGTGGACCTTTGAAATTTATATTTGAGTAGCCCTGGATGATTAATAACCCATGGCTGAATCGCTTTTCCAATATTAATGCTAAATAGAATTTGTAGAATTTATTTGTGAACATATACCAACAGGTATGGTATGTTAGAAAAGTTTTTTTATATTTATTCCAATATCCTTTTTTATTGATTTAGTTTTATTTGACTGAATTAGAAAATGCTATAACAATATATTGAATATTTAAATGTAGAAAAATAAAAAAGTTTGAAATGTAGATTTGTGCGTATTTCTTATAAAATGGGGTAAATCAGCACATAAAACAAAGGCTAAAACAACACACACAGCAGAGTTTGAATGTATAGGTAGTTACACAGCATAGTCCTATTGTCACACGCAAAAAATAAAAGGATAAATCATCTGTAGCTCACTGCTGTATGTTTAAAAAGTTTTTGTAAATTTCGCCAATTTTCCACTTTACTTTGTTAACAATAATTAACGTTTACCTTGTTGCATTTAACGTGGTTTATGAACTGCAATGTCTATACTGTAATAAAATTCAGCAAAGTATACTGAATATTGGTTTGTGTTACTTTGCCACCTTGTGGTTGTATCTGTCATTGGTAACTGAAATACAGCATTTTATATCAAGGAATATATGAGGCATAGGTCACTGCTAATGGAAATTTTAATTTACCATTAAAGAATAGTGCTAACATTATTTTAATGTTTAAATATGAAGGGCACAGGTATTAAAACATTTTATCTGATCTAGAGTATGCCCCAGTAGTCTTTGTGTTTCTATTATTATATATGTAACATCTATGTTTTTGTGCGCAATATATGTTTTTAAAGTTTTTTGCATGTAAGGTTATGTTTCCACTATACGTCGGCACCCCCTACACTAAGCGTATTGCTTGGCTGGGATCCCGACGGAGCACATAGTCTTTACCTGTGTTTAGACATCCGCTGATGCAGGGGCTCAACGTACTCTACTTCATTCAGCCTTGCATCGGCGGAACGGCTTGGTGCAGTGAAGACATAACATCCACCGAGTAGGTAAGTGAATGTGCTCAGTCGGGTCCTCCCGCCAAGCAATATGCTTAGCGGAGGGGTTGGGACATATAGTGGAAACATAGCCTTACTGCTTTGCTGTTGGCCATCTAGAATTTAGAGGGGGAATTTAATAGCGGAATTAATATTCATGTCATCATTTAGTGTATAGATTATTTTGACAGATCATTTCCTTACAACATAGAACTGATCATGTCCTGTAGTATGTTCACACTAACTGACCGTTTCCTGTAGTATGTCTGCAGTGACTGACCATTTCCTATAGTATGTTCAAACTTACTGACCACCTTTGTAGTAAGTCTGCAGTAACTGACCATCCCCTGTGGTAAGTCTGCAGTAACTGACAACCTCTATAGTATGTCTGCAGTACCCCCTGTAGTACATCAAGTACATTACCTCCTGTAGTACATCAGGTTTAACTGATAATCTCCTTTAGTACTAGTGTAGTCGATTTTCCTGGGTTTAAAAGTCATCTTATACGCTGGATACGTTATGAAGGAAGATACGTTATGAAGGAAGGCCATACAATTTATATGCTGATGACACCCAAATCTATCTTTCTACC
The DNA here is from genome assembly GCA_036250615.1 of Ptychadena robeensis. Taxonomy (NCBI): domain Eukaryota; kingdom Metazoa; phylum Chordata; class Amphibia; order Anura; family Ptychadenidae; genus Ptychadena; species Ptychadena robeensis. The sequence continues at coordinate 46,090,068 of CM070032.1, read as the reverse complement.
CCAGCCTTTACTCCCTCTGTCCTGGACAACATCTCTCACTGCCTATCGGCCATCTCTTCATGGATGGCTGACAGATTCCTTAAACTCAACTTGAGCAAAACAGAACTCCACACCTCCTGTCCCACTTACATTTCCAACCTAATACATAAATACTCCCCTAACTCCTCCAGTGACCTAATAATGACATCCCCACTCATAACCTCATCACATGCGCGGCTCCAAGACTTCTCTAGGGCTGCTCCTACTCTCTGGAACTCTCTCCCTCGACCCATCAGACTTGCTCCTACCTTTGCCACCTTCAAAAAAGCTCTAAAAACCCACTTCTTCAGCCTCTCCTACCCATCTCCTCATTCCTAACATTAGCACCATGCCAGTCCCATCCCTCCCACCTATTGTATACCTTGTTCCCCAACCTATTAGACTGTAAGCCTGACCGGGCAGGGTCCTCTACTCCTCCTGTGTCATTACCTGTGTGTTATATTGTGTTGCATCTCAACTCTAATGTATTGTACAGCGCTGCGTAATATGCTGGCGCTATAAAAATAATAATAAGGCTGATTAATATGATGCACACTTTGTAGGATCTGAGATTAAGGTTAAGGGTTTTCTATTGTCAATAATAAAAAAGATCATTCTGTATATCTGTTTATCTGAAATGTACTGCCGCTGTGCACACTGAACCATTTATCATTGCCGTTTATTGTCTTACACCACCTTTCGACTTTGACCAGTACAGTATATGGAAATGCTGTAAAGCGCACAGCAGTTCTTCTTGACTCTGCTTTATCTCACTTGATAAAATGAGTATTTCATCCTTGCAGGTCGAGGGACAACTTTCATTTTCCAAAGTCTGATTTTGTTTAGTGAAACTGGCCACAATTTAAACCAGGTCAAAATATGGCTCCACTCCACCCTCCACCCACTAAAGAATGGATGAGATTCTAAGATATCTACATAGGTATGCCAATTACATGTAGAATGAAGCTGAGCCAATCAAACTCTGAAGCCTCTTTTCTTGATCGGATCATATTCAGTCTAAATGCAGTTTCCAATATTAAAATTCAAGCATCCCATTGGCCATCCGATCACCATAGAAGGTGGCCTGACACTGGAGAAGATTAATAGAGAGAGTAGCGGATTCCCTTAAGGACCCTTTCATACTATATGCATTTTTTTAAAGGCATGCATTTACGCATATATACAAAAACGCATGTTTTGCACATTACATTTGCCTTTGTGTTTTGCATTTTTGAAGAAAGCAATGAAAAAGGTATAAAAATGCATGCAGCAGGGTGTTATAAAAAACACATGCGGAAACAGTGCATTTAAAAAAATGGAATAAATGAAGTGTGAATGGTAACATTAGTTACTGTAAAAATGATTGTGGTAAAAAAAAGTGAGTTTATAAAAATGCAACACGTATAGTGTGACAGGGCCCTAAAGGAAGCAGTGACCAGCTGTCTATTGCCAAGGCTTTGGTGTCTCCAGTTTTACATCCACCATTCTCTCCCCATTGAGTCCTGGATGGTAGATGACTCTTGATGTGTAAGAAGAAATACCATTTTCTTTCCCTAGGACTGTGGGGAACCAATTCTTGTGGGGTCCTCAGGCTGGAATGTGATGTACACAACTGAAGGATCTCCACTGTCTTCAGTGGTCTTGGAAGCCACACTAAGGGAATACTGGTTGTAAGGCACCACATTCTCCTGTCATTCTGTAATAACATGGAGAGGCCAAACACAGCTAAATAAAATAAATTCTTCATTTAGATCTCTGTAGAAGGGTATCACAACTTGGGGAATCCTGTTAACACCAATCACGTTCTCCAATTTAACTCAAAGTGTATCTAAAATAATAAAATTGTTAAGTGTTCCCTCAAACCATTCCTTAAATTATATCTTCGATTTTTGGTATGCACCTGGTTATACAACAAGTAACACATGATTATAGTTGACCGAGATGGACTGAATATCTTAAGCTAGTCATACCTGGATAAAATTTTGCATAATCAATAGATTAATCTTAGATTCGATCGACTTTTGTAATTATAATTATTATCGGCTGTCTGTCCAACAATGATCGACTGTACAAGCACACAGTGTGTCGTTTCATAGGTCTGTGCACATGCTCTATAGAACAATCAGATAAACTTAAATTTACCGGCATGTCTGATCACTTTTTGATCGATTGTATGTTCGATCTTGATCACGTTAGGTCCATCGATTCAGGTAATAAGCAACAAATTTTCCAACTATCTATTTTTGGGTCGATCAAGCAGAAAAATTGATCCTTGTATAGCCAGGTGTGCAGGGCTGCCATCAGGTGGAGACATGGGGCAGTCCTTTCTTAGTCCCGACCATCTAGGGGGCCCGGCAGTCCGCTGCCTGGTCCTGTGTGTTGGCTGAAACAGTCTCCGTGCACCTGCCTACTAGTCAGAGAGGGGAGAGACCTGCAGCGTCCCCCTCTACCCGCCCCCCCCCCACCTCCTCCGCGATGTGTGTGAAAGTAGGCAGTGACGTGACATCTTGTGGCTGAAGTTTATATTGCAGATTGAGTTGAGATTAAAGTTTGAACACAGTAAATAGACATACAAGCAACTTCACTTTTTCATGTATACACTACTGTAATAATTTTATCGTTAAACGTATACAATAATTATTTAGAACTGCAGGGAAACATTAATATAAACTATGAAAGGTTGCAGTTAGGGGTGTCAAATTGTCAATATAAGTTAGTAATCCAAAAAAAGATGGGACTTCTAAAGGTAGCCATACACGGGTCGATTTCCCACACGATTCCTGGCCGATCGAGCACCAGGCGCATGCACGCCGATCGATCGACGAGGAATCGAGTGCAGCCCACCTTGACCGATCGAACCCGCCCGATCGACTTGGCCCCCAAATCGGATCGGCCAGAGAACCAATCGGTTTGGTGTTTTCTGATCGATTGAGCACACATCAAGGGGCGTAGACATTTGTGAATCAATCGACTGGTAACAGAATCGTCCAAGAATCATTAGTGGCCTAATGTGGTAGGCACAGACTTGATTGGTCGATCGATCGACGCCTGTGGCTTCACCGGAATCGATCGGATGGTCGATCGATCGCTCAGGAGTCGACACATGTATGGCAAGCTTAAGGGTTTTGGGGATCTGGGAGTTAAAGTTGAGAGTAGGCATATGTAAGAGTAAAATCTGACAAGAGAAAAGCAGTGTTTGACTACTGAGATATGAGATCTGGGGGTTCAAACAGTGTTGTACTGTGGATGGAGACAGCTAATCGGAGGATCGATCAGGAACAGGGAGGTCCTTATGCAGCAGAGTCTACCATACAGGAGGCAGATGGTGAGGGCACAGCATGGTGCTGACCACACTTGTAGATTAAAGACCGATTGAATCCTTTCCCATGCCTTGTGCGCATGCTCCGTTCCATTTCCATCACTTTTGTTGGGAAAAAAAAGGAATTGACCTGTGTATGGGCACTGCAAATCTTTTATTTCCCATAGATTATGTGAATGCAGCTTCGTGTCCATATATATCTCTGATCATACCGGGATGTATCATTGTAGGTTAGAGGAAATCAGCACCGTGATCTGTGAACCCTGCATTACACAATGACTCATGAATGAACAAGTACATTTCTGGGTGAGCGATCATACATATAATGCTCGGCATCCCTCACCACGTGACTCCGCCTCGTCCAGCATCCTTCTGTCGGTGCAGCAGATGCTGACAAACACGGAGTGGGCTGGGCGATGACTGGAACTCCCTCCTATTGGTTCCTGTTATGTTCTGCTGACGGAGTATGAATGACTTCGCCCTGTGATTGGTCGATAGTAGAACTGCTGATACTAGGGGACAGTGTGTAGCTGGCATCCGGCGAGTGAGGAGTTCGGGGTACGTAGAGAATAATGTTATTTATCTGTGTGTGTGTGTGTGTGTGTGTGTGTGTGCTCACCAGGAACTACAAGTCTCTGCATGCTGACAGTTCATTGAGTGAGGGGAGAGGGTGAGCAAGAGGCGCAGTGCCTGTGTTACATAAGACTATGGTGGGGTATGTAGAGCATGGCATTACTGGGTTTATAAAGAGGGCCAGGGCACCACCAGAGCCTCTCCAACATTACTTGTTCTCCTGGTGGTCAAGCAAGAAGCCTGTTTTATAATGTATATTATAGTGAATAAGTCGCCATCTGGCTGGTTGTTACATAGGACTATGGTGGGGTATGTAGAGCATGGCATTACTGGATTAATATGAGGGCACAGGGCACCCACAATAGCCTCTCTCCACCCATACTTGTTCCTCCTGGGGGTCAGCAAAGCCTTATAATGTAATTTAGTGGATAAGTCGCATGGCTGGTGTTACATAGGACAATGGGGGGATTAGGCATGGCAGTACTTGGGTATATATGAAGGCAGGAACCCACATATCTGGTGGTCAGCAAAGCCTTTAAGTAAATCTACATTATAAATGATAAGTCACATACTGGGTGTTGACTAGGACTATGGTGGTTTATGTAGATCATTGGCATTACTGGGTATATATGAGGGCAACAGGACACCCACATATTGGTGCTCAGCAGAAGCCTTTAATAATCTACATTAAATGATAAGTCACATACTGGTGTTACATAGGCTAGGGTTGTTAATGTAGAGCATGGGCATTACAGGGTATAATATGAGGGCACAGGACACCCACATATTCTGGTTCCAGCAGCAGAACCTTATAATCTCATTATAAGGATAGTCCATTACGGTGTTACTAGGACGATGGTGGTTAATGTAGAGCATATGGCATTGACAGGGTATAATTGAGGGCACAGGGCACCCACATATAGCATCATCCACCCCTACTTGTTCTCCTGGTGGTCAGCAGAAGCCTTTATAAATGTATTTATGTTTATATATAAGTCGCATGGCTGGTGTTTACATAGGACTATTGGTGGGGTATGTCTAAATCATGGCCTCCTGGGTAATACTGAGGCACAGGCCCCATATATTGCCCCCTCTTGGGTCATGCCTGGGCTGTTTGTGGCCAGCAACACCCTTATAAATCATTTATCTTACACATTATATTGTTATTAATAAATAATAAGTCACACAAAACATGACTGGTGTTACATCAGGTCCATCTGTAGTACATGGCCATGATCAGATCTGTAATCTAATGAAAATTGAATGGTGTAAGAGCCACGCAATTATGCCTCGCTGCAGCATACAGGGCAAGAGCAGCTACGCCCAGGGACTTTTCCAATATCACAACCTGCATGGTAGAGCCATCGGATCTAGTGATGTCAGAACATTGTCTTCCTATTACCAGTTTCCTCTAGATTAAGAGGTGCACGCAGGTGTAACGATCCTTACAGCACACAACATCCCAATCCTATATCACAGGAGGGATGTGGACATGTAGAAACGTTCTGTAAATCTCTCTGTATTACTTGTATTATTGCCATAAACTGCTAGCTTCAGTTTTGGGTATGAGGCTTTGTTGTGGGTATAGTATAATATTTGGGCTGAATGATTGTGTACTGTGTCATAGCCAATCATGTGAATAAGAGTCTTGTTTACTAATGTCATCTGATGATTGGACCCATTCGTGTACACATGGCTTTACGACAGGGAGTGCAGAATTATTAGGCACATGAGTAATTTTTGACCACATCCACCTCTTTTATGCATGTTGTCTTACTCCAAGCTTATAGCTTGACGCCTATACTATCACAATTAACTATTAGGTGATTGCATCCTGTAATGAGAATGGGGTTGGTCTAATGACATCAACCCCTATATTAGGTGTGCATAATTATTAGCAACTTCCTTTCCTGTCCTTTGGCAAAATGTGTCAAAAAAGGACTTGACATAGGCTTAGAAAAATTCAAAATATAGTGGAGATTCTTGCATAGGATGCAGCACTGCTTAAATTGAAAGCTTCCTGAAGCGTGATCATCGAACAATAAAGCGGTTTCATTTCAATAGTCCAACACTGGTCGCCGAAGCGTGGGAACAACAAAGGGCTCAAATAACGCCTGACCTGAGAAAAGTCAAGCGTGCAGCTGCCAAGAGCCACTTGCCACCAGTTTGGCCATATTATCTCCACCATAGCTGCAACATCACTGGAGTGGCCAAAAGCACAAGGTGTGCAATACTCGCAGACAGAAAGGCTGAAAGAACGACCACCACTGAAATAAGACACACAAGCTGGAACTTCAATACGGGCCAAGGAAATCTCAAGGCTGATTTGTTCTAATGTTTTATGGACTGATGAAATGAGAGTGAGTCTTGAGTGGGCCAGATGGATGGGCCGTGGCTGGATTGGTAAAGGGCATAAGCTCCAGTCCTACTCAGACGCCAGCAAGGGGAGGTGGAGTACTGGTTGGGCTGGTATCATAAAGATGAGCTTGTGGGGCCTTTTCGGTTGAGGATGGAGTCAAGCTCAACTCCCAGTCCCTACTGGCCATTTTCTGGGAAACAACCTTCTTCAAGCAGGTGGTCCCGGAAGAAGCCTCCTGCATCCTTCAAGAAAAACATGAATTGTCATCAGCAGGATCAATGCCCATCACACACTTCCCAGTACTCCACAGCGTGGCTGGCAGAAAGGGTATCAAAGAAGAAGAACTAATGACCATGCCTCCTTGTTCCACCGGATCGAACCACATTGAGAACCTGTGGGTTCCTCATCAAAATAATGTGATTCAAGGAGGGAAACATTACAAATAGTACAACCTCTCTGAACAGTGTCTGGGAGCTGTGTTTCTGCTGCACGCAATGTTGATGGTGAACAGATTAAAACACTGACAGAATCCATGGATGCAGGCTTTTGAGTGTCCTTGCAAAAGAAAGGTGGCTATAATTGTCACTGATTTGTTTGTGTTTTGTTTTTGAATGTCCAGAAATGTATATTTTTGAATGTTGAATGTTATATTGGTTTCACACTGGTAAAATAATCTTGAAATGGGTATAATTAGCTTTTGTTAAGTGGCCTAATAATTAAGCCAGTAATAGGCACCTGCACACCCAGATACCCCTAAAAGAGCTAAACCTAAAACAAACTGAAAACTACTTCCAAAAATAATTCCCCCCAGTCTTTGATATTAATGAGTTTTTGGGTTCATTGAGAACATGTTGTTGTATAAAATTATTCCTCAAAAATACCACTTGCCTAATAATTCTGCACTCCCTGTATATTGGCATGATAATAATATAGAATAATTACACTTTATAGTGCAAAATATATAGTCAATCAGCCCAGTAGTTCTAATATATCAGCTGCCTTTTTTGTGTATTTACAATGAACAAGGGGAAAAGAAATACAAATATTAACATTTCACAGAGCTGCCTTTGCTTCATCTGTATTTACAAATAAAATATGTTTTTTCACTATCAAGCTTTTAAAGGACCACAAGTTCCAGCTGACCTTGCTGCAGTTTTATGTATAAGGCAAAGATGTCCAGAACCTGTCAGCTTTTATTGGGAGACATTATATAAGAATCTGGCATTAGGACATTAAATCAAGGAAATCTCACAATGGAAACACACTGTATATACTCAAGTATAAGCCGAACTTTGAAGCACTCAAAATGTGTTGAAGAAATGAATTTCTTATACTTGAGTCAAGAGATGAAAATGGTGAAATTTCGGGGTTGGAATTTGTGAGTTAATTGCCTGAACTTGGTTTCATTTCCCGAATTGCTGGAAAGGTAGAGAAGGGTTGTGGGAATATTTGAAAAAAAAACAACTTTTTGCTAATGGAGTTTTTACATAAATTAACTTCAAAGTTGATTTTGACTTAACTTTGATATATGCAAAAACGATATACAATAGAGCAGTGCTTCTAAACCATCACTTGCTCCCAGAAGTGATGTCACAAAGTGTCACTTCCTGTATTTGGAACGTGGAAGTGTCAGTGCATAGTATCACTTCGGCGTTTCAAACACGGTAGGTAACACTCCACAACTTAATTTCCGGCGCGATCAGCAGCAGTTCTGATGCTTTCAATGAACTCAGCGACCCCTTTGAAATGGTCATTCGACCCCCAAGGGGGTCCCGACCCACAGGTTGAGTACCACTGCTGTAGAACAATACTTTCTTTTTTTTGTACTGTCCCCACAACCCTCCTCTATATCTCCAGCAATTGTGATGATACCATGCTCAGGGCCTTTGGAATTAACTCACAAATTTCACAACCATCTCTTAGCTGCTGCATTTTTCTTATATACGAGTCATTTAGTTTTTTTGTTTTTTTAAATTAGTTACCCCGGTTTATATTCAGGTTGGCTTATACTCATGTAAAGACAATAAATATAAAACCCAGCAGACTTCTTAGAAGCTGTCATGGACTCTGATATGTTGCCCAAAGCTTGGTCAGCCAGAAAACGGACATGTCCGTAAATCTCTGGCCGATGCCATTAGTTTGAATGGGGACGCCAAACAAACGGCTGGCACGCAAAGGGTGCCCCCCAATACTGTGAGCGATGGAGAGCAGCGTGATGACGTCATCGCGTTGCTCTCCACAGCTCATCTGTCGGTCTCCACTTGTTACCTGTGTGTGGGGACCTTTAATGTTCATAATTTTTTTTTCCTGGGCACTTTAACCTCCTGGGCGCTATGCCCGAACTAAGTTCGGGCACTGTTTGATTGCTGACCAAACTGCGCCCGTGCCGGGATCGGGCATAAACGGCGCCCCTCCTTGTGCCTGCGGCTCTGTAGATGAGCCGGAGGCACACGGAGCCCTTCTGGCCCCGTGTCTTCAGCTTCATATGTGACGCCGAAGGGGGTGGGGTGGCACCATAGACCTCCATGTTAATGGAGGTGGCGACACTCTCCTCCCCACACACCGCCGGCGTCTATTTGACACCGGCGGTGTGTAGAGGGCTGGGCGGAGAGCCGGCAATCACGGCGGAGTACACTTTTTTTTTGCATTATTTTGTACGGGTGGTGGGGTTCCCGCGTTTTTGAGCGCGGCGACCGATCGCACCCATAGACATAAATGGACACGTCAAAAACCACATGTGGACGCGATTTTTAACAACATCCATTCATTCTCTATGGGTGCTATTGGGTGCAGATGCATTGAAAAAAATGCTCTCCATTAAGTGGCAAAACAGGAGCGGTTGACCCCCCACAGCCACGTACCGTGGCCAGCCACCACAGTGGGGACAAGCCACAGTGGAGAAGTGTGCTCAAAAAATGGAATTCGGCTTATATTCAAGTCAAGAAATGGAAATTGCGGCATTTTGTAGGTGAATCTTTAATGAGTGAATTACAAAGCCCCAGAACATGTTATCATCACCAAATTTGCTGGAAAAGTAGAGAAGGGTTGTGGGAACATTTGAAAATAAAATAATTTCTCTAGTACTTGTAGTTTTGGCATAAATGACTTACATTTCTGTACCTTAGATGCTTCATCCCCAACCCTACAGCCTATACTCGAGTCATTCAGTTTCTCCAGATTGTTTTCTAAAATTATGTATCTCCGCTTGTATTTGGGTCTACTTATACTCAAGTATATACCGTATATATACTGAGTATATGTTATATGTACATATATATATTGTTTACCTTGTATAACAACATGAACATGTACTTGGAACCTTTATTTGTAAAAAAAAAAAATAAGTTAGTTATACTTAAATATCATTTACCTTCTGTTTTTATTTCTTTAGAAACATGGACCACATAGATGTACCGGCAATGTCTACAAAGCTGCAGAATACACTGATACAATACCACAGTATTCCAGAAGACGAGTGGAGCGTTGCTAAGAAATCAGTAGGTTTTCCTGCAGTATTTCATCATTGTAATGTGTACACACATTGACAACCTAAAGGCCGCCACACACGCACCGAGCAGCGGCCAATTTTGCTGCCGACCGATGTGCGTGCATGCTTGCCGGTCGGGGGTGCCCAAATGGGGCGACAGGTCGGCCAGAGAACAGACATGTCCGCTAATCTCTGGCCAATGCTGTTAGTTTCAATGGACACCGGCGTCTCCATTGCAGCTTATGGCCGACACACAAAGGGTGCCCACCAATGCTGATCTGTGCTGCTCTGCCAGCCCCCACTCGGTACATGTGTGGGGGCCTTAAAGCTTACTTCTTTAATGACTTCAGTTAGCCAATAAAGGATGTCAATTGAACTCCAACGGTACAACATTCTTCTATGTTCAGAAAGAAAAAACTATGAACGGGACCTTTAACTACACTAGTTATAGTGCTGTCACATATGTAACTATATGATAAGAGTGACAGTAAACTCATTTACTCCCTGTACTCACAACACTATCAGTTAAGAATGATTTCTAGTCCCATGCTGGCTGTTAATTGGACTGAGAATTGTGCTTTTGGTCAAAGTAACCGAAGATAGTTATATGATCAGATAACATAGGATTTCAGAGCAGTGCCTTATTTAGCCATGGTATGCAAGGGTTTAGCATTATATTCAGATGGAAGTATTTTGCCTACAGCAGCTAAAACATAGTTTTGTTTGCATTATATAACTTTAATGTGTGCCCCAGATACCTTCATTTCACTTATATGTGTACATACTGATTTACAGTGATCAGGATAGAAGGGAGGGCCTAAGTCAGGGAGGTGACCAAGAACCCAATGGTCACTCAGAGTCAGAGCTCTAGAGGTTCTCTGTGGAGAAAGGAGAACCTTCCAGAAGGACAATCATCTCTGCAGAAATCCACCAATCAGGCCTGTAGAGTTGCCTTATGGAACTCACTGCTAAAGGCACATGGCAGGAAATTGCTTGGAAATTGCACCTGAAGGACCATGAGAAACAAAGTTCTCTGGTATGATGAGACAAAGATTGTGAATGCCAGGCATCATGCTTGGAGGAAACCAGGCACTGCTATTTACCAGGCCAATATCATCCCTACAGTGAAGCATGGTGGTGGCAACATCATGCTATGGGGATTTGATGAGGCTGAAGTGGCTGATTCCATGAACTGTATTTATTATTAATCATGTGCTTACTTTACTACATCACATTATTGTTTGTCATGATGTATATGCTGCTGAATTTATCCTATGGATGTCTAGGGAGGAAAGTTATGGTGGTTGGTAATTTTAAGCTCAACTTAAAAATAAAAACACGTTTGATCCCTCGTCCTAAATGATCTATACATATTTTTAAGACACCAACTTAAACAACCCTCAATCTGTGGTCGATTGATGTTTTTTTCCTGTTAGTAATTGTTGTAACATCCCTCTTGCCATCCTATCCCGCCATCACTGTAACGCGTGTAGTACCAGTGTCTGTGTCTTTAGGACCTTTAGTGCTGTTTGTACCTGGCTGTATTCCATTGGTGAAGATGGGTAGGAAAGGTATGATGGCTGTCACATGCCCGAGACATAACCTAAGTATTACTTAGCATTTTCCACATAGTATCAATTTTCCTTCTAGTTTACTGTAAATAAATCATTTGTTTTAAAAGCCCCTTGAGCCATTTCTTGTTACACATATGTATTTCTGCATTCCTGTAGCCTTGTACTCTGTGATAGCATATCTAGTCATGTTTTTTTTTATTATGTCATCAGACACCTCCGCCAGTATTATTGACCTTGACTTTTCTGCTTTACAGAGTGATGTAACAGTATGGCGAAAACCGTCGGAGGAATTTGGCGGCTGCCTGTGAGTATTTCATGAAAAATGGTGTTCATAAGTGTATCACAAGTGTGTCACAAAGGTTCCTTCTACAAATATCGGTAGACCAAATCTTATTACCACTACAGTTAGCACAAAGAATAAACATTTTCACCTTCATTTAAGATATAAGTTTTGTGAACATACTGCTGACACCGGAGGGTCTTAATACTTTTTGTGATACTTGGTAAATCAATCAAACACCAATAAAGCAATCTATTATGCATTTCTATGTATTTTATATATCTGATAATATATAAAATTATTTACCTTTGATGCTAGACCTGTGCAATTCTGCTATATATAGTATGGTTTTGCAAATGATATATTGTAACATACTACATCTTCCATACATTCTCTTCTTTTTTCCAAAAGCTACAAAATTGAAGGAGTAGTGAAAGATGTAACAAACAAAATAGTTGACTATATCCGACCTGGACCATACAGGCTGCAGTGGGACAGCTTAATGACTACAATGGAAATAATCAAGGATCTGGAAGAGGTGGGAAAGTTTTTTAAGATTGATTTGCCATATTTTTTGGAATATAAGACTCACCTGAACAAAAGACGCACCCAGATTTTAGAGCAGAAAAACCAGAAACGAAATATTTGATGCGTTTAAATAATTGGGGGTCATTGGTGCTTTTTTATTGTGTTCTGCCCTTAAGGCCCTAATGTACAGCATTAGGATGCCTTTTCCCCCTACACATTGTTACTTCCAGCAATAGTATCTCCTCTACACTGGTGATCAGTGAATTCTCTTATAGTATCCCCTCTTCACTGGTGGCCAGTGAATTCTCTAAGTAGTGTCCCTTTTAC
>CM070032.1:46059595-46075497 GCA_036250615.1 Ptychadena robeensis | reverse complement strand
TGCTGTCTGTATATACCCCTGATACTCCACACTGTCTGTATACACCCCCTCATACTCCATGCTGCCTGTATACACTCCTCATATTCCACACTGTCTGCATACACCCCTCATACTCCACATTGTCTGCATACACCCCTCATAATTCATGCTGTCTGTATATACCCCTGATACTCCACACTGTCTGTATACACCCCCTCATAATCCATGCTGTCTGTATATACCCCTCATACTACACACTGTCTGCATACACCCCTCATACTCCAAGCTGTCTGCATACACCCCTCATACTCCACGCTGTCTGCATAAACCACACTGTCTCTATACACCCTTCATAGTTCTGGAGAGCCGCATGCTGCTCCAGACCTACAGGTTGCAGACCCCTGCACTAGACTGTCTGTATACACCCATCATACTCGACACAGTCTGCATACACCTCTCATACTCCACACTGCATACACTCCTTACACATCTGTCTTTTTACACACCCTTCATACACCACAATGTCTGTATACACTCCATATATACCAGACTGTCTTTATACAAAACTCATACACAAGACTCTCTGTATACACACCTCATACACCAGACTGTCTGTATACACTCCTTATAAATCAGACTGTCTGATTACACTCCATATATATACCAGACTGTATACACTCCTTATAAATTAGACTGTATACACTCCTTATATATACCACACTGCCTGTATACACACCTCATACACCAGACTCTGTATACACTCCTTATAAATCAGACTGTCTGTATACACTCCATATATATACCAGACTGTCTGTATACAATCCATATATATATCAGACTGTCTGTATACACACCTCATATACCAGACTGTCTGTATACACAACTAATACACCAGACTGTCTATGCCCTACTCATACACCACACTGCCTGTATACACTCTTCATACACCACACTGCTTGTATACACTCCACATACACCAGAGGGCCTGTATACACTCCTCATACACAAGGCAGCTAAATACTAACCTCATACACCTCATTTGACATTCATATATACAAGACCTGTATGTTTTTAGATTTTAGTTCATATACGGTCTTCAGAATAGCAGGTTATTTTTAGTTGAAGAAAAAAAATATATTGATAATATATTATATATTTAGCTGGCTGAAAATGTATTTTCTATAGTTCACCATGTTTGCACACTGTTCTTTGTATGCATAGCTAAACAAACTATATTACTAGTATATGTCAGTACTATAGCAACAGTTCTAAGAGTAATACTTGAACTTCCATGGATATTACTGTTAATCTAAAATTTCATAGCTATAAGATTTAACATGTTAACATTTAATTGCATGATTAGTGACATTTAAAGAAGCCAGTCACCTACACACAGCGCACGTTACCATTCTGTGTGCTTTTGATCATGGAAGCCAGTTGGTTCTGATGCAATTATTGCTTTATGTGTAGTGGCCAAACCTGATACATTCATACAATGATGCAATGGGTTGTTAGGCCACATTATTAAAATTGTTACTCACTTTACCCATCCCTTTCCTGCCTTTAGGGTTTTCCAGCAAAGTATGTACAGTTCTCTAATTATTGGTTCTGTATATTACATCTATGTTAATGTCCCTTGGCACTAGGTCAGTTGCTTGCCATGTAAATGGATCATAAGCACTCTATGGACCCTAAAAGTGATACACAGCTTGTGACATGTGCCAACTGATCATTGACACTCGGTACCTGAGGGCTCAGGGTTGTGTACAGCAATCATTGCTTGTGATTTGGAATGCTGATTGCTAAAAAAAAAAGTCTGCTGACCCATGGCACTAGCGCAGCACTTAAAATGGCTATTGTCACTGTCTATAGGTTGGATTTGTAGGCATTTTCTAACTTCTTGACATTTTACAGCTAATTTGCTCATACTTTGTGCTTGCAGCTGTCTGTAGAATGTTCTGTTCATGACATTTACTTTTTAAATGAAATGAAGCAAACCTGCAGTAGAAATAAAATACCCACCACCACTGCTCAGACTGCATCCAAGCATGTACATGTAAATAGAAGTGCTAATATGCTTTCCTTCAACATGTGTCCCTTTTTTTTTTAAATGACCTATGCTTAGTAGGGGGCCTGCAGCATTGATGAACATTGGTCACATGACCTCTGCATGCATCACTGATAAGCCCTGGTCATGTGACCCAAGCTAAGTAGGTGTAAGGATCCGGATAATCAGGGTGAGCAGATTGTTATTTTCTGTGCTCTGTGTACTTTAATTTATTTTTTAATCCATCCATTTTACCTCATACATGTTTTCAATTTTTCAGATCTCAATGTTGCTAATATTATGCAAATATGTACTGTTTAGGTGTGATGTTTATAGATAAAACTATAGGATAAACCTAGAAAAGGGCTGTTACCATACTAACAATGTGGTATGAAGAAGTAGGCACTTATATGAGGTACTTCTCTTGTCCTTGAGGATGCTAGATCATTCGCTTTCCCCTGAAAGTCTTGTAGGAGGTTGCATCCTACATCAGGGAAATATTGGAAGATTTGTAGGAAGCCCGGAACTACAGCATGTGGCAGGGTAAGATCGGCTGGTTGCCTGACATGTTAGTTGAACTTTAGTAGGATGTGAATAGAGTTCAACATGTAGTTGTATGTGTGAATCATCAAGATACCTGTGTGTTGGGAACGTGGATACCAGCTACTTGTTCTCACTGGCATTAGAAGCTGGAATTCTAACCCAGAATGCTGGATTTCACATCTTCTACATGCATAGTTAAAGGAAGTTTAGAATGTTTGCAAAGAGAGCATTCATTGTAGAAGATACATAGTATGTCTATTTTATAAATACTTCATACAAAAATGTATTACTTTAAAGTTTTATTTTAAGCAATACAACCAGGCCAGGGGAAACACCCAGTTATTGCTAAAAAAATATAAGAATCAGAAGGCTGCTGAGGTTATCCCTCGCTAAGAGAGAGCTGCACAAAGCAATAGGATCGGATTGTCTCTGCGCTGCCCCTCCTTCTCCCAGTGTGAATCCTGCTGTGATCACTGGAGGCTTTCTCATACTATGTTTTGTGTTCATCTGCTTGTTTTTATCATTTTAATACCTTTGTTCAGCTTTATTATTGTATAAAAAATATATTCACAAAGAATTGTTTTTATCATACATTCAATGGTGTTATAATTTATCTATTGTTCTATTTAATATTATTTCAATCTCAATGTAAAATTTCTGAGATAAAATTGTATTTTGTCATGTAATTTATCTAATAAATGAGCATATGATAATATGTTTAAGTGTCAGTTTCTTTAGTTTTATATATCTGTCTGCTTTACATTTAAGTGGATCTGAATTCTGGACATTGTATACTGACCTATGATGATTTGTTTTAAACCGTCTGTTCAAGTATTGATTATGATAAAGGCAGGGCTTTGCATCCTTATGTCAGAGCTGCCTACCAATGGCTAATGATAGAACCCACCTGGCTGTTTTACCAAATGTGGCTCGGGGCAAATTTTCAATGCAAAATGCAGAAACCCTGAACCACACGTGGGGTAGCTTACTTGCGCCAGAGAACTCCAGCAGTGATTTCTTTGTATGCCTTTGCAGATAATACAATTCTGCCAGCTTGGCAATCTGTTTTCACACCAGGAAGGTTAATGGATATCAGCAAAAGAGGTGTAGGAAGCACAGATACACAGAATGAATAAAAAATAAGCAGGGATATACTTGCACTGCATTTTATCATGTACAGCTTCCACTCCAAATTCTGAGAGTAAAAAAGCCATATATGCATAAACTTTTTGCTCTATCTATTTTAGATTCCTTTGAGGGTACAATATGAATATTTACTGGCAATCCAATGCCTGTAAATTTGATTTGCTGAAAATAAAGATGTGTGCACATGCTCCAAAATCCGAACAGATACAAACATGTAAAAATCTGTCATTTGTATCAAAAGCCCTAAGGCTGTATCAGGCCTTTTTTTACTTCAAATGCCCTTTGGCACCTTGCAGTCAAGACACTGACTTCCCTCTGCTCGTTACCTGCAATAAGTGGAGATGATGCTTATAGAATGGTCTCCTAGAGCAGTGTTTTTCAACCACTGTTCCTGGTTGTGCCGTGGGTTTTTGACCCCACCCTCGGCCCTCCTATCTAGCTGCCTCTTATAGTATAAGAGGCAGCTAGATAGGAGGGCTAAGCAACCGCATCCTCAGAGCCGGTCCGTGTATAACACGGATCGGCTGTATTATACAGCCGATCCGTGTTATACATGGACCGGCTCTGTAAGGATGCGTTTGCTTAGCAACACGCGTCCCCACAGACCAGCGGCGGTGTTTCTGCTCTGCTGGTACGCATCCGCGTTCCAGCGGGGCACCTGCTGATGATGTACTCCCGGCGGGGACCTTTGCCCAAGTGTGCCTTTGCCCAAAAAAGGTTGAAAAACACTGTCCTAGAGGCTGTAGTAGCCCATGTCTGCAATAGAATGTTTACGTTTACTATTCATAGCCTCAAATTTTATATTTAATATAATAATATTTTTACAAATATTTAATATTTTTTTAATCTCCTTGGCAATATAATTATTATTTTGTCTTTAAAGCAGTAGTTGAAATTTTAACACAATGTAATCTTTTAACTCCCCCCCCAGGCTGTTAGCACTTGGGATAGGCTCTAGGTCCAGCCCCTCTGTCAAATGTAAAAACCCCACTGTTGCTGAGTCAAAAAGTTTGCCCACCCCTGTTCTTTCATAACTGACACTTAGTATTTATAACAATTGTATGTGATCTTTACTACCACACATTCTTTTGTATGTTTCAATATAATGACCAATTACTACAATCATCAGCTTATTATTAACATCCCTTAGTAGTCACACACATCTCATTAACTCGCATAAACTGTTAAATCATTATGTGATGACTGTCTAATGACCTGTACAGAAATAATACAAAAGTTAGAGCTGCTAATAGCACTTGTAGTATCTGCATAAAACATGTTACAATTTAACAAACTGGATATTCATCAACTTAGTTTAGAGTGAGTTGGTCTCTTTAGGTCTACTTTTGCCCTCCACCTAAAGCATATGGAGTCATTTCCAGGCGAGGGATGGTGTCATCTTTTTATTCGTTTCCTGAGTTACTTACTTCTTAAACATATAATACTACTCCAAAAATTACTCCTTTGAAGAATTATATTTAGGATTGCTCTGAACTAGTCTTATACAGTATATCTTAAGGATGCACCACAGTCATTCCTCAATGTCATGCTTTTTGCATGTTCCACAATGGTGAAATTCATGCTTCACTTTTGTCATAACCTGTATGCGTTTAATTAAAAGAATAACGATTTACATCAAGCTGGGCATAGATGTTTAGTTTTGCAGCCAATTTCTCCACAGAACGACTGTATGTGATCACCATACCTGTCAACCTATTAGATTGTAAGCCCGTCCGGGCAGGGTCCTCTACTCCTCCTGTGTCATTACCTGTACCTGTGTGTTATATTGTGTTGTATCTCCACTCTAATGTATTGTACAGCGCTGCGTATTATGCTGGCGCTATATAAATAAATAATAATAACCCTCCTGTTTTTTTTATGGGAAAGTCACGTTTTTAATGTGGCTTTTCTGGCCAAATCCCAATTTTACAAAATCCGGGATTTTGAAATCCGGCTATTTTAGCAGAGAGGGGGTGTTACTCTGCCTCCTAAGTTCCCACCCTGCTTGTGCAGATGATGTGTGGGTAGGAACATTGCTTAGGAAAGCATCTCCCTCTTCCAGCTAAGTTAGGCAGGAACTTAAAAGAAAGGAGGGGACTTTAATCTCGTGATACCAGAAGTGACGTCACTTACGTCCCCTCTCTCCTATTTAGTATCTGCATCTGGAACATGGACGTCCGGTTCTTCCAAGAATCATCCGCACACCCTTTGTGTGCCAGCATTTACTTTGGATAAGTTCAGCCAAAAAATTACGCAGATCACCTTTTGTCAGTGCACTGTTGGTTTCACTTTTATAACATAACTTTATTATAAGTTAATGACAACCCAAATGTGGGTCACACAAAACCACAGCTAGTTGAAATTCTATATCTCATAACAAAAACTTGTAACATGTAAAAATTTAGGTCACACCTATGTGCGCAGATAGCAAAAAATAAATGCTTTCATGGAATTAAAAAGTAAAAAGACGGTGTAGAAAATGTCTTTGGAAACCTAGGCCTAGTTATAAAATACAAATGACCTTAATGCTAATGTTTGGCCAATACTTCAAGAATTCGCGAAGGTCTCAAACAAAATGTTTATCTTCGTAATGGATATTCAAGATTATTTTTACACCAGTAAATACCCACTGTGCATTGCTTTCACAATATGCGCTTGTACATGTACATTTTCACAATGAAGGTAATGATGACTGAAGATCACAAATTCTCTAATTTATTGTGAATATTAGACAAAAAAAATTGTGATATTTTGCAAATATGAATATTGCCTATGCTGCTCATCACTACAGATGATGATCCCCCCACAAAAAGAAAAATATGTTACAGTTGTTATGTGTAGATGCAACTCAAAGCATTTGAAATATTTTCTTCACATTAATCTAGGACAAATGATTTGTTAATCCTATAATACTGCCAGTTGTCATGAGTGTAAACAGGGTTATCTGAATATTACTTGAAATACATTCTTGAAAGACCTGCAATCAATTGACCTTCAGACATGGCATTGGAGTTGTGTTCAGCAACTAGCGAAGTGCAGTCTGATTAGAAGGTTTGTTTAAAGGTCTCGTAGCACTCTCTATTGCTTAAGTACATAAGCTATTTGCAGTTTAAAGAGTTATTAAACCCTCATGTAAAAATAACTATTCAAACTTACCAGCAAGGTCATTGTTTACAAAAACAACAACCCTTTATAACTTTTATTCTATGTTCCTTCCTCTTGTGCCAGTTTACTGTTTGGGGATCAGGCTCTTTAGACTTTACATTGGCTCCTCTCTGGACTACAAAGAGTCCCAAGAGCACTTGTGGGGGTCTCTTGCTGCCTTTGCACAAAACAGTGATTTGGGGATGCACTATGAGCGTGGGGCTCACAACACATGAAGTGCCTGGTACAAATATTAAGGCTGCTTTTTGAACAAATGCAGTAAGCAATCCCCCTGGTTTGAGAGCTCCAAAGGATGCTTACCACTACCGCGTAAACCCCTGCCCCCCCCCCCCATGGGGGAAGGGCCCCATAGGATGCTTACCCTGGGGTACACATAACTTTTAATAAGTGCAGTCTTCCTTACTGTCTCCCTCACTGTTCTCTGCGTCAGCTTCCAGTTTGGTAGATTCTGCTGCAGATGGATCCTCCCTGTTCCTGATTGATCCTCTGATTAGCTGTCTCCATCCACAGGTCACCAGCTGGCTTTGGGTCAAATGTAATTCTCACAGTAAAACACTGTTTGAACCCCCAGATCTCATACCTCAGTAGTAAAATTTTACCCTTACATGTGCCTACTCTGACTTCCAACCCCTAGATCTCCAACACCCTAAGTCCAATCTTTTTTTTGGGATTTGTAATTTACATTCACAATTTGACACCCCTAACTTAAACCTTTCATGGTTATTAATGTTTCCTTGAGTTTATCCAAGTTACATTATTATTAACATTTATTTATATAGCGCCAACATAATACACAGCACTAATAAATTGTATACATTAACATTATAAACTGAAAGAATTTTGGCAATCTAAAAAATTGTACTGTACTTTACAGTAGTGTATACAAGTTGTTTGTACAGCTATTTAATGTGTTCACGCTCAATTCAATCTACAAAATTAACTTTAGTCACAAGATGTCGCTAGTGAACACTTGCCGTCAACGTACAGAGCATATCCCTGGCTACCTTCTCACATCGCGGGAAGGGGAGGTAGAGGGTCGCTGTTTTTCTCTCCCCTCTCTGGCTAGTACACAAATGCAGGGAGGAAGCTGTCAGCCAGCGGGGACCGGGACCGGGAAGTGGACTGGCGTGCCCCTCCTAGATGGTCAGGCCCGGGGCAGGAGTGTCCCTGTCTGATGGCAGCCCTGGCAGTAAATGCAAAGAAGCACACAAAAGCAATTCAAGTGTAAGTGTATGTACATGATTTTCTATTTTTACATGAGAGTTGAGTAACCCTTTCATCTGGCCATTGACTGCATCATGTTTTCATCACAGTCTCAATTTTATACCGATATTTTGCCATTATATTCCACTGCCGTGAGTTGGTGAAGCATTTCCTGTATTGTGGGTGTGAGAGGCTGATACTTGGAGTAGTGGGGGCTTAGGTCAGAAGAGTGAAAAACATTGTCTCTTTATTGCACAACTGATTTGTGTGTTACATTGACATTAAAATAATGAACACATAAAAAATGTAGCAAAGAAATCTGCTGAATATTTTATTAATAATAAAAAATAATAATCTGGGAGATGAATATTCAATTCATAAATAATTAGTTTTAAACATAAATCGCATAAATTAGTCATTTGCCCTCAATGTAACATGCAAGGTTTGCATTTCTCCTTCTTCCTTGTAAGGTTTCAATAATCATGCAAGGACGCACAGCGACATGTAACAACCAATTAGGTCTCTGAAGAAAACAGGTTGATGACAGAAGCTGGTTGTTACATGTAAATGCACACCAATGGTCTTCTTACTGATCAATCAGACAAAACCAATAGTCTCTTGCTGTTATCCACTGTCCATGAAACAAAATCTAAAAAACTCATTGTAATCTGTCACACACATATTGTGTAATGTATCATTGTACTTCACTTGCAGTTTATTGTACATCGTTTAGGCAATGCATTCACAAAAAATCTATGAAAGTGCTTTCTGATTAATAAAATACTGTATATAAATTTTAATAATAAGGCATTCTTAGTACATGCCATGTAAGTGTACCACAACACACCCCTTTGGGCCGGTGCATTTGTGCTATATCAGTGGAATGTTAGATATATATTGTGTTCTGTAAAACATTTCTAATCAATAACCTAATGGGCCAGTAGACATAAACGACCAGTTGATTTATATAAAAAAGTTGTACTTCAGTATTTATTTTATTTAGAAATAGACTTCAGACAGGTTTCTAAGAAATGACTTGATGGAGAAATCGAGGAGGAAACCAAATGGTAATGTGACATAATTTGCTAGATATGATGCATTGCAGCCTTGACTTTCTATTCCGTTACTCTTGACACTCCTATTAACCTCCCTAGCGCACTGCTGAGGTCCAGATTTCTGTACCAGAAGCGCACCATAGACTCTAATGGAATTTTTTTTGTGTTGTAGGCTTGTAACTTCCAAAAATTTGTCCGTACAAGGGTCTAATAGACATCCGGACTATAATAATGTTTGAAACGCACAATAATTATAAAAAAAGTACATAAAAAAAAAGTATGAAATGTATCATTTGAATGCTTAAATCTCTTGAATACTTATTTGGTATGAAAGATTTCAAAACAGTATTTATGTTTGTTTATAATAACATTTTATTTTATTTTGTTTTTATTTTTGTTTTGAATTGTATTGGATACAGTTATCACTGTATCCAATACAATGGCATTCTCTGAAAGGGTTAACTTCAAAGATCACATCTGGAATGACATGGGGGTGATATTCCAGGTGTGCTCTTTGAAGATATCCCAATTTGCATATGATTATCCCAATTTGCACATGAATGTCCCACGGCCCGCGATATTCATGTGCAAATTGGGACATTCATGTGCAGATTAGGATGGTAGAGGTGTCACAGCCGGCTTGCATGAGATCGCACAGACAGCACAGAGCAGTGTGTGCAGCCAGACGGCACTATCTCGTCAGCTGCAATACTGCCTAAGCAAGTGCAGGACGAGATAGTGCCGTCAGAAGCGCTAGGAAGGTTAATACCCGTGGTCCTAAAGGGGGATCGTGAGGAGGTTTCAGGGGCAACCACAAAGGGAAATTTTAGGCTATTTGTGACTTGCCACTGGTTCAGAAGAACTTGTTCAAGCAAATGTACCCATCCCATTGAATGTCCATTTGATGACAGCCCTGCTTTGTTTGCAGCGTGATGACAGCCCTGCTTTGTTTGCAGCTCAGCCGATGTTTTGCATGGAGACACGCGGTCTCCATGCAAAGCAACGGACATCGACCGTGGTATACGATCATGTCCGATATCCTTGTTTTCAAGCATGATTCATTGGTCCCGCTCGAAAACAGGTATGGCCGCATATACCTGTGGTAGATAGATGGCTGTGAGCGCACTTAATGCTTGAAGAAGCCATCGATCTGTCCTATATCTACATGTGTGTACCCAGCTTAAGACTTGTAATTTTCTGAATAAACAATTGTTTGGTAATAGTAGCCTATATGTTATTTGTAGTTACTGTATTTTACAGTTCACTCTGCTGTATAGGATACACCCTTAACAATGGGATCGTCGCATCCCTGTAAAAATACCAGGAACTAATGATCTGCTGGAGCTCTGCACAGGAGTTTAAGTAGGTGGCAAAGCTGTGAGTGGTTACCACGCCTCCTGCTTTAGTAGATCTCTATGCGAGCGCCAGCTTCTGCCAGCTCACATACAGGAGCAGGGACCATCCGCCAGTGGGCAGATCTTTCCCTTTACAGAGACTGTATGTGAGCTGACTGATGTACAGATAACTGCAGCCATATTATCTGTCCATGAAGTGTCACATATAGAGCTCTGCCAGCTTCCCCAATGTGGCTAAGCTCAGTGCTGAGCCACAGGGGAATGTGAAGGTGCGACCACCAGTCTAATACTGATTACATACATTTAACTATGCAAAGTGAGCATTCAGGCAATGAGTGAGTTTACACCCTCAGCTTTTTACCCAAAAGTTTTAGAAAGGTATTTCTTGCAGTTCTTATTTAAGAACATGGTGGTATTGATGGGTATGTTTTCCACTGAAAACTTTTTAGTTACAGAATAATTCCACATTTGGAGCTCAAATAATACTGTAATTCTTGGCTTGCAGCTTTGGGCTACAACACATTTTTATACTAGAAACTCCCAATCAAAAATATACTGGTAAGTTAAATAACTTTCATCCATAATTGGCACTTTGAATATGTAGGGAACTTAAAAAAAACTGCTAATTTATTTCAATGAGCATAGATAATTCCTAGAGACTGCGTGCTGTCGCCATGAGGATGTGCCCAGTGTCATGATCATGGCACTGCAGAGTCCCCAAGGCAAAGTTTGAACATTATGTGCACTCATTGCAGAGACCAAGCAGAGGGGAGCATATTTTTTAACAAGGTGACAAAAGCTGGAAAAGAAAGCTTCCAACCCCTATCTTTAGTTTGTCCACCCCTGAGTTATTTGCAAGTTACGTTGCGAGATGTGAGAATGACAGATATCTTATTTCCTTTTAATTGGGCCTGTTCATAGTTCAAGCTTTTTATAAAAACCTTGTCTACACCATTAAAACTATGGGATATACTGTAATTAACCTTGAGAAATGGCATGGTAAGGAGAACAGAAACAAAAGAATAATTATTTTTTCATTCTAGTGACTTTCATCTTTAAAATGATCACTCTTTGACCAATGTCTTTTCAACACGTAAGATTCTAAGCCACTCCACAGTTTTATTCAATGTTCCAGTCAGTGATCAGAGTTGATTGTGTAGCTTACATTCAATCCATACTAGACCAATATGTGCACTAAAGTATACAATGTACATTTAAGTTTATCCAAGCAAAGAAAATCCCTAGCTTCCGCTTTGGAAGTATTGGACATTTTTCTGGGATTGGACAGTGAGGGATCACACAGAACATTCAAAATCTATAAAGGAATATTTCTATGGTGGGATTTAGTTAAATCGAAGAACAGCTTTTGATAAACTTTTGGAATATGTATCTTGTGTGAGTGGTATTAGCAGCTTTATATATAAGCCAAACAGCCTTTTATGTCAAAAGGCCCAGAAATGTGAAAAATAACCTTTGAATATTATTGTTCATACCATTAACATGATATAACATGAAGTGAAAACTCCTACTAGTAGAATAACCTCTATGAAGTCCATTACTTGTAAAATAAAACACTACTCACTTCGTTCTCTAGCTAGAGTATAGATACTATATGTATATCAAGGTTATAATTAAATATTTGCTCATGTCATACTTCATGTGTAGAAAGAGCACTACACCTCCCGTGTCTCAGGTCACCCATAGTAACTATTTTGATAAGCAGTCACATGCATTTAACCAACTTGTGCATTTCATTGCACCCCATGAAAAGAATTGCCATAAGGCCATGCTAAGGAATCTTCCCTGTAAGAAAAAGATTGATGTAGCTGGTGCATGAAATGGCAGAGACCCAGACCCAAACATGGAGGTGGTCAACTCAAGAAGCTCCTTCCTCTTCCTGTTTGGATTGTGCCGTTGTCCTTTCTTCCTGGCCACTTTCTTGAACAGGAGATGGGTTTCGGCTTGCTTTATTGCTGTCGTGGCTGCTGTGGCTGCCTGCACTTCCTAAACGTGTTGAGGCTACTACAGCTTTAACGGCTGCCTGTAAAACAAATTCAGAAGTCAGACCCACAAGTCAATTTGGCCACTTAGACAACCAGTTTTCTTTTCTTTTTTTTTTTATAAATTTTTAGTATTTTGTGGGATCAGCTGCTAACATATATATATTATTAAAATGCTTGCTAAAGTGTAATAAAAAATGAATACACTGCAGCTTAAGCTTACCATACCTCACATGTAGTAGGAGTTAGGGTGGGTTTACACATGTAGATTTTTTCATTCGATCAACAAAGAACATTTTTATGTTGATTGAACAAAAATCTAGAATGGCGAGAATTTGTTCTATGGATACATTTTGTTCGGCCTCGAACAAAAAATTGTTTGAAAGGAACATGTTGGTAAAAGTTCATCTGTCGTTGTCATTTCGAATGTATTTTCATTCGATATCACCGATGGACGAACAACAAATCTAATGTTACATTCGATAAATGAACATCGACATCGAACAAAAAATCTAATTGTCAGTTGATTGAAGAAAAAAATCTACATGTGTTAACCCACCTTTAAAACAGGGGGGGGGGTCAGAGATATCCCATGCAAGCAAGCTAGCCAGCATCCCAAAATTACATGAAAAACACAACTCATCTTGAGGGGATCTGTGAGCACTCTATTGGACCCCCTGATGAAAGGGTTGAAACATATGTTGGGGCCCAACTGTACCATCTGCTCTCTTCGATCCTGCTAGCACACACCCACAATCCCCACTGGAAGACAGGTTCAGTTCATTTTTTACTAATTTAAGGACATTAAACTTGAGGACTTTCAAACTGTTACTATTTGTGTGTCAATTGATCTGATAGAGTTGTACCCCCCCTTTTCCTTTGATACTGTGTTGTACACTTTATATACTCGAATTATCCCCAACTATTGAGGATACCCATAGAGCTGGCCCTTAAAGTTCCCTGGTCCCCATCCTTGTGTATGGGGAAAAATCTTCCCTTTGTGTTTTTCATAAACCCACCTTTCGTTAAAATTTCTGACCATTTGTTACTCTAAAATGTGTTTCCATTGAAGAGGTTTTCCACCATCAATTATCTTACTAGGAGGAAAGAGAAAATCCCCTACATATACTTATAAACATGTTCAGTCAGCTAATTGATATTTCACAACCATCTCTTAAGCTGGCCATACACCTTCAGATTTCTCTGTCAGATTTCCTTCATATCAGATCAGATCTA
This sequence comes from Ptychadena robeensis, assembly GCA_036250615.1. NCBI lineage: Eukaryota > Metazoa > Chordata > Amphibia > Anura > Ptychadenidae > Ptychadena > Ptychadena robeensis. The sequence goes on along the minus strand of CM070032.1, from coordinate 46,061,768 downwards.
CCAACAACCATGTAGTATAGTGTCCTCCCTGATAGAATACATAGTGATTGGAAGGTGTAGAAAGGTCCTCATATTACATGGTTTTGGTAAAACAAAATCTGATCTGAAGGAAATCTGACAGGAAATCTGAAGGTGTATGGCCAGCTTTATAATGACATCCCAAAACAAAAGCATATTTGCTGTGTGTTTCTGTGCCTTTGCTGATGCTTTCCCCATTCTAGGCTATAATTGATTAATTTCATTTTCCAGATTTCTTAGGTAAAATTAGGTAGCTTGGCTTGCATTTGTATTGGCTGATACTCAAGTATACATGGTATACTGATGCTCCTGGTGTGGTTCAGGGGTTGTGTGCACTCTATTACATGGCAATGGGACAAGAATGTCCACTGAGAGCACAGGCATTTACAATCCTAGCAGTTCGATTCCATCAGGTATTGGGTCCTGAAAAAAATGTAAACAGATAACAGAGTGATGTGTTTACTTTTTTTGTCCGCTTTGACCCCCTCCTGCACATCTCCAGTGTCCTTCATAAGAGCACTAGTGTTGAGCTCGAATATTCAATTTTTGAATATTTAGCTCGAATACCGCTATTTTGCCATTTTGCGAATATTCGCAAATATATCATCGGATATCCGACGCGATCGCGATTCTTCGCAATTCATCGCGCTTTGACAATTTTATAATCGCAATCCATTGCAATGAATGGGATCGCGATTATATAATCGCAATGCCATTTTTTTAAAACGGAAATGACGGATATTCTCCCAGTCGAATATCCGAGCACCATTGACTTGCATGCATTGCGCATATTGGGTCGCAATTGCGATCTTTAGATCGCAATTCATGTCGTAAGTGCGGATATTCGAGATTAGGAATATGGAATCGAATATTATGGCGGATATTCGCGAAATTACACGAATTCGAATATTGCCTAGTCGCTCATCACTAAAGAGCACTTGGAATGCTTAGGCTTGACAAATGATACTGATTACCACCCATGCACCTTGTGTCACTGATGAAGTTGAAGACATTGGGGCTGCCCACGCCTATTCCAGTATTATCTGACATAGGAGTTTCAAAGACTCCACAGGAACAAGTGATTCCCAGTTGCTGGAGGACAACGCGGGATTACTCGGAGCAGAAAAGCTACATCAAGCCACACTCAGGAATACCAGCCAGAGGGGTAATGCCTCATAGCACAAGTACATGAAAATTAGATGCTTGTTGTATATTCCTGATGCCCAGAAGTCACTTTGTAGTCCAATATATACTTATATTAACTACCTGACATTAAAACATGTTCTTAAAATTACTATTTAACTGCACTCTAACTTACCCAGCCAGTATGTCTCATTACAGTTGTAGTCAATGACCATTAATTTAAAGGTTCCACCTCCTTATGTCATATTTTCCACAGGTTTCTGTATATTCAGCATTACAACAAGTAAGAACCATACCTTAAGTTTGCGTCTTGCATTGAACTCTTGCAGCTTCTTTTGCGCATTGTCCATATGTGCAAAGTTTGCAGCTTTTCCTGTGACCCAGGGGTGCTGTAACGCTTGGTGAGTGGTGAGACGCTTCTTTGGGTCAAACACAATTAACTTTTTCACCTGTAATGAATAAATACATGCATAGTAAGATATGAGTAAAGTGTTCTATAGAAGCTCCATGTACAGGACTGTACTATTACCTGTATATATGATATTAATTAGACTTCACATTTAAGTCAGCTTTTATATTGGACAAAAGGCCTTTCTTTAAAGAAGTCTAGAGGTGAAATTGCTTGTGAATGAGAGTAGTAAATCATGTCACACACTTGTCTCCCAAGTAGCAGGGGAGCTGGTTACAAGTGCGCCCTTCCCACTGCCTTACGTAGTGCCTAGGCAGTGGAAGTGGTGTCTGGGACATCTCCCCCAGGCAGGAATTCGTCAGCAGCTGATCCCCCCCCCCCCTCCACACACCTCCTCCCACGAGTCTCTGAAGCTCTGACAGAGCGGAGACAGGAGGGGTGGTGGAGTGAAGGGGGGGAGGAGAGGGGGGCAGTGAGGGCAGAAGTAGCTGCAGGTCTCTAGGATCCAAGATGCCAGCATGAGAACTGCAAGCACGTAAAGTAAGTATAGTGTGGGGTTTTTTTGTGTAGCAGTTTTTCAGCATCTGAACTGCTGACAGGTGA
>CM070032.1:46036487-46051410 GCA_036250615.1 Ptychadena robeensis | reverse complement strand
TTATAGGCATGCGTTTCCGCATATATGCAAAAACGCATGCGTTTTTGACGTTACATATGCATTTTGCATTTGCGTTTTTGAACAGATGAATGAAAAAATGCAGGGAAAATAAATCAAAAATGCATACAGAAGTGATTTTTAAAAAACGCAACACATACAGTGTGAATGGTAACATTGGTTGTCTATGTAAAAACGCGTGCAGTAAAAAAACACGTGTGGTAAAAAAAATAAAAGTGAAATGGGGGGATGTTGAATTCCAACTCTCCCTGTTTACTTAATGCAATTTGTTATACATAAAATGCACACCATGCTCAATTTTAAGATCAATATAATCTTCCTGTGCTGGTAAGACTTCAAAGTGTTCTTAAAATGCTAAGTGAAAAAAGACGCTTTAACATCAAAGGTGGGTGACAGCATTGGTTATTTGTGCACTTAGAATAGCATTCCTGTAAAGTCAAAGTATGCAGTTGCAGCATTTTTTTTTTATCATATCACCTATAGGCACAGTGCTGTTAGTGTGTAGAATATGCAATATAGTCATATTTCTTTTGTGATCCACTGATGAGACATGTAATATTCAGAACATGAACATCAATAATCATTCTAAAAGCCCCCCATACACCTTTAGATCACTCCATTCAATTTCCTTTAGATCTACCAACAACTATGTAGTGCCAAGTCCTCCCTGATAGAATACATAGTGACTGGGAGGATTAGAGATTCCTCATATTACATGGTTTTGGTAGAACAAAAGTAGATTGTAAGGTAAATTTGTAAGATGCACATGGTCATACATTTGTATTTAAATCCCCCCGATTTAATTACAAATGTATGACCAAGTGCATTGAATGGCAGTTCAGATTCTAGTGTGCAGTGTAGGTGACAGACAAGAATGTATGTGGACAATCCCACACATCTCCATCATTAAACTCTTCTTAGTCCATTCTCACACACTGCTCCATAGATTTCCTAATCGCCTTCTGTTCCAATAGTCAAAGCATTCTCTCATCCGCTTGTGTTCACAACCTGCTTAGCATCCATATGTTACAGATGGTATCTTTTTAACATTTTATTTTTCATACTGAATACACTTAAAACATTTAAATCTTGCTTTTCATTTTTGGATTTAATTTTGCATTATTTCTTTATAAATAAAATAAATATATACAATAATATTTAAATTGATTAATACTTGAATTTTAAATATCTTATTTTCTGATGATTGCTGTCTTTCTAAGCTGCATATTTAATTATATACTTTGTATTCATCTTATTGATTTTACATCCAATCTGATCCTCCTATCTGAGGAATTGCTTCTAGAACATGTCCTATGTCTACTGGTACATATCATCTGTTTGTGTCAGACACAGTATATCACTCCATCTATTTTGATCTGCATTGTTATACTATTTCCAGATTCAAATGTATCAGCATGCAAGAAAGCTTTGTCCTTGACCTTTCATTTGGACTTGTACACATAACATCATTGTAATGGGGTTTTCATGGGGTTTCCTGCACCCACCTACTCCATGAATATAGAACTGTGTAATTTTAGAGCTAGTAACACTCTTAAACTCTTGACAGATCACCATTTAATCTTGTTATTTGTTCAATAAAATACATTAAACATATTAGTACATACAGCTGTCAAAGTGGTATACATTTCTAATGTAATGAGGAATACGATTTCATGAAGATGTATGGGAACCACATAGTGGGATTGATTGATTGAGTAGAGCCCGGTCACTTTCCAAATAATTTCTGAAAGTGACCATCAAACCATGAGATTGAGATTGATGAACAAGTGGCAAGCAAAGCCTTTACCCTGCCCCTCTTTTTACATGAAATGCACTGTTTGTACAATACTGGATGGTCTTCTAGTTACTTGGAAGGATCACAAAGGATCTTTTAAATCCAACATGTCTACTGCTGTAAGGTGACCATACACAGGTCAATTATCCAGATTCAAATTTAACAGCTTGCAAGAAATCTTTTTCCTTGACCTTTTCATTTGGACTTTTACACATAACATCATTGTAATGTGGCTTCCTGCACCCACCTTCTTCATGCATATAGAACTGTAATTTTTGAGCTAGTAGCACTGGAATACCAGGCTCTATATTTGAGCCGACAGACAGATCTCAGCAGTAGCGTGATTACGTCATCACGCTACTGCCCGGCTTCCCTGATATCGGGAGCCAGCTGCCAGGGAACCTCGGTTCCCTATTCAAAGTATAGGGTATCCAACAAGGTTTACCAACATGTTGGTAACCTGTTCGGCCGAGCGAGATCTATTGATCTTGCTCGAAAAACGGCATACACGGGTAGATTTTTTTTACAGATCAGTGATGTGAATGCGCATGGCGCTCGGCTGTGCAGAAATCTGGAAAAAAATCGACCCGTGTATTCCTACCTTTAAAGACAGATCACCTCTTAATCTGGTTATCTGTTCAATAAAATACATTAAATATATTCGTACATACAGCTGGTCAAAGTGGTATACATTTCTAATTTAATGAGGAATATTTGATTTGATAAAATTTTATTTGATGTATGGGAACCACATAGTGGGATTGATTGAGTAGAGCCCGGTCACTTTCCAAATCATTTCTGAAAGTGACCATCAAACCATGAGATTGATGTGGCAAGCAAAGCCCTTTCCCTGCCCCTCTCTTTACATAAAATACACTGTTTGTACAAAACTGGATTATACTTGGAATGATCACAAAGGATCTTTAAAATCTAACATCTGTCTACTGCTGTAAGGTGACCATAGACATGTCAATTATTCTGTTTGATTGCCTTTAAAGCTAGTCACACACGTGTCGATTCCCAAGCGATCGATCAACCATCCGACCGGCGTTGATCGATCGCCCAATCAAGTCTGTGCCTACCACCTTAGGCCACAGATTCCTGGACGATTCTGTTCCCGATCGATCACTTCACAAATGTCAACTCCCCTTGATGTGTGCTCAATCGGTCAGAAAAGACCAACAGGTTGGTTCTCTGGCCGATCCGATTTGGGGGCCATGTCGATCGGGCGGGGTCGATCGGGCAAGGTGGGATGTACTCAATTCCTCATCGATCGATTGGCGTGCACGCGCCCGGTGATCGATCGGCCAGGAATCGTGTGGGAAATCGCACCGTGTATGGCTACCTTAAGATTCAAAAGAGTCAATTGATAGCAAACTGATCAACAAAAAGTGACCTGAATTAAACATAAAGCCAAAAGACCAGGGATCGGTCATGTTGGAAATGACAGTAGTTTGTGCAAGTATCTGAAGATTTTTCTAAAGGTGCCCATACACACATAGATATGCGCTAGATTGATGGCCTCTTCAAGCCCCATGCACGTTCACGACCATCTATCTAGCGCATATCTAATGCCTTATCGGTTTCTCCATGTGGGAGGTAGTTCGATCGTACTTTGTTCGATCGAACCAACGGTGATCATAAATTATGATCGAATCTGACATTGATTGAAGGGAAATTGAAAGTGTATGGGGGCCTTTAAATGCGGCCATACACGAGTCTATGCCTTTGACATCATCGTGTTAAGCCCGATTTCGAAGGAGCTTGAGGCGCAGCACTGCTGCATTATCAAGCCCAGCCGATGCTTTGCATGGGGATCGATCCCGTTTGAAGACATGGATGGCCACATTAGATATGCGTCAGATAGATGGCCGTGAGCGTGCTTCCATTCTCTATCCACAATTGGAAATACGATTTGATGAAGATGTATGGGAACCACATAGTGGGATTGATTGATTGATTGATTGATTGATTGATTGATTGAGTAGAGCCCGGTCACTTTCCAAATCTTTTCTAAAAAGTGACAATCAAAACCATGAGATTAAGATTGATGAACAAGTGGCAAGCAAAGCCTTTACCCTGCCCCTCTTTTTACATAAAATTCACTGTTTGTACAATACTGGATTGTCTTCTAGTTACTTTTAATGATCACAAAGGATCTTTGAACATACACGAGTCTATGCCTTTGACATCATCGTGTTAAGCCCGATTTAGAAAGAGCTCGGGGTGCAGCACTGCTGCATTATCAAGCCCAGCCGATGCTTTGCATGGGGATCGATCCCGTGCATGGGGATCAATCCCATTTGAAGACATGGATGGCCACATTAGATATGCGTCAGATAGATGGCCGTAAGCGTGCTTCCATTCTCTAACCACAATTGGAAAAGGCTGGCCTTTACAGCATGGCACCCATTCAAAGTGGGTTCCCAGTAGCGGACAGGGGCAGGCTTCTTCGATCTGAGGGCTTCCTCGAGCTGTGTGTGCCCGGCTTAAGAATCAGCCTTTAATGATAAAGAAATCTTGTTGATAAAATGACTTCTGTAGCAGTTCATGTTTTCTATAGATTATTTTTATGAAAGCTGAGTTGTACCAAACTGTTTCTGCGTTCTCAGCCTCAAATTACATCCTAATTGAACTCACTAAATATGCTGTCAGCATCATAATTATGAGTTTTCTACTCATTACAAAATCCGTTTCTCTGCACAATATCGTATGTTCTGTTTTATTTAACAATGCGGATGAAATATTGAATTAGTATGGACTTAACAAAATTATGTGGGTATTTGGTTTGACAAGATAAATAATATGGACCAGGAAACAGATGCACAATAACAAGTTATGGTCTCATTTGTGTATGAAAGCCAAAAGTCTGGATGCGCAGTGTGTAGAGGAGAGACGACAACAATAGATTTGTAAAATCAAAGGGAAAGTGACCTTTTTAAAGACAAAATTTAACACACAGCCCACGCACATGACAAAGGATCTTCACAGCTTTGTACTATCGATAAGGACAAGAATAAGTAATCAATCAGCTACACTCACCCAATATTTATAAAAAAAACATTCACTGAATTACAGGATTGAATAGCCTTTCTGCTTTATAATTTAAGGATACTTAACGTTTACTCGTTGTGCTGTTTAGACAGTCCAGTAACTTTTCTTAAATAATGTGATGTAATAGCAGATGTTGCTTTGGGGCATTTTATAATTAAGATTTAAAACTCTTAGAAACTAACAATTATTTAATCACTCAGTGATATCAAATTATTTCTGATCTACCACGGTTATTACAAAGCTGCTTTATTAAATTAAAAAACCTTCCTGGAGACAATTTATTTAGGATAATGCACTTTAAACACACTGCTGTGCAATAATATGGACATATGGACATTGGTTCAAACCAAAGAGCAGAGGAGATCTATTCATCTGTTGTGTAATATCTTGTACAGAGAAAAGTTAATATTGTTTACAAGGCATATATATATAAATATATATATATATAAACATACATATATAGGGTTGTACAAAAGTATTAAGCTGGTACGCAAAAGAAAAGGCTAAAAACTAGCCATGCTAAGACTAAGTGCATCTGTGTACTACACAGGGAGGGAAGACATGCACACAGCTTTTCTCCTCCTTCCCAATGTGTGTGAAGGAAGCCGTGCATTTGGCAAGTGCTCCCTAGTGACATCTACTGGCTGAAGTTGATATTGCATATTTATACACAATTTATTTAGATTGACAAAATTCTTTCAGTTATTATTGTTAAATATATACCATCAATGTCACTTTATTAACTATAAAAGGTTGCAGTTAGGGGTGTGAAATTGGGAATGTAAACTACTAATAAAAAAAGAACATTGGACTTAAAAGGGTGTTAGAGATTTGGAAGATGAAAATCAGAGTAGGCACATGTAGGGTAAAAATCTGATGAGAGAAAAGTTGCACTACTGAGATATGATACTGAGATATATACTGAGGTCTGGGGGTTGTACTGTGAGTTAGTGTGTTACATTTACAAAAAGCCAGCTGGTGACCTGTGGATGGAGACAGCTAATAGGAAGCTCAATCAAGAACAGGAAGGTCCATCTGCAGCAGAATCTACCATGCAGAAAGATGACACAGAGGACAGTGAGGAAGACCACCATACATATGGGATGACTACCAAACACCATCTCCTGGTACACATCTGAGTAGCTCACTAAAAACATTATGTGAACTTCTGTGTGTGTATATATATATATAATATATATATATATGCTAGTTATGTTTTTTGGATTCACCCAGGTTTTGTCATGTGTTGGACATATCCATATCCATTATATGGATAGTACAGCAGCAAGCATTTTCAGCTTTGAAAAAATCTTGGTAATTGCTGTGGTAATGTTTTGAGCATTTCTTCAATAACATTCCATTTCTTTTTTTGTTTATGCCTTCCATGGTGCTGAAAACTGTATTCTAAATGTGGGTCATATTAGAGAAAATTCCCCTCCCTGTCCTAAAGACTCAACATTTCAACATTGGGGCTAATAGTGCAAAGTGTCACCATTTAAAGACCTACCCTTGATAGGTATTCAGAGCTGTTAGAAACTTGCCAAATGGGACCAGAAGAGCAATGCAAGATTGAAATAAGCAAACTTGATGCAAATACAATAAATTGCTGTATCTTTAGTTGTCCTTTTAAAGTAGAAAAACGACTCCTTAACTACACCACGTTATGCTAAAACTACCGCACATGCCCTTCAGCATTGGGGTGGGTGCTAAAATTAGATTAGCAGAGGAAATGATCTTTCCTCTATTCATAAAGGGCAAGTAAGTGGTTGTCCCCACCATGGTAAACTGGTTGGAGAGGTCCCCCCATATTCTACCTGGGTCATTAGTTCTTAATGGTTGAAGTGCATTTTTATACATTTTTTGTGTGTATATCACCATGAGAATGATAGATTGCAAACCTGTGATTTCACACTAGTACACTAGTTTGAATTTACACTGAGACTGGATAGGGCTTTCCCCAATGATAAATGATTGGTAGATAAAAGCAAGGTGCAAACAAAAAAATAAAAGTCTAAGGGTCCCCACACACTCAATTAGCGGCGACGATTTTGCCGCCGACTGACGGCCGCGAGCAGGCACGCACATTGGTCGGCCACCTATCGGGGATGCCCACATGGGGCGACAGATCCCTGTTGCCCCAAAGCTCGGTTGGCCAGAGAGCGGACATGTCCATAAACCACTGGCCGATGCCATTAGTTTCAACGGGGACCGGCGTCCCCATTGAAACTAACGGCCGGCACACAAAGGGTGCCTGCCGATGCTGTGAGCGATAGAGAGCAGTGTGATGACGTCAGCACGCTGCACTCTACCGTGTGTGGAGTACGTACGTGTGTGGGGGCCTTGATTTTATCATAATAATTGTGTCTGGTCAAGTTTCTTGAAGAACAAATGTGATAAAGAAGATCTCCTTGTGAAACAAAGCCGTAGCATGTTTTTTTACCCGTTATCACCCAAATAATTTTGGCGTAACAGATACAGACCTATATATAGCTGTCCTATGGTAGATAATGGGTTAAGGAAATAATTTCTTAGCAATAATAGTCGGCCGAGGTGAGCGGTTGTGATAGTCTTCGCCAAATATCTTGAGTGTGTTGAGGTGTTGGGCACGGTAATTGATTAATCAGTCAGGATGGATCTTTCAACAACCATCCTACTTGACAGCTATTGACTTTAACGGGGAAGGACACAGTGGGATATTGCTTGCTCTTTCTTCCCCCTCCACTCTCCATAGAACAGAATGTGTGTCATTGGGAGCTAAAAAAAAATACTTTTCCAATAACCAAAACTAATTGTGTTAAGGATCCATTAGTATAGTTGCATAGTGGTTGCTGGTTGTACATTTCTAATATGAACACTAGAGATGGTCGAATTATTCGACTTGCTAATTTTGTGAGCTGATTGCAAAGCCCCTGAAAATGGTATCATCACCAAACCTGCTGGAGATGTAGAGAAGGGTTGGGGGAACATTTGAAAAAAAAAAGTTTTGCTCTAGCACATGGAGTTCTTGCATAAATTAAGTTCAAATTTAAAGTCGAAATTCCGAATTTCGAAATTTTTACTTGACTTTGAACTTAATTTGTGAAAAAAACTATTTGTGTTAGAGACATACTTTCTTTTTCTTAGTGTACCCCCAACCCTTCTCTACATCTCCAGCAAGTTTGGTGATGATACCATGCTCAGGGGCTTTGCAATTAAGTCGAAACCAGCGAAATGAAAATTCGACCATCTCTAATGAACACCTCTAAAGATAAGCACACAGCCTAGGAGGAACCAAATCCCACCACATTCCTTTTATACACTTTTCCTAAAACATACATTTCTAATTAAACATTGCACAATATTGCATTTATGTAATGATTTTGCTAAAGAAAAGTTAAAAAGAAATATTTATTTTCCTTACCACAATATCCTGGGGTCCCACATACCGTCTTCATTGTCACCTGATCATCCACAATTTTTGACAGCCCAAAGTCAGCTGAAAGTCCAAAAATTTAAAAAAGGAAATCAGTTGTTGTGAAGCAAATAAAGTGTTTAACATTTATTACAGAAATCTCATAGTCCTGTTTTTTTTTGGATCTTGCAGCCCTATACTTAATGCAAATGGAACAGTCCCTGAAAGATTGAGGGTACCTATTATAAGTATCTGATTTGCCTCCCCCCCCCCCCAGCCTAAATATAATGATGTGCTGTGTATGAACGATGATGGCTGTAATCATTTAATTATAACAAAGCAGGTTGTGTAGTTGTTCGCAACACAAAGTGGCCTCTACCTGCATCTCTCCCATCTATCTTCACCCTTCCTGGACACCTTCTGTCCAGCTTCAGTACCAGCAACATCTTAGATTGCCATTTTGTTAGCATTTCCTTACAGCCTGTTTTTCACAACATGTAACCTGCCACTTATAACAATTTATGCTATTTTTGTGCTTTTTACAAATGATATTGCCAGTTTTTATAAATATGTATTTGAGCTAAAGGTTTTACCGTTCTGTCCCCGGAGTTTTGCTTTTACGCTTTGACCTACTTTGCTGTAATGAGCATGCAGGTAATATGTGCGCTCATGCTGTCCAGTGTCTCCTGCTGACACATCTCACAAAGGAAAGAGAAGCGGAAGCTTTAACTGGATCATGGATGCAGAGCTTCTTTCCTCGTTCAGACTTCCTATCAGTATACAATTATAAGTAAACTTCTTTCCAGAGCTTTGTGTAAATATGACATTGACTCAATCTGTTGGCCAAAGCCCCCCATACACATTTAGATCACTCCATACAATTTTCTTTAGATCTACCAAGAACTATGTAGTGCCGGGTCCTCCCTAATAGAATACATAGTGATTGGGAAGTTTAGAAAGGTCCTTATATTATATGGTTTTGGTAGAACAAAATTGTATGGTAAGATTGCACGGTGTATGGGGCCCTTAACAGTTCTGACCCTTGACAACCTGGTGTACTTACTACAACACTTGTCTTGGCAGAACTCTTGTACAACCACCTCTCTAAAGCCCACCATAAACCTTTAGATCACTCCACACAATTTCCTTTAGAACTACCAACAACTATGTTGTATAGCGTCCTCCCTACATAGTGATTGGAAGGAATGGAAAGGACCTTATATTACATGAAAATGAAAATTGCCTCCTGCAGATGCATTATATATGATGATTTTATGCCTATCCAATGGCTAAAAAATTTCAAATTCTCCAATCCAGATTATGCCATCTAAAACAGAGACTAGCTGCAAGTTTTTGCAGATCAGCAACTAAGACCTTAATAATTTATTTAGATAATTATATAAACCTGCATATACAGTATGTGTGTATTCCACTCAAAGTCTGAAATTACAGCGCAGAAGCGATATATCCTAATGAAAAGGTGACAGGTCTTCTACCCCAGGTAGCATCTGAGTATCTCAGGCAGATCTGAGAAGAAACACATTCCACAGACACCCATAAATATTAGATCAGCCTTGTTCTAACACTTTCATTTAATAATGGCACTGCAAATGGAAAATAAACAATAGCTACATGAAGCTCCAGAAACCCAACGGAAAGGAATTGCTTAGCTTATATTGTATCCAACTTGCTTAGATGCATATGTAACATCTCTTACTGCTTGCTATATAGTGAAGGCACATAGAACCCTCAGGTAGTAAATGACCATATGTTCATTATAGTCTCTTTTGTAAAAGTACTAGAAAGATGTATGCACGCTGGGGTCTTAGAAATGCTCTGCAGCTGATGTGTTTCAGAGGAAACTGTATAAAATATGCCATCATGGGATCTACCAATGTTGGATTATCCATGATTTTGATACATTAAGTTATTTGAAGAGCGAATATCATATGTTTGGTACTGTTGATTCCTTAAATGGTATTGAGTTCTAAAGCTGGGCATACACGTCATGATTTTTAGTTAAATTTTAGTGCGATGGTGTAACAAAATCGATCGCGCGATCGGATTGAATAAAAATTGAAGCATGCCAAAAGTGTCAGAGCGATCGATTTTGTCAAAAATCGGACAGAAAAACGATCGTTCACGGATCCGTTCTGATGGATAATTTTAATAAAAAGCAAAGTGCTGTTAGTTGTCTCATGCGATCGTTTTAAGCGATCCATCTATGATTCTTGTGGAAATTACCTTTGTTTGTGTGCTGTTGGTCACTGGCCAGTTCTTCAGCTAACACCACTCCAAACCCATAAATGTGTGCATTTGAGACTTTCAGGATAGAATCGCCCAGAAATTGAATGCATCATATGTTGCAGTTTGCGATCAGAGACTTGATCCCTTTGATTAATGGCCCTTTGGTGTTATTGATTGAAACTTTGCACAGTTCTCTCATGCTCTTTTAATGGGGGGGGGGGGGGGGGGGAGTGTGTTTCATGTGCGCACTACACTATATAAGCTATTGTTTAGCTAGCCATACACGTGTCAGATTCCATGGCCGATCGATCACCCATCCGATCGATTCCGGCGATCTCAGCGGGAATCGGAGCTCCGATCAATCAGCCAATTAAGAGTATCTGATTGCTGCATTCTTCCTTGTCCCACGGATTCCTGGCCGATTCCGTGTCCGATCACTTACTCCCCGAATGGCAACTCCCCCTGATGTGTGCAGAATCGGATCAGAAAGACCAACATGTTGGTTCTCTGTCTGATCCGATTCTGGGCCCCTGATCAATCGGACGCGATCGATCGGACAAGGTGGGCTGCACGCGATTCCGGCACGATCGTTTCGCGTGCACGCGCCCGGAATCGATCGTGCTGGAATCAGATGGGAATCCGACCCGTGTATGGGGGCCTTTTGATTGTTTAGCATAGGATTGTTGATTGTTAAGGATACTCAAGTGTAGTCATGTGATTATATGTTATGTGGTTCATATGTTATTTTTGTACTATTTATATGTTGTAAAATGTGTTGAGCTCTCAAGTATTTCAGGATTCAACATTCAACATTGAAACATTTCAATCATTATTTGTATAAAGTATTTCTATGTTAAATAAGAACTTCAATTGGCTCCAGTCTATCAACAAGTGTTCAAGTATTCCTGATCAATATACTGAATAAACACAGACCACAAATCAGCTTATATACAGTAAATTCACTTTAGATTAACATATGACCATGATGGCAAACCTTTGGCCTAAAGGCCCCCATACACGGGTTTTCCAGCCGATTCTGGGACGATCAATTCCGGGTGCGTGCAGGCGAAACAATCGTCCCGGAATCGCGTGAAGCCCACCTTGTCCGTCCAATCACGTCCGATCGTTCGGGGGCCCAGAATCGGATCGGACAGAGAACCAACATGTTGGTCTTTCTGATCCGATTCAGCACACATCAGGGGGAGTTGTCATTTGGGAAGTAAGCGATCGGACACGGAATCGTCCAGGAATCTGTGGGACAAGGTGGTATGTAGCGATCGGACACACTTAATTGGCCGATCGATCGGACCTCCGATTCCCGCTGAGATCGCCGGAATCGATCAGATAGGTGATCGATCGGCCATGGAATCCGACACTTGTCCATCCCCAGTAGCACAGTGATTCCATTGAACTTTCTGCCAGTCAAACCTAATGGCACATTTAACACAGTGAGGTCATTATGCTAACAAGGCACATAATGCATGCCAAAGGCCCAGACTTTCGTGGCAGGTTTCTGGCTGAAGAAAATACTAAGTAATTAGCATGTGCTGTACATTTTACAAATTCAATCCTAACTATAAAACAGACTTAATTGTGAAAAACCCTAAATATCCACTAACGGTTTTCAAGAACAGTTTATTCGACTTTACTTTTAACTTAATTGAGCAGGCATGTTCAAATTAAAGGTAATTTTGGCTGTCCCTCCAGCTTTCCCATTTTCAATGGAAATAACACTAAGAGAAAAACCAAACTGTAATCACAGAATAGTTCACATTGTGAAATCATGAAATGTTCTGGCAGCGGGATATGCCAACAGTACCGTATTCCTGATTAACAAATGCAGCTTTATTTACTTTTAATGGGTTTATCTTTTGTATCCTTTATAATAGAGACCTTTCAAACGCAGCAGCCTTTCGCTGGCGGGGAGAATTTTAAAGCACCTTGAAGATAATTTTTAAAAGCAGTTTCGGAATAGGAATATTGAGGTCAGCGTCGTTTTCTTAAACTCTTTGTGCATTTACTAATCAAGTGACTGAATGCTCTATTTCTATATCCTTAGGACACTTTGCTATTGAGTCAAATATTCTCTAACATTACATTTAGCATTTTACTAAAAAGAAAATAAGAGTTTTTACTTCATAAATATATTTTTATTTCATGAGTTGATTTTTCTTTTCTAGTGCACACAGAAAAAATGGAAAAGTACAATGTGTTCCTCCATGTGTAATGATAAAGGTAAGGTTGTAAAAGGTTCCCCCCTGGATCTTGAAATGGGTAAAATGCCTTTCAGCATTTTAATATAAGAGCGTGCTCTGTAAATATTACATGTACCCCAAGCGTTACTGGATTCAGAGATCCTTCAGCTACCTCCTTGTTATATGACCTAATTGCTTGACGGCCATGTTTTCTACTTGGAGTCACGGAGACAGAACAAAGAAGCAAATTTGTGATCTGCATATCTGTACTGGGTCAGTAAATCAGAAATAACAGCCCCCAAAGAATCAGCTTAACAGTAAAGGTGAACAGAGGTGACTAATGTGTAATACTCAGATGGATTTTTTTGGATTGTTCAGACTGTTTTATATTACCTTTATTCTTCTGATAGTTTGGTGTATATAATGAATTCTGTAGAGTAACTAATAAGCCACACACACACAGATCAATTTTTCATTTGATTTGCGAATAATCGTTCATGTTTATGGAAAACCCTTGTTCCTCCAATGTTTACCAACATGTTGGTAAATCCCTGTTTGATCCCCAACCAAAGTATCGACTGAGAACCAATTGAACAAAGTGGTGCTACTATTCGGTGATTCATTGCATTACCATGCTGCAAACGATCGTTCCTCGATCACATGGGAATCGACCCATGTATGGGGGGCTTTAGTGAACGATAGTAAGATCTCCAGTTTTTTTAAATATTAACTGTTTGTTAAACATTTTACAACTTATTACAAGCATTAGAACAATGAGACCTCCAGTAGGTTATCTGACTTTATTCTCTTTTCATACACTGCATAACTGGGCAAGTGGGCCAATAGAACAGCCAGGACAGTAGCAAGTCTACAAGATAAGGCCAGTTACGGGACTGGAGATTTGTAAACATCCCACCTGCTAATATCCGAAAACACTGACCACGTTTACTGACCGTAACCTTTACTTATGCATTTCTTTGCCATATTCTAAGTCTTAAGTGCCCAAAATGTTACCATGGGTCCTGTTATATCCTGTCCTTTATTTGAGGTGTCTTTAGCATGCAAAATATTATTGACTATATTTCAGAAGTACCTATGGCAGGTCAAGGGAAATTTCTATCATCTTTGCAGTGCATTGCACTGCTTGGAACCTATTGATGTGTATTTACTATCTACTAAAGGTACAGCAAAGCTGAAATGCTGTTTTGTAATTGAAACACATGATACAACTAAAAAGCAAATATAGCTTAATAAAACATGGCACTTAGCCCCAAGCTCCACTATGCGCTGTCATAGTCAGCGCAAGCCTCTGTCACGTTACTGTGGAAGCAGATGGGCTGCGTCGACATTACCTGATGAAAGTGGGGACCAGCGGATCCGGGGCTCTGACAGGCTGTGGGGACAGCCCTGTCATAGACCTATTGCCATCAATGGGCGGCTTGTGAACTCTGTCAAAATCCCTGTGTTCAACGCATGGGTTTTAACGGATAGTGGAGCCTAGAGCTTACTCACCTACAATAAAATGGCTGCTATGTCTACATGAATGTGCTCGCTTTAACTGTTCATACATCTAGCCAATCAAAGAACTACGAAATGTTCTGTTTGTTAAGATAAAATGAGATATTCTCCTCTGCAATAATATGCACATATTGGTGTTATGTGTGATATGTAATGTATGAGAATTTACATATTTGTAAACGAAAGGTTATTATGGTAATTTGATAGTTGCTGTTTTATGATTAAAGTAGCAATTACATTAACAAACACATTACTGAAAATTTTCAGAAAAAAAGCTTACCAATTTTCAAAGGAGCATCTGGTGCCGGAGTAGCATAGAGGAGATTTTCTGGCTTGAGATCTCGATGAACAATTCCATTTTCATGCAAATACTGAAATATGAAAGTAATCCATTAGCTCTACTCCACCTGAAAAAAATTATTGCTGTTGTGGTTAGATATCAATTTTCAGATCTGGAGTGCAGACAGGGGCTGTATCAGGATGAGCTGTTTAGATATAAGTACCAAGGAAACTGGCTTATTATGATTATAGTCAAAATATACAATTTGTATATGTTCTTTGAAACAGGTGTTTTATGGAATGCTTGGTAACTGAATAAGCACTGCAGTTCCATTTTACCACTGCATAATTGTATGCAAATTTTCAGTCTAAGAAAATTAGGAACTATTGTGCTTTGCTAGCATTCACCCAACATTAACCTCTGTG
>CM070032.1:46008399-46032661 GCA_036250615.1 Ptychadena robeensis | reverse complement strand
CCCCTTGCACTGACAGGCAAGCAGAAAGAGGAGAGAACATTTTACTATGCTATTTAGTTCAGAATATTCTTTTCCTGATTTTTCTCCCCAAAACCTAATTGTGTCTTATGGTGTGATATATAGTTGATCATATGATCATTGTTCTTGTTTAAGCTATGAAAAGTAAATTGTGCTAAAGCCCTTTGCTTTTCTACAAATTATTTATGTGTTTAATTCTCTAATAAATCAAAGTGAAGTTCATTATTAAACAATATTTTATAAAGGAAATATTCCAGTCTTTGAAATCATGGAGCAATGATGAGAAATCCATACTCACTAATGGCACCATCTCACTAATGGCACCAATATCACTCTTTTAAGACTAATGCAACAAACGTTCAACCTGTTGAAAGCTACAAATGTTCATGTTTACATATTAACATCTCATGTAGGTTGGTAACCTATGGACTTATGCCCAAATGTATAGCAAGCATAGCTTGCTAACACAGCGTTAGAGCTAATCTAGCCCCAGACTACCTAAGTGAATTGCTTTTCAATGAGTCTAGGGGTGTGTGCATTGCACTTTACTGCACTCTCCACTTCTACCTGGCGCCCTATGTGAACCTTCTGTATCATTGTGAGGGATGATATGACTTGGGAGGGCATACATGGTTACATTTTTCTGTTCAATCAACTTGACCATGAAAATTTATTCCTTTTTACATGAATTGATAGACCAAAGTGATGGACATTGACTATTAAATTGATGGAGCGTAATCGGTCATGTTTATAAATTTCAGCTCATCATTCAAGTATCTGATGAGTTTTCTGGGTATTTCGATGGGGTTGTAGCCGATGGTACTATGGAGCATATGTTCAGGCATTAGGAGAGGAATAGGTCGGTTTTGAATTGATCATACTGTGTGCTGGTTCATTTAATTGATGTTAGACTGAAAGCCGATTTTTAAATTGCACAAGCCAATGTAATCATAGGTCAATCAAACAAACTTCGATACATGTATGGCTAGCTTTTCTGTTCCTGAAGCCCAACATTGCAGATGGAAGAAGCTGAATGACAGTCCCACAGGGGAGGAGGTTATAGGGTATCCAAGGGTTGAGAGATAAGGAAAGCAAGGTTGCAGCTGGAATTCAGTTTTCCAGTAAACTCATTAAAATGTAAACTCATTAAAATGTAAACTCATTAAAATGTATATCAGCTTTAATATGTAAAGGTAATTTTAAAAAATATGTTTTTCAACGTCATCAGTACTAGTGGGTAAAAAAATATAGATAGATCAAAAGATGTTATACTCCATGAGTTTTACATAACATACTGAATATTGAAAAAGGATGACGCCAGAGATGTTATGCAGCATTTAACATATGCTGTATGTCATTACTTAAGCATTTTATGCAAATAATTCAGTGATTAATGATTTTTTGAAACACCTATAAAAAGTAAAATAAGAACAGCAATAAAAGCAATGCTAAGCTAAAATGTCATCCTGGCCTTATGTGTGTTACATTTGATCATTTGTATCTAAATTCCATAGAGTTTATTTCAGCAATGTGCTGATTATCTAGAACAACTCCTTCAGAAATTCCACATGGCATTAATGCCTTTGTATAAAGGATAAAACAAATGACAAAAACAAAACTAAAATTCCAAGCTGGGCTGTGTGCTGTATGAGAGAAGCCCCCGTCTTTTGCAGCCGTCTGTATCCCACTCTCAGCTGTCTATCAGTTTCATCAGGATTACGGACATGTCCGTTCCCGGTTCAACCGACCTTTTCAAACAGGAAGATGGAGGCATACACTGCTCGAGGCATCGAAGATTGAGGCATACACCTCTCGATTTTTTTATAGATTCAAGCACGATTGAGCACCATGAACGCGTACGTTGCTCGATTGTGCTCGAATCTATTAACAAATCAAGCCGTGTTTGCCTAAATTAAGTCTCTTCATGCCACATATCACACCAGCTTTGTCAGGGAGCAGAGGAAAGGGGTTATTGCTGCAAAAGTGTAAATAACATAATATATATTTTTAGAAATCTCCTAGGCCTATGACTTGCAGTGTGGAGGGAGCGGCGCGGTATGGGGTGCAACGCAAGGGTAAAAACTTTTCTTTCTTTCATGTGTATTTATTTCCCTTCTGAATTCTGAATAAGTGGGTGCGGAAGTGAAGTGAATAAATTACCAGCAGTTTTCATTTTTGCTGCCCATGCTTTGGATGGCACATGTTTATGTTTACAAACACTGGGACATCATCCGGCACATGCCCAGTGACTGTAGGAACCACTAGTACATATAGTAAGGTATTAGAGTATATGTGTATTAATTTCTCTTCTGCATATTGAAGTAAACAAAATACAGTGGTTCCCATGCTTACTACCCATGCTTTGAAAGGAACATGGTTATGTTTACAAACACTGGTTGTCATCCGGCACATGCCCAGTGACTGCGGGAACAGCTTGTTCATATACAAAAAAAGCTTGTGCACTGGGTGGCTCTCATTCATTGGTTGGAGATGGGGAGGGACAACTGTACCCAGCTAGGGATGTAGAATGGATAACAACGTTGTGCAGTTAGGTGTATTAAAAGGTAGAATTTAATAAATGAGCCTGTGTCTGTGTTTATATCTTGTATTTGGGAATCTAGCCTAGCTCCTCGCACTTGTTTCAATCTTTCTGTACAATTTCCTTACATAGTCCATAGTATAAGACACTTCATGACTGGATACAGATTGTTTGGATAGTATGAAATGCTCTTATACAGTATTACATATTTTTTTGTATAATTAAATTTGTTTGTACAAGAGTTGTAATCTGAAAGTGCATAGTTATGTTTCCCTATTATTAGCATTTGTGGTGCTGATAATCACAAGTATGTGATACTTTGTCTTGAATGCATTTAAAATACATAAATTACATTTTCTTACATAATTGCAGTCATTTGTGCATTTGAATTCTTGTTTAATTCAGAATTTTCACTATTTTCTATATGTATAACACCGATGTAACATAATACAATACCCATAAAACACGAGGTTATGTTTTTTTTGCTAGATATAACAATGAATTTGATTTAGGAGTCTAGAGAGGATTTACCAAAGAGAATATTAACAGAGTTTGTTTGATCTGTGCTCGACAGCTGTGTAGAACATCAACCAATATATAAATGGCTCTCTGAATGAAATGTAATAAGACCGGCTGCCTCTTGAGGAGCAGTAATCTCATCTCTGTGAGCCTCTTCTAGACTTTTATTTCACTTACTGGGGAAGGCAACCTTCAAGCAACATGTAATTAGAAAAAGGGAAATAAATGCTCATTCATCAAAAAATAACATAAAATAATTAGAATTTTTGGCACACACAAATCATTTCCAAAGGTTTATGAAAGTTTGTCTAATCTTCCATTTATAAAGCACCGGCCTTGTTGAGGATCCTATCTTTACTTTATACCATTGTGGTGGCCTGTGTTTTGAATGTTAGAGATGAGAGGATCAACTTAAATAACTTATGAAATGTTCGATTCATTATGAGTATATGCCATTTATAATTGCTGTCCTATTATTATCCTATTATGAGCTTAATGCCTGGCATACACATGCTGATAAGCAGCCGATTTTTCACCTGACCGATGGGCGTGCGCGCTCGCACCGTCGGTCAGCGGAAAAATCGGCCGCTTATCGGCATGTGCCCACATGGGGCGACAGATCCCTGTCGCCCCACAGCTCAGCCGGACATGTCCGATAATCTCTGGCCGATGGAAGCCGATGGCATTAGCTTCAATGAAGACCGGCGTCTTCATTGAAGCTAATGGCCGGCACACAAAGGGTGAAGGGGGTGAAGGGGCCCCATAATGCACCAGGGTGCAAACGTGATGACGTCATCACGTTTGAATTCCGGTGCATATCGGAGCTGGTCTGTCTGCAACCGTCGGGGTGTGTATGGCAGGCATAAGCTTGGCTGAAGATACTGTACACTTTAACCCTTTCTAACCATTTGAATGGATGAAGATTGACTTTAAGTTGTGTAGATTAATCTTAGTGTGTATAAATGGGCAGGCTAGGTATTATTCAAACAAAGCTAATAACACATATTCACAAGAATCAGTTCACCAATAATAATTTACATTTACTTAACCATGGGAATTTGGGATTCACAATGTCAAAAGCAGATGCATAATTTGTAAAAAGGTTGCCATTTTAACCTGACAGATGACAAGTGGGAAACCTTTTTCATGGTTTCCCAACAGCTCTACTGATTTGTACCTTGTAACAAATTAAATTGTTTTCTTCAGCTTTGGATACATCATGTTCTTCTAGTAAATAACAAATCCAATAGATAGCTTACAAAACAAACTCACCCCAAGCTACACTCAAAGATACTTACCTATCCCTGGCAAGCTACCGGTGATTCAGCAGACCTGCTAATTGTTCCAGGTCCACCTCTTCAGCATCATCCATGACACCAGAGATGCGAGGGGGCGGTGCTATTGACTTCCATGTTAAGGATGCAATGTCAGTTTAACTCCTCACATACTCTGCATCATCAGTGACACCGTGGATGTGAAGAGGAGAGGAGGGAGGGTGGAAAGTCAAAGCAGAGTACTGAACAAAAAAATGGAATGGCATACCGCTAGAGCGGTTAATGCCCTAAAAAGAACACAAATTGAGCCGAAGTACCGTTTCATCACCAATAGTGTTGTTAAGGCCTAGTTTCTACTGCATTAATGGAAGCATGTGCTGCTAACAAACCCAAAATGCTTAAAAACGGGAAGGTAACAGTGTTGAGCTCGAATATTCGATTTTCGAATATTTAGCTCGAATATCGCTATTTCGCCATTTGGCGAATATTCGCGAATATATAATCGGATATCCGACGCGATCGCAATTTTTCGCGATTTATTGCGATTGCATAATCGCAATTGTATAATCGCGATCCAATGCAATGAATGGGATCGCGATTATATAATCGCAATGCGATTTTTTTAAACGGAAATGACGGATATTCTCCCAGTCGAATATCCGAGCTCCATTGACTTGCATGCATTGCGCATATGTGATCGCAATTGCGATGTTTAGATCGCAATTCATGTCGTAAGTGCGGATATTCGAGATTACGAATATGGAATCGAATATTATGGCGGATATTCGCGAAATTACGCGTATTCGAATATTGCCTAGTCGCTCATCACTAGAAGGTAAAAGCAAATTATTTGTTTTGGATGCATTTCAATGGACATGTTAAATTCCCACATTCCATGCGCATCAAGTGCAGGAGCTTTAGCGCAGGTATGGGGAATTGTCAGGTGGTTTAATCCTTTAGCATTTACTAAACAATAAAATATATAAATATTTAGTGGTTTTATGCTTTAAATAAATTACAGTGATGGTTACTAACTCCCTTTTTCCCATCACAACCCCAAATTTAATGAATGTAGATTTACAGTAAAAGGTTGACTACTAAAAAAAAGTTAACTTACTGCAACAGCTTCTAAAATCTGTTTCACAGCATCGGCTGCATCTCGCTCGCTGTAATATCCCTTTTCTACAATCCTGGAAAAGACAAAAGAAAGATTTTACAATAAAGTATGATGGCTAAGAAGTCAAAAAAACATAACATAGCATGGAATCTGCTGCTGCCAACAACAGTGGAGCACTCAGACTACCTTGGCCTAAAGTGACCCTTGTCACTGACAGCATCTGTACCTCCTTCAGTACCACTGACAGGACTTTCTGTTCTCATAAATGTGCCAACACATCAATAATTTACAGGAAAACCTTACACTTACATTTTGGATGGCATTTAAAGTGGAAACTTATACAAAATGTATTATTTTTTTATTGATGATGGGGAGAGTTGGATTTGAAAAACATTTTACATGGTTACATTTTACATGCTGTTCTGGAGACACAACAGGATTGAGAAAAAAATCTCCCTAAAAAAGTTACCTCACCATGAACAATTGATAACAGAACACGTATCTCCAAAAGGAGCTTATTCTTTATCCCTGTTATGGGGTATGATGTTAAATGTTGGATATTAGTCATCTTGCAATTTTTTAATTAAATGATTAAGTGAATATTTAACTCCATATCACGTCATTGACAACCAGGATCCTCAATAAAAATTGGGGACCATTTGAATGTGTCATGCAAGAAGTATAATATTAAACACATTGTCCTCTCTGTCTCTCTGCCAGAACCCTTTTCCTGAGGATCCTGGACAGCCAGGTAAGCCACTGGAGTACATTGCTTTTGGAGAGCTCCTTTTCATAGAAGTCTCCCAAAACCAAATGGCACTTGGTTTATTTCTAATTTATATAGCACCAACATGTAAGATAGAACTTTTCAGAGTACATAGTCATATCACTAACTCCCTCTCAGCAGAGCTCACAATCTCATGCCATCACTTTAGCCGTATCACTAAGGCCTTGTCTACACTACAGGAAAAAAAGACTGGAAGACTCAGTCCAGTGTTTTCATTGTTGCCTATGTTGCTGGCACGTTGCTTGACGCATCGGTTAAAAGTCAATGGATGCGATAAATGATTGTTCATCGGGTGGGTTTTCCAGCATCATGCCCATGAAACAATATCTAAATAATGTAATGTACCATGTAGGTTTATATGGTCGGGGAAATTACTACCCCATGGTAACAAAGATATAATGCAGAAAGCCCTTCTTCATGACCCACTTATATTTAATTTCACAATGCTCCGCCTCTTATTTCAGGAATCTGTTCTAATAAAAAATACAGGGTTTCCAGGTAGGGATAACGTGATCCCTTTCTATGAAGTGTTTTGGGCTTAAATGATGGAGTTGTCTACAGGTTTTTGTATTTTCTAGCAAAGGACATATATCATAAAGGGTAATGAGTTTATCAATATTCGTAATAACAAAACTGGACAAAAATCAGCATATTCAGATTATGGATTTTCTCAGCAACATTCAAGTGGCTAGAACTAGATACATTTCAATTAAATAGCTTAGTGGAGCACTTTGACTGCTCAGTATGAGGCTGATAATGTACATTTTATGGCAATCAGTCACTCATGAGAGATAAGAAGCATGTTGATTAAAGGCAGTATACTTCCACCAAAGCACTGCTGATTACACAGCTATCGCTCCGTGTAAAGATGCTTTCAGATACAAAGACGTATTAAATGTTTATTTTAATACTATGATAATGTGTCGCAAATACTAAACTCTTTAAAAGGCTTTAATCGCAACATTAAAAAATTGTTAAATCAACTCTCAAACTGCTTACATTGTGCAATCTGGTGCATTACTGGCATAAAATATGATGTACCCACTGCGGGTGCCTGCTGAGGAGAGCGAGTTTCATAACGATGTTCACTAATCAGCACGTGTAGGACAGTCAAATGGTATTCTGTGAAATGTATTTCAAAAGTACTAGAATAGTAGCCACATTGAAATCTATTTGATATATTTCAACTGTGTAAGATTCCCCAAAAATATTACCACCTGATTTCTCTTTTATGTCTACAAACAAAGGCCTGTTGGGCTTGAACCCGATAGGAGAAAATTTTACAAGAAATATTTTTTTTTTCCAAAAAGAAATGTAAGTATGTCCTCCACATACAGTGGTTTTGGAAACATGCAAAAGTCAGATTGTATCATAAACTGTGAGCACAACTCTTCTAAAAGTGTGACCTTTTTAGAGGTTTAGGTATCATCATGGTCTACAACCACATTGTTGTAAACCACTTTCTTAAGCCCCCCATACACCTTAAGATCGATCCATACAATCTCCATTAGATCTACCAACAACTGTGTAGTATAGTGGCCTTACTGATAGAATACATAGTAATTGGAAGGATTAGAAAGCTTCTCATATTACATGGTTTTGGTAGAACAAAATTTGATTGTACAGAAATTGTATGGAAAGATTGTAAGGTGTATGGGGGCCTATATCTATTACACACAATAGAATCTCAAAAGATTATCTGAAACTTGCTTTGGAAGTTGAAACCCTTGCAGAAAATATACTCACAGCATTCCTTGTGTGTTATGCTATTTTATAAAATATTTTTTGTATCGGAACATGCGGCCCATGGTAGTAACCACGTCCCATACCCTTCTATGAGAAAAGTAGAGTAGGCCCTAAAAGTGTGCAAAATTATCGCCCCGCACTTAGACTTCAATAGTTTGCTGTTAAGCCCATTTTATCGCTTATAAATTCAACAACCCCCCTAAAATAAATTCAGGCCCATCTCTATTGAATGATCAACCTCACTGTTCATATAGTTCAAGGTTTTGCTGTGAAACAGAATTGAATAATTGTTTCCCATGGCCTTTACAAAGGTCTATACAGCAGGGAGTCTCCTAATGATGCCCCCCAATCCATCGGGCTGCTTGGTAGAGATCTAAACAAGATGTCTCTAGACCTCTCTCTCCTGCAAATCTGTAGCCTGACACAATTACTAAATATACACATAAAACATTTGTACGACCAACTTATCTTGACCTTTGTATAGATGCAGATCATCGTGACACATCATCTCTGGTGACAATGATCGAGCTTATGTACAAATCCTAAATGCTGTTAAAAGAGAAATTTACGTTGTGTACAAAGAGTATGTCTGCCTTAACCTATTGACAAACTAGTCAAAAACAGAAGTGCCCAATGTATTCTTAATGGGCACATGATTTTGAAGAGACACAACTTAATGCATCTGTAATATGCATGTGTGTGCATATCCATTGAATATCATACACAAATTTCTGTGTTTGATGCATGTCAAACGCAAGGATTTTGACGCAGTGTCTTAGGACCTGTCTATATTTTTTCCCCAAATGCAGGGAAACAGCACAGTGCAGATGCAGCACATTTTTACCTATGGGTATGGTGTGCCTGTCTATGCATTGGGTCCCCCCTGCATTCTCATTGCTGCAATGACACCTAAAACAAGTCCATTGGCTGTCAATGCACACATCAGTGTGAGGTGTAAAAATGTTTTAACGCAGCTTAAACACTGGCAAACCACCAAGTGTAGACATGGCCTTATAGTAAATGTCTTGCTGTCTGTGTTCATGTTGTAGCTCACTGTAAACACAGTGTTTCTGGTTTTCATTATCCTCTATTAGTGGCGACCAGGCCACTTTTACTGCACAGAAAACAATATCTAATAAACTATAAATAAAATAAACTGCAGATTGTTTATTGTACAGCCCTTACATTTAGGCACAAATTGGAAGATGAGGAGAAGGTTGTTGCTGTTGTGCCTAGTGGTAAATAATTCGTAATTTGTTTATATTGTCTTTAAAGAGTAAATTTCCTTATATTCCCCCATGCCAGCATTATATACAGCCATCACATTCATCCATTACTCACCTGTCAAACAGTTCTCCACCCGTCACCAATTCAAGAACTAGACTAATTTCCGTGGGGGTTTCAAAAATCTCCTTCAATTTGATCTGCAGGTAAATTATGTTACATATTATTATACCCTATTACTATATATTACACATATTGTTACCGCTTAATATGATTATACACATTCCATTATTATGTTCTCTACAAAATGTAAAGAATAACAAAACAATAGTACTATTTAAATCCATTTTAATTACCGTAATCTCAGCACAGAACCTGAACATCCATTAAAGATTTTGTATGACTACCTATGACTAAACTAAGCTGGTTTCCTGCATTGCCAGGGCTGTTCCCTTTGGCACAGAAGGAAAAGTCCCATGGCTAGATGGACACCAATCCTTCAGCCAGTTCTACTTATTCCTTAAATGTTTTTCATCTATGTATTTAGTTGTTTGCATGCAGTTTAGATATTAACTACCTAGAACTTATTGGCTGATTTAATAACTAAAACACTAAAATTGTATATTCTTGGCTATACATGTTATAATCAGATATAAGAGAGGTTGTATGATCAGATTACAATCTTTGATGGTATAAACTCAATATATTTTAGTAGATATTGTAAAAAAATTACTTTGTTATAACATTACAAAGAAAAAATAACCTAAATCTTGAAAAAGCGGAAACTTGCTGCATATAACACAAGAAAGGTGCAACAAGATATCACAACACCAAGAAAATATTAAAGAAATACAGGTTAAAAATTGTACATTTAAAACATAAATGAGGAAAAAGAGTATCATGGACACATTTACCCAGTGTGAGTTATGAAAAAGGTCAAATAATTATCTTTTACCTGGATGAACATCTATTCACCTAGATCAGGGGGCCACTTCACGGTCCCTGACCCAGTACTTAAAATGATAAAATTAAAAAACAAAGCACACACACATACAATACAGAGACATATGCACACACATACAAAACAATGACATGCACACAAACAAAAATACCAAAAAACTAACAAAAAAAATGAACCATGCAACCCCCACCCCCTGTAGCTAAAACACATTACATATCACCCTAACATACCAGAAGAGAGCAGCACTGGAGATTGGCTGCCTCACTTACTGAACTTCACCAGAGCCGAGGTGACACAACTGTCAAAATCATCCTTGCCGCCATTGCCCTCTGCAGATCATGTCCCAAGCTCCTGACCAGCAGCAGCAGTGTCCTAGTGGGGTGCTGCATAAATTACCCTGGAGGGTCGTGTCTGTCCCAGGGGTAGTAGTATGAGGATCCTGATCTAGACTGTATGAGCTTATACCCCTTTATGTTAAAAAAGTAACTTCTCATACAAAGTTTTCAATGGCAAAACTTTTAATTTGACATAAAACTTTCTAAAGTCTAAGAAAACATTGTAATAGAGAATATTTTGTTCAAATATTTAGTTCAGCCTCTAAATACAAAATACTTACAATATTTGGATGTGAAAGGCGTAAAAGTACACCGATTTCTGTTCGTACGATTTTCTTGTCTACCTAAAGGGATAAAGAGAAATGTACACTAAACATCATTGATGGTAATAATAACAGTAAATTGTCACAATTAAAAAAAAACCCCAGAGCTACAATGATATCAAAAATCTGAGCGTTCAAAACGAATAGAAGCGGAACCAAAAATACCAAGAAGAAGATAAACAAGTCCATCAGAATATTTCGCTATCTTTCCATGATATATATTGCCCACATAAGATGTAATTAATGGGTCTGTGTCAAGGCTTAGTGTTAACATTAACAACAGCAAAACTAGCATGTGCTGTACAAGTTTTATGTCTTCAATCTAATGGCCAGCATCATTCAATCTACTTCCTCTGAGCCCATCATCCTGGACATTCCCCCATATGTGACTGGACAGTGAAAGGGGAAGCATCTGATTAAACCATCATTTCATTACTCTAGAATGTTCCTGGTCAGCACATGAATGAATCTCCTCCTCATACGGCTTCCTTTCTTCACAAGTAAGTCCAAAGGCTTTTATCACGTCCATTCAGGTATTTACAGTGACTCCACTTTTTTTATAAACTCTACTTAATTAAGTGATAATGATTACAGAATTAACTGAATGTGTCTTTTAGCTCTGCTTAGAGTTTGGTTCAGCAGACATAAAGTGTAAAATTGAGATCCTGACAGAAACTAAAGCAGGGTACAGACGGCTCGATATTCGAGCCATCTGATGTACCCTGCAGCAGCGTGATGACTTCATCACGCTGCTGTCAGATATCGGAGAGCCGAGGAGAGCATGAACTGACTCTCCCCAGCTCCTCCTCCTCAGCCGAGCCAGATCCAGTTGAGCCCCCCAGCATCCAAGCAGGAAGTGATCTCATCCCCAGCCAGGAAGTGAGATCTTCCTGGAAAGCACATGGCCCTGAGAGATCAATCCCCCCCGAAAGATCATGCTTTAATGTGAGTATCTTGTCTGTTGTTTTGTTTCATTCTTTTCCATTCCATATTATTTACCCATTTACAGTACCTTTCTTTGTTGTACTAGGTTGTGCGCCTCTGTCCTTTTTTTTTTTATGCTTTAAAATACACTGCATGGCAAAAAAAAGTTCTGTTCCAGAGTGATGGGCGCATCATGGTAAAAAGAGAGGCAGATGAAGTGATGTACCCATCACCTGTACATTTGTACAGTATGATCTGTGGTTGCTGCAGTTGGTCAAGTCTAGGTTCAGCAACAGTATGTGCTCCAAGAATGAGGTCAGCTGACTACCTGAATATACTGAATGACCAGGTTATTCCATCAATGGGTTTTTTTCTGGATGTGTGGAAGAAGGCTATGCACAGTGGTCAGACTCTACCATCATCAATGCAAGATCTTGGTGACAAATTAACGCAACACTGGATGGAAATAAATCTTGAGACATTGCAGAAGCTTATCCAAACAATGCCTCAGCGAATGCGTGCCGTAATCAAAGCTAAATATTAGAGTGTGTGAACCTTTATTTTGGTGGCGACTTTTTTTTTCACCAGGCAGTGTATTATTCCCGGTAGTTCAGTATGGCAGATAACATAAGCAAGCTATGCAAACCCTTGTATTTAGCACAAACTAAATCTCAGGCTCAACAGTATGTAAAAAGGGTTCAGCATAAGGTTCCACATTGTCTTTATTTTTTTTATGTGATTCATTAATTAAAATTAAAACAGCTTTCATGTGGCTGATTACACTTTAAAAGAGGATAAAGTTTGCTAAACGAGCAATCTAAAAAATGAAAAAAAAATGAATTCTTTCCTTTATGACAAAAACAGCTCTTGTGGCTCCTGATTAGAGCGGCATGAGGAGGTGAATAATACGGCCTCCTCACTGTGTCAAGCTTGCTGTGAGATCAGAATTACAATTGCACAGGATGGCTTACAAAATAGGGCAAGCAAGAATGATTCGAGAACAAAAGTCTGATTTATCCCAAGGTACAATGTTTTTTTGTTTCTATTACTAAGAGGCCTCCAGCTGATTTTCATTTTGCATTTCCTGCCATTACTTTACAGTCTTAAGAACAGTTATCTGAATAGATCTCCAATTTTTCGGTAGTTGAAATAATAAAGGCAATCTGAAAGGAGGCAAGCTATTTCTATGTCATTTATTTGATTTACCCGTATACTGTACACCCAGCAATTTCTATAACCCATTAATGCCATAGACACTGCTCATAATGACATAATGTAGTAGCAATGATGGAAGGCAGTTTACTGAGGGTAGGAAAGCATTTAGCCAGCAATCAAACCAACAAAAAATTGGTGTCCCAAGTAAAACCATAACACAAGTTTAGTAGAACATTTAAACATGAAATGAATAAAGCTCAGGCACTGTGAATATGCTTCAGTAAGTCCCTCGAGTTTCACACATTTCTTGCTAAATATCTGTCATGATACTTGGTCATATAGAACCCAGATATTCCTTCCATACATCCAACACTATGCTTAGGTATTAGGTCTCAAGACCTAATTTGAGTGCTACATGTGGCCCTCCTCCCCTCTGTTCCATTCCCATTTCCTTTTTGTTACCTCTCTTTTTTGTGTGTGTTATGTTTGTCTGTGTAAAGCTTTTAACCGCCCTAGCGTTATGGACGGCAGCACCTCGTCCAGCGCTCCAACTGCTACTATCGCACTGGACGAGGTGCTGCCGTCCAGTACAATGCGGGGCTCTGGGAGAGCACATACTCACGCTGTCCTGTGTCCCCTTCATGCGACATGGCTGCTCGGCTGCTCGTGTCTTCCTCCCCCCCACTCCGAGTGACGTGATGACGTCACTCGGGGAGGCGGCGGGAGATTTGTACAGTAAATAGAATGAAAGCAGTTTTCTATGTAGAAAACTGCTTTCAAACTCCCCCTATGTACTAAATATCGCCAGAATAAAGTCCCTGATGCCCCAGATGTGCCCATTTGCAGTAACCCTTTCTTCCCTGGTGTGATTTTATCACACCAGGTTAGAGAGGGTTAAGTGCAAATGAGAACATCTGGGGCACCAGAGACTTTTTATTTTGGCGATATTTAGTACATAGCAGGATAGTTTTGTGTCCTAATTTGTGTGTTTTTTCTTAAAATTTTTATTTTTATTTTACATAATTGTTTGTTTCAAACATTATTATAGTCAGGATGTCTATTAGACCCTTGTACGGACATATTTTGGGAAGTTACAGGCCTACGACATAAAGAAAAATTTACCATTGAAGTCTATGGTGCACTTTTGGTACAGAAATCTGGACCTCAGCAGTGCGCTAGGGAGGTTGAAGGCTATTAAGTACACACTATTATTTCTTTGTTATATTATCTTTG
This sequence comes from Ptychadena robeensis, assembly GCA_036250615.1. NCBI lineage: Eukaryota > Metazoa > Chordata > Amphibia > Anura > Ptychadenidae > Ptychadena > Ptychadena robeensis. The sequence continues at coordinate 46,018,506 of CM070032.1, read as the reverse complement.
GTGCTAAACACCAATTTCACATGTAGCCCCGTCCAGCACCACACGTGTAACTTGTTTTTATCCACCCAGTACATAAGTGAGTACTCCTATCTTTAGGGTTGGCGTCTACCAACTTTGGATGGTTCTATGCTCTATCTTTCGTCTTATAAGTATACCAAGCTCCTACACCTGAGCTTTAGGCGTGTGGTTTATGTTTTATGCTTTATGTTTTTTTGCTATTTTGATTTGTACCTATGTATTGTATGATGACCAGACTAATGTAAATATTCACTCTGTGAAGGTGCATTTAGGTTTGACTTGGATGTTTATCAAATTAAAAAACGTAAAATTTCTTGACCTTTGTACTATTTATAAAGCCGTTAAAGTCCTCTAGCCCTGGTAATTTCGTTACCGGAGAGATTCTTACCCCTTATCCCTTTTCAGCAATTTCACATGTTGTTATATTTATTAGATTAGTTTCCTACTTTCATATAGAAATGGTCAAATTTATTTTTAAAAATTAATTTCAAAGCCCCTGAACAAGGTATCATCCCCAAACTTGCTGAAGATGTAGAGAAGGCTTGGGGGTATACTACAAAATAAAAGTATGTCTCTAACACAAATAGTTTTTGCACAAATTAAGTTCAAAGTCAAGTAACAATTTCAAAAATCTGAATTTTGTTTTTTTAACTGTACTAGAGCAAAACTTTTTTTTTTCAAATGTTCCCACAACCTCATTCTCTACATCTCCAGCAATTTTGGTGATGATAACATTTTCAGAGGCTTTGCAATCAGCTCACATAGCAAGTCGAAAAATTCAACCATCTCTACTTTCATAGTACATCACAGGTAGTTATGCTGATACCTACTGTTACGACTCTGTCATGTATATTTACATGCCTGTTTTGCATATTCGTTGCTTGATGTACTGATAATGCATGCTCACCCTGCGTGCTGACAATTGTATTTCCTTGTTCGTTAAAACCAATAAAAGTAATTTGCATAAAAAAAAGATTAATATTATGTCAATGTAATGTAGTTGTGTGTTTTTCCAGGTGTAATATTCACCTTCTTTAGAAATTAAAATGTCCATTGACAAGGGAAGCAAAGAAATGATACTAATATAGCTATTTCGGAATGTCTCAGATGCCTTCTTTAGGCTTAATACAATTCAGTTTTTAATACAATTCAGTCATAAATATTTTAATAAAAACAACTGGTTTGTCTTGACACACTTGACTGATAGAGGTGAGAGTGAAGGGTTAGTCCAGCGTGGGCAAATTTTTTGACTCTTGGGCCACAATGGGTTTTTAAATTTGACTGAGGGGCCGGGTTAAAGAACCTGTAAAGCTCTTTTATTCTAGTCCTCCTAGCCTGGGTGGCAAATTGAAACAGATTACATCAATATAAATAAATGCATTTTCCATACCGCAAAAAAAGTAATAATCATACTTTCTAGGAGGTTTAAAAAATTTTTTTTTTTTAAAAATGAATAAATATATTTATATAAAATAGGCTTAAGGTAATCAACGTAAACATTCTATTGCAGACATGGGCAAACGACGGCCTCTAGAAGGAAACCATAACAATCATCCTCTAGGCATTATCTCTACTTATTGCAGGGAACAAGCAGAGGGGAAACAGAGCATCTTGACACCAATGTAACAGGGGGTCTGATTAAAACACTAAAAGCGGCGGATTTGGCCGGCAGGCCGTAGTTTGCCCACATCTGGTTTAGGAAGAGTTACTGGGGTAATAAGAAATCTAGGGGTAACATTCAGCTTTTTTAGCAATTAAAATGTTTATAAACCAGGAAGGAAAATTTATATCATTAACATATAACATATTATTTAACATTTCTTAGATAATTGATCAAAAGATAAAAAGTCCAGACATACTTTAAGTGATTAAGTGATGGAAACACATTTTTTATTGCTAGTAGTCAGGAGTTGAATTTAAGTTATTGTCCTTGTTTCGGACATATTCCAGAGTTTTGAATTCCTGTATACATTTGCATGCCCATTCCAGCCACTCTTTCTGTGATTTTAAATTCCCCTTCAGTACCATAATACTAATCTGTGCTGTGGCCTGAGAACACATGACTCTACAGAAAAAAAGCGCAGTGTACTCTATGTTCCAGTTGTGTACTGGCATTCTGTCCATGCTGTGTGTGTGAGTAGACCCAATAATTCTTACTAAAGCTGATCACTATCTCCACGGACTTAGGGTCACGATACACGTTGCAATCTGGCTGACCAATTTTTCTACAATCCAATAATCATGTAATATGAGGACTATTCTAAACCTTCGAATCACTATGTATTCTTTCAGGTAGGACACTATACTAAATGGTTGTTGGTAGATGGAAATTGTATGGAGTGATCTAAAGGTGTATGGGGGGCTTTACCATTCACCCTTACCTCTATCAGTCAAGTGTGTCAAGACAAAACAGTTGTTCTTGTTAAAATATTTATGACCTTGTTATTTTATGTATTAATGTCCCAAAAAAAGAATTGTATTAAGCCTGAAGGGATCAGAGAGTCATTACCCTCTCCACATATTTCCTTTCTGGAAACTCCCACAGCTTTGAGAGCTTCAGAATGCTGCTTTTGCTGCATTCCTTGCTACGACCATCTGACCAACAACATTTTTTTATGGTCTCAAACTATTTACCAGGAAAAAAAAAAGAGGCTGTACGTTACACATTTACACTTGAACATTGTAAGAGGATGCACATTAAAACCTCTACCACCTGTCTTTTTGCAAAATTGAGTTTAGTTCTACTTTAAAATAAAATATTTTATATGTAACAACTGCAAAAAAATTGTTATAGGTCTCCAATGTTCATTTCAAAGAAATGATTATTAATAACATTCAATTTAAAGAAATTGTCAACTTACAGTTTTCTTCAGCATTTTGACAGCAAAAGGCTTTTGAGTTCCTTTTTGTCTGCATCTGTATACAACGGATGTGGCACCCCTAGAAGAAGATAAATGTTTCAACTGTTATTTCACATGCGATGGATTTAGCAAAGTTTAGTATCCAATTTATGCATAAATGTAGGGCCTACAGTGCATGGCAACAGCCATTGCCATCCAACTTTCACCATAAGAAGCTGTGGAACCTGACAGCTACCCACACATAGAAATGGGATTGACAAGGGAAATGGTTTAGAATGAGATATTCTGCTTCACAAGTTAATAGATACCATTTGTATTTCTTTATGGAGGTCAACTAAATATAAAAAGAAAATATAGGCTCCAAAAAAATAGTATATAGTACATGTTTGGCAAGTAACATGCAAACTATCTTTGGGAGAAATAGAGTTGGGAGTCAATGTAACTTCTGCTGACATGCAAATGAAGACCACAGAAGTGACAAGATCCTGTATCCCCTATCCCTGGAGGACATCATACAGAAGAATGGTGCCTACCAAATTCTGCAATTATGCTGCATGAGAATACCTCACTTCTAGTGATGAGCAGCATAGGCAAAATTCACATTCGCAAAATATCCCAATTTTTTCGCCTAATATCCCCAGTAAATTCACTGCGCAAATCAGCACTTGTAAACATGAATATTGCGAAAGCAATGTGTGTTGTCACGGCGACATCTAGTGGCAGAATATGAAATAGCAGCTGCTATTCTCCACTTTGCTAAACTCAGGGACTCTGAGGCATACAAAGCCATATTTAATGGGGAAAGAAAAGCGATGGTGGAGGAACTCACTCATATGGTCAACCTTAGTAGTGCAAGTTGATTAATTCTGTAGGATCAGTATGGCCTGAACTTAACCTAAACTTCTAGGAGAATCTCACTCACTATAAAGAAGAATCTTGTTAAATGATGTACATTTTAAAAGCTAATGGGCAAACTACTTTAAAAAAGGCAAAGCTATGAATCTAGGAACTGCCATGGGGTAAATGTACCAATGAAAATTCAAAAAATAAAGAAAAAAAAGGGCAAAGAGTCTTTTTCATGTTGCTTGCAACTACACAGATCATCTACATACCATGCTGGTGCTCTATAGTTAGATTTGGTGTTACAGAACAGTATGATTTTCACAGACAGTCTCTGGCACAGACAGCATCGCTGGAGCTCCAGAAAAAAGAGAACATACAAAAGTTGGACATATGTTTAATTGCACTTCTACCATTGATCCCCGTCTGGCATGGCACTGTCTAGGTGGTTGAGCCATTTTGACAACATTTTTTATTGGCATTATGGCTACAAATATGATCTGACGGTTTGAGAATTTCACCCTCCATTTAAGTAAATGATGGTTCGCCATGAATGGTGGGTATTTGTGGAAGTTCCATCCACCAGTTTGTGAACAGCCTTGGCTGATGTTCGTCCATTACTACATGCTTATATGAAAGCCTTCCAGCCAAGCACTGCCATCTTTACAATGTGTTATGTACAGAAAGCTCCTATCCCATGTATAAAAACCTAATATCTTATAAACGGAGTATTGCAATGTCCTTGAAGCAAGCTGTTGACTTTTACAAAGGAAGCGTACTGCTGGCAATCAGGATTACAGTTTCGCCTACTCGCTACTTCTTTTAAATAGAGCATCCAAATACAGAAAAAAAGCTTTTAGGTTATATATTTACTACTGAAATTGATGTTTTGCATGGAGGTTTTTTTTTTTAACCATGCCAGATCAGAGACAATGTAAAAAGACTAAGGACAGATCCCATTACATCTTTTTCCTACTCTCAGGAGAGAATTGGCTTCCTCTAGTTCATAAAGATTTAACTGCTGATCCAGGAAATGGGGAGTAATGAGATGACAACATTTACAGAATCTTTGTAGAAATGCACAGTAACTGCCTTAGAAATATGCTGCACCAATTAGCGCCTCTTCAGAAGTTGCATCCCATTCATTCAGACATGCTGTCATAGTGGCCAGACCTGTGCTAACACTAAGTGCCATAAATCTTACACTCCTTATGAGACTGTTTACTTCTGAAAACCGCACTTAAGTCATCCACGTGACTTCATTTCCTAACATCATTATTGTTACCAACTCAATCACTGTCCCAGAGAGGGAAGCACAGAGAGTTACATACAATCGGTAGTATCATCCGACTCTGGCAGGACCAAAAGCATTCAGTATTTGTACAATATCATAAGACAATAGAGTCATAGGCACATTTATAAAAGGTGATCTATCAGATCACTGGAAAAGTCAGCTATTACTAGAATAACACTATTGAGATCGTCCTGACCACAAAGTGGGCAATATGATCACCAACTCACAAATACCAGTTTCTTGTTTTTGCTATTTATTAGACATGATCACAGCCTTATAATGTATGGAGATCACCAGTTTAGTCATAGAGAGACCTACAGCAAATAGTGACGTAGAATAGTTTGTGTTTAAAAAACATTTGCTGTGGTCACTTTACAACCAGCAAACACCATTGAGAGAAAACTGAATGGGGAGAGTATAGTACTTCTAATTATGGCCATCAGCTCATGTTCATGTGAACACAATTTCTGAATGTAACTTTAGTGTTCATAGGATGGCTGTCCACTTTCTGGTCACAAAGGAGAAAAATCTGTTCCCACTGTTAGAAAACTGCCATTGATATACAAAGAGCCGAATATAAGCTTGATTACTAAGTTAAGAGAGTAGGACTATTACAGCTCCACTGATCTTAAGAAACAGAATGCTGTTTTTTTTAAGATGATGTGTTACCTGAGTGTGAGCATGACTTATACATATATGATAATCCTCCTCACAATGTGTAAACATTTGCCAACATCCCATTATTCAAAATGAAAAGAGAAAAAACATGTTTTCCATAAAGAGGGCCAAGGGGACATTAACAGCAAGAGTATCGATTTATATAAATTTTAATTAAAAACAGCTTTAATATTCCACCATATACAAGTTGACAAAGTATAACAGATTACAGTCATTCACATTCAAACACTGGAGTTATATAACATTGCACATCCCACATTGCACAACCCGACACGTTTTGCGGACACACCGCTTCCTTAGGGGCTGTTTTTCGTGCAAGATAAAGTTTCTATATAAAATAAGTAAACAATAAAACATAAAAATATCCAACCATCTTAAAGGTGATAACCGAGAGAGGTGCATGCTTAAAACCACTCACCTATTAAGGTGAGTATATGTCTACATTTATATCAACAAATGTATGGTCCGTAATTATACAATACACAACTTTGGCCGATGTCGGATGTCTGCCTGTTCATGGGGAATTCAAATTGACAATAAAAAAAATGAAAAAGATGTCACTTCCGGTACCTGGAACGCACAGTTCCCGGTTTTGATATCCTGTTTTGACGTCACATGCGGTTCTCTTCCACTAGAAGACCATGTTCCCTACCCGGTCTCTGGTGAAAAAATTCTTCCACTGGCTGGATCTTTCTGCTCCTGATCCAGGTAGGGTAGGTCGAACACCCCTACTGTTTGCCGGGGGAAGAAAAGAACATGTTTGTCCTTGCAGACAGTTCGGCCATCATTATACACAACTGCGGATATGGGTGGATTCTGGCCAACAGAAGAACGGAGGGAAAGGAGAGACCCAGAGGAGCATCTCTCCTAGCAGGTATGTTCCTATCACAATCCAATTGATGTAATTGTGTGCTAGCAAAGAGGACAGATATTGACTTTAATTTATATTATATCAGACCTTACAGCTACGTCATAGAGACACCTGGTCAACATATTCATACTAAAAAGTATCAACAATGCTGCTGACCTCAGCTTATTATTTTATGTACCGTATATCATAAATAAAATATATGCAAATGTTCACTATAAAAGTATATGTAATGTCATCAGTCAATCAGTAAATCATCCACATAATAATAATTATTACCACATCCACTATGCATGCACATAGTAAGATATAAAGGCAATAATAATTAGAAATATATCAATACTACTTATCTCAAAGACATAAAAAATAATGTACAAAGTGTGAGCTTAACGTGGGATGTGCAAGTTGTATATGGTGGAATATTTCTCTGTAGTCTTACAGCTGTTTTTAATAAAAATGTATCTCAATCAATACTCTTGCCATTAAAGTCCCATTGGCCCTCTTTATGGAAAACTTGGTTTTTCCTTTCTTTTTTAATTTTCTCTAACTTCCTCTGAGAAGATCAATGTTTTCAATAAGCAGAGAGTGAAGGAATATCTCCAATAGCAGTAAATGTTAGCAGAAGCTGTAGCTCATCAATAATAACAAATGGGACATGGGTATACAACATCACAAGGAGGGGGCTACACATTTACAGGATTAAATATATAGACAGGACAGTCACTTATTTCTGCAGGGTACAGAGTTATACAGATACCTTTAAACTGGCTGGGAAGACCGATAAATATTAGGGGTCCCTATTCTTCTTGGGAGAATGTGTGGGGTCACAGCCTAAATAATTGTTATTCTGGAGGCTCCCAGACATAGGCTGCCCCTGTTGCCCATGTGGTGTCCTCCACCTTATGAGCAAAAGAGCAAGACCAAGAGCAAAAATATTTTTACCAATTGAAAGTTCCACATAGCTGTACATCTCATATGTATCTTCCCTCTCCAGAAGAAGCAACTAGGACATCATTGGGAGAATATCGGTTATGAAAATGTTATACATGAATATGTTAATGTATGGAAGGGTATACTATACATATTATGATGATGAAACATGTATGTTGTGTTTTTTTAGGCTGTATTAATTTACATGTCAATAATATGTTTTAAAAATCTCTATTATAATCTCCAAATACATTTGGTCCAGGAACCCATTTGGTTCTGCCATTTTTTATATATTGATTAGGGCATGTTGGCATTGTGACTCCCCATAGACGGGGGACATTCTAGAATTATATATATATAATCACCAAAGGGTAGTACAACCTCTACTCTCTGGTTAGGCACTCCTCTACTTTGATATAACTATTTTGTGAACTGTCAACTGTCATAGGCCTTTGTTCTGAATCAAACAAATCCAATTACACGTTTTATTAAACAAAACTCAAAGTGTAATCTATCACATTTTATATTTAGCTATTTCTCAGCTAAAGTATCTCACTTACCAAACAGATCTGTCATGCTGCAAATAATGATCCAGCTGCTTCATTATGAATTTGCATAACTGTGAATTCAACTTGTTGGGGTTCACAGAATAATTGTTTCTATGCAAATGCTTTTCAGTCAGTGTGTATAAATGTATCTGTATTTAAACATCACATTTATTCAATCCTTTATATCTGAAATCTATTTGGAGGACAATATGCAATCTTAACTTAAATCCAAAGACATTGAGTGACTCAATGATAAAACAGTGGTATACCTGCAACTGAGTGCCGTTTATCTCCTTCAGCCTTTTCATCCACTTCCTGTCTACATGCAAATTGACCATCATTGTCTGCATATAATTGCTTAAGCTGGCCATAGACAGTTAGATTTGTGCACATGGCGGTCATTCTGCGGCAAAATCTAATGCTTAAAACCTAAATCCGGTAAAAAATCAGCAGGGAATCCAATCTGAGAATTTTAGATTGATTGCATTACTTTGGATGGCACACAACTGTCGAAACACAAAGGGTGTATGACCGCCCATGCGTAATGACGCACTGTTGATTTGCAGGAGGATCAAAGAAAAAATTAGATGTCTATGCCCAGCTTTAGCCATTGCCATCACACTGAGAACAACACTGAAGATTTGCCAAAACTGACATGAATATTCCATACATCACTTTCAACCAATTACATGTAAGTTTGCTCACCAAATTCCAAATTTGCTGACTTTATTTACTAAACTAACACACTTAAAACTAAGGTCACCATACATGTTACAATCTGACTAAATTAGATTTAGTTTTACCAAAACTTTGTAATATGATGGGCTTTCTACATTACCCAATTAATCTGTGCACATGCAAGGATATGATATAGTTGTTGGTCTAAAGCAAATTGTACAGAGAGATTGAACGATGTGTGGTGGGTTTAACCATTATTTATGGTATGGTTAATCTATGCATTGCAAAAACTACCAATTTCCAAGTTTTATTTCAGATCTTATTAAATAATCGTTCACACTTATACATACATATACATCCTTGCATACTTATTGGGCAGGTGCCAATTGGTGTGTTAGTAACAATGCTTTTGGTGCATCAATCAAATAAATAATTAGAAAATTTGCATCACAAGCTGTCAGGACCTTTTAGTCTTTGCCAACAAAATGTTACTTTGCAAGTTATTTATGAACAGATTTTTTAAATAACTGTGGTGTGGTGGCCTTCCCCTCTATTGCTCTATGTTGGTAGCTACAGACTTATGAGGCTCAATAAATGAAAATGAGGGGGGCATTTATTTTGGATTACTGGGCTTTGTGTCTAGACTCAAACACTCAGAGTGCTGTAATATCACAATCTTTTTCACACTTTGCATTGCTGTCTACCCTTCACAATGCACATGGTGTCTGATCCACAGGCACACTGGTTTCCTATAGTAAATATGTTTACCATTCACATTACTATGGTGCAATGTAAAGCCCCTTTTAAAATGCACTGCTGCATGCAATTTGTGTCTCCTTTTCAAAAGCATTTAACTGTTTCAATTAAATGCTTTTGAAAAGGAGACACAAATTGCATGCACAAAGGCAGGCACAAGCAAAATACATGGGACCTCACAGTGTATATGTGAAAGAGCCCTTAGACCCCAGGTGCCCAACATGCGGCCCGGGGGTGTTCTTTAGCAGCCCCCATTGGTCCTTTACTTGCGGCCCCTGAAACCTTACAGTTAATGCATAGGGCATAAGAACTCACCTCTCCGCCAACCCTTCGCTGACGAATCTTTGCTCAGAATCTTCTTAGAGCTGGAAGGGGAGGAGAGGTAAGGGACTTGCTCAGGCACTGGCTGGGTCACTGATTGGCTTACACATATGCCAATCAGCCTGCTCAGGTGGTGCAGTTGGCAGACAGGTGAGTGCCCATGCTCCCACTATTTCACCAGTGAACAGGGAATGATTGTGTAATATATACAGGGAGTGCAGAATTATTAGGCAAGTGGTATTTTTGAGGAATAATATTCATTAATATCAAAGCTGAATATTTTTGGAAGTAGTTTTTAGTTTGTTTTTAGTTTTA
>CM070032.1:45966000-46002969 GCA_036250615.1 Ptychadena robeensis | reverse complement strand
TGCCGCTGCCCAGTCCCATCATCACACTCAGCAGGACCAAACGGTCTCATTGCTACATAACAATCCAGAAAAGGCAACAAGGACTATTGTTTCAAACATTAACCACCTTCCATTTCATTCTTTCTTCCTGAGAGTTCATTCTCTCTTCCTGAAATATGTCAATTTATGGCAATTAAATTTTTTTGTTTCTAATAGGCTAGGCTTATTTTACCTTTTTGGTGAGAACACCAGGAAAATGATTGGTGTTTCTAGTAAATTATTATATTATACAATGTTTTTTATTATGAAAAGATGTGGGAAGGGGTGCTTTGGGAGGTTCCGAGTGATTTTCATTCCCCATAGTCTTGACTTACAGCCAACTTGCTGCCAAGTTATTTTTTTTAACTAGAAGCAAAGTATTCAACACCTTTATCAACTTTGAGAGTATTGCTTAGAAGTGACAACAAAATTATAAAATAACACATGTACAAACCGAAAAACAGCATACTTTCTTCTTCATCGCTCCTGGCACCTCCATATGTACTCAGTCCAATTTGCCATCCTCTAGGATAGCCATCACAGACTCTTGGAAACTTAATCTAGCCTCAGCTCCACCCCATCAGTGTCCATAGCCGACTGTAGGGGCAGAGCAGAAACTAGATTTGAGTGCCCCCTTAGACCAAGTCTCTACTGTTTAAAACACTGTGCTAATAGCTGATGTGGGAGTTTTATGCAGTGGAGACCAATCTATCTGACCCACCTTCCTATAGCACAGTGAAACTTACAGGCTGAGGCAAACACTTTACTACTGATGGGGATTCTTACAATGATCAGTTTAATTATTTTGACTAAAGCCTTTATCAGAGACTGAGGTGTACCTGTTTAGCTGTATTTAGATTTTGTTAGTAAATAATACAAAGCCCACATCTAACATTCCATCTAACACTACCTTCTCCACAGGATGACAATGATGTTGTATAGTGGTCGCTACATTCATTATCCATAGATAAAAAGGGACCCCACTAAACAGTGTGTATTATAAAACAATACCCTGTTTCTCCAAATATAAGACACTGGGGGGATAGTGGCTAGGTCTTTTGGGGTAGGTCTTATATTCGGGGAAACAGGGTAGTAAACAAACAATGACAAGAAAACTAATGCTACCAAATCGAATAGATGGTAAGCTGCAGTAAAATAAGTTTTAGTTTGGGGGTTTAGTAATCCTTTGTGTTGCATCTTCTCCCAACCAGGTCCACTTCCCAAGTTGCAGGTCTCATTCACCTCTGTGGTCACATCTATACCGCGTCCTGGCCAATCTTTCTCTGAATGACAAGGAGGAGAGGGAGGCATGGATGTAACCACTTGACCTGCTGTATAAGACCTGCAGGAAATATTGCTGCTACTATACTGTTTACACAAGATTTCTACAGATTATTTGGAGGATTGACATAAACTAGGACATCATGTTTTACAGAAGGTCTAACTGTCTTAAAGCCCAATTATAAAAAAATAAAAAAAACAAGCAAATAACTGTTGAAAAAAATAATAATACTGGAAGTGGGTCTCCGAAATGCATAGGTAAGTGTAACATTCCTTTCCTCCTGTTTGCTTGCTGGCTAACCCCACACACCATCTGCACAAGTAGGGTGGGAACTTTGGAGGAAGAGTAACGCCCCCTCCTTCCTAAAACAGCTGATTTCAAAATTCAAAAAATATTTGGGATTTGTTCAAATCGAGATTTGGCCAGGAAAGACACATAAAAACATGACTTTCCTGGCCAAAATGGGAAGGTTGACAGGGAAGTTTGCCTATCAGAAAACTGCTAATATTTTCTGATCAAGTTAGGTCAAGAGAAAAGAACACCACCTTGATAGTGTAAAATGGCGTAGGCCACATAGAAATCAGAGATGTTTGTTTCAAGGACTGAATTATGCAGATGAAAAATATCATTTTTTATTTTCTTACTCTTACATTTGTGGGTTTCTGGTCACACCCCACTGGACATTTTTGACATTGGTCATGTTTGCCATTGGTGCTGTGGTTGTCTCTGTCTCCGATGCTTTGGGATAACATCTCTTTATTTATTTTTATTGTTATCTATGCTTGCCTGTAAAGTTCCCTCCATGTGTTTATTTCTTCCAGCATGATTCATCTGCAACCTTTATTATACGTCTCTCCCTTTTATCTGTAATTCTCATGACATTTCAGATGTAAACCTGCCGTTCCCCTTTAAGAGTTTACAGTCTTGTGTGCTGCATCTGAAGTCTTAGCAGCAAAAATCCATTCACTGAGATAGCGTGGGCTCTTCAACTGCCAAGCTGTCAGCTAGAAGATCCAATTAAAATCTCTTGTGGTAATTAGCTGCAATTATCAAGAAAGAACATGAAAGTACATAAGGGATGGAATGTGCCATGTATTAATATTTTTATGATTAAACTTCATTTAGTGATCTTGTTACAAACTCAAAATAACATTAGAGCCACTCCAAGTAATTGATACTGCATATCACCCCCATGTACGTAGATGTTGGCAGTATATTTTCTTAACATAGAATGTGTATTAATTAGCTTGTGAATGCCTGAAGCTGGGGTTTATCATTCACTTGACTGCCATATATCCTAAGAAGAGTTAAAAAAAAAAAAGCATAGTGACTATAAAACTTCAGGCAAGAATCAAATAACCCTTTATATCAGTTATCTTACAAAGTAATAACAAGTACTTGTCAAATAACAGTAGGTTTAAATGCCGTCAGTAAGGTACAATAAAGTGAATATAAGGCACATTCAACAGCATCGGAAACGCAATAAATGTTGTAACCAAGAGCGACTTCCAAAACTAAGAAGGTATGCAGGAAGTCAAAACAAAAAAGACAACATAATAATAATAAAAAACAGGGATGAAATGGGATAATGGTAAGGGAGGGGGGAGGGTTAAGGGCGGGCTAAAAAAAACCCATTTGTTTATCTCATTATCACCCACGAATCTGACAATACACACTATAAGAGAATCAGGATTTAATACACTGTGCTGTACTATTAACCTTCTGAGTGTCTGGCCCAAGTTAACTCGGGCTGAGTTTCATGCATCAACTGGAGGGGTGTCGCCTTTTTTAAGTATAAGTCCGGCATCTCCAGTGATGCCGGATTTATGTTTACAACCTCCAGCTGGGCAGGCAATAATGGCGAAGCATGTCGTGCTCCGCCGTGATTGCCCGTGGCACGGTTATTAAAAAAATGTGCCATGTGCGCAACGCTCAGAACGTTAAGCAGGGTACAGACGGCTCCATATTCGAGCTGTCCGATGTACCCTGCAGCAGCATGATGACATCATCACGCTGCTGTCAGATATTGGAGAAGCCGCGGAGAGCAGAACTCTCTCCCCGGCTCCTCTTCCTCAGCCGAGCTTTGCCTGGAGACCCAGGACATTAACGGACATGTCGGATATGGCTGTTTTCGAGGAGGATTGATTTGTCCCGCTCAAAAACACTTATAGGGGCAGATTATAGGGGTCAGATAGATGGCACGGCGCTCGAAACGGCCATCGATTTGACCCATATCTCCACGTCTGTACCCTGCTTAAATCTAATATATTTTATGTACTGGGAGATGGTGGGCAAGGTTCTTAGGCATCTTATAAATTAGGAAGTCAAACGGACAACTTTTACATTTTGACAATGTTCATGTGAAGGCAGATTCTCCTAGCTGTTTGCTTGGTCGTTGGTCAACCATCACTGATCCATCACCTTCTGCTCCTATCCCTAAACTTGTGTCTGCACTTTTCATTGCCCATAAACTCTGAGTATGAAACAGTACATTAATAGTTGAGTCTCAACAAATATGTTTTTTTCTTTTTAATAAACATTTTTGGTGGGAAATTTGGTTATATAGTCTAGCTTCTAGCAAGTACATGCATCAGATCTTTGTCTAAAAAGGTCACAAAAACCTAATTTCCGAACAGAAAAATTCACCTGTGTATGACCAGCTTAAGACACCATTCACAGAGTCTTCTAAAAAGGAAGTGTTTCCAGTGCCTGGACACCCTAAAAGTGATCGTTTGAAAATTGATTCCTTTTTTTATCAGAAATAAATTGGATCGAAATTAAACATGAAATCGATGGATTTTCCAGGTATTTCAATCGATTTGTATCCAATCATACTACGGAGCATGTGCACAGAATTAAGGGAGGGAATGAATCGATTCTGATAAATCACATTATGTGGTGGTTAAAACAATTCAAATGTAATACGATCAAATTTATTAACAATTGTACTTTAAGTCGATCTAACGAAATTATTTTTACTGTGTATGCCCAGCTTAACTGTACCTAATTTGTTAATATGTTGTATAGCCATCACCTTTCTTGTTTTAAAAGAAACAGGCAACCATTATGCTGCTTGTTTCCTGTTGGGATATTTAATTTTACTTCCTGAAGAAACCTTTTCAAAGTAATTAATGGTCTATAAACATTATCAATAGAACAGCTGTTATCTTTGATTCTCTCTGTATTCTTGTTCTAGTGAAACTGTAACATATTGGATTTCCTATTGTTTTGTGTCTCACTAGTGATGGACACCAGGGCAAACAGGTTTTGAATGGGACCCCAAAAAGGTTTGCTATGACATATGAGGGGAACTCTTATCATTTGACATCCGGACTTCATAGCTTAAAGTTATACTTCTTTACTTCTTCAGTAACCTCCAATTTTTTCCCTACGGAAATATAATAGTAAAATCTGCAGCAGACTATAGCAAAGAACATTGTGTAGGATGGATTCTCTATCAACAAGCCTACATCCACTCAGGGTATAAATAGAACAAACAAACAGCTCTATACCGTGAATGCAGAAAAGGAAACAAACCGCAGGCTAGCTCATATAGCCTATTAATGTGTCCATTTATAATATTTCTGGCATGCCGTGCTTGTTTTACTGCTTGCACTTTGGATATGGAAATTATGTTAACAACATGTAAGAAGGTTATTTAATATGTTTTCAGGATCACAGCTAATCATCCTGCAAACAGCCTATCACAAAGATACTAGTACCTCAGCTTATGTAGAGGAACTATTACCTACCATCTTTCATGTAATCAAAACATGAATATGTGTTACATTCATTTGTATGCAGGTTGCTTTAGCTAACAGAGCCAAAGTTTTGCATAGATAACAAAGGCCACTTCCTAGGGCACTACATCTACCAGGGGTGGCACAAAACCACTCACATGGGATGTTGCAGATGGGATGTTATTCTAATGTCAAGTAAAAGAAATAACAGAGTTCTGTGTTTCTATATTTTATTTTTTGTTTGCTGTCCCACCATACTTTGCAGTTGGGTTGCTGGAACAGTTTACTTGGAGCCAGAGCTTTACCAGGATAGGAAGACAGTTTGCCCATCTCTTGTGCCAACAATTTTTAGTTCACTGACTCAAAGTAAGCAAACTTCTCCTTCATCTTCTCTGCCCACCTCCCTAGCATTGGTGTAGCTATGAGGTCCAGATCCTTCCAACTTGTTTCTTCTGCAGAAGAGCTCATGGTAACATGATTTGCAGTGGCTAATGGCAAAATTTCATAATCTCGTTGACTATCTTTACAAATAGTCATATCGGTTTTTTTTGACTGGCAAATCCTGCTTTTAGTCAGGAATCAAATATGAGACATGATCTAATGATTATGAACAGAAATTAGAAGGTCAAACAAGTCATGTGCTACTCAATGAGAACTCCTGCAGTAGAACTTTTCCTAGTAGAACTTGCCATCCTTATTTTTCAGACATATTTACTCATAGGATTTTTTATAGACTTCATGGTATATTGAACAAACCTGGAAAGTTTAATGACAATGGACAATAAGGACAATGGTGAAATAATGTTCATTTGATCATTTTGGAACATCTTAAAAGAACAGACTGAATAGAAGTTTACTGCATTATAAAATACCCCAACATTAAAAAAACAATCCACTGTGCATATAGTCACTTTCTGGGGAGTCAATCTATTAAAAAACAGGAAGGAAAGGGGAATTTTTCTGGTGATCGTGAGCCACCAAGCGACAAACAAAAGTTACGTGTATCATATAATGTAGCATGTACACCTACCTGTTCACCTGCCATTTCCCTGTCCTATATTAGTGGACTTCATCCCATATTAGATATCAATTCTTGATGTCCACCTACAATAATGATAACAGTGACAGTACAAAGTCTAGTAGCAATAGTAGGCATCTTGAAGTGCCTTTTCTAGTTAAGGGCTGTAAGGGTCAAAATAACTTTTTCTCCTATGGTACATTATTGTAGCTGTAACATATTGAAATGCCATTAGCCCTAAAAAATGCTATGACAACCAGGAACCTAACCATAAAATCAAGACTGTGGCTTATTTTTTTTAATATTGAGCCATAGGTGTGTAAGAGCTTTTACTACAATCAATTTATTTTTACATACCCCTGAGGTGTACACCTCACACATCAATGGGTCACAAAAAGTTCTGATTTCTTTGAACTTTAGTGCAGTTTAATAACATCTGCAGTAATATGTGTCATACTGTGACCTAATATTTGCCTGAACTGTAATCTTAAGACTTTTGCAAATCCTGGCTTACACTGTGATTTTTGTTTCTCTTCTGCTGATAATCTTCTTAAATGATGCAGTAAACCCCTATGTCACATCTTGATACCAATTCCATGGCAGTAAGATAACATGACTGTTCTAGGCACTGAACACTACAGTAACATTAGTTTGGTTCCTTATGCAGTTAGGAAATATAGATACATATCCAGTTGTCAAAGCTGGGATATACATGATAAACCTAGAAATAATTTGTATCCCCCATCTGTCCTGTCACAGCTGTTACAAGACATGTAAGAGTTGTTACATAAAGAAAAAAAATAAAGGAAAAGGTTGTTGACATTAACAACCAATAATACAGTTTTTACTTAAAACCATAGACCAGCTCTACATTCAATTATGTACATCAGGGCCACCGTCAGGCTGGAACAGAGGGCACTTCCGTCCCAGGCCTGACCATCTAGGGGGACCTGGAGGTCTGACCCGTGCTTCCCGGACCCCGTTACAGCCAGAAAGGAGAGAGCACAAGCCTGCCACTGCTATATGCTGTAGGAGATATGAGAGATATTTCATATACACTGCCAAAAAAAAGTCACCCCCAATAAAAAGGTACACACTGTAATATTTCATTGGACCACATTTAGCTTTGATTTAAGCATGCATTTACTGTAGCATTGTTTCGATAAGCTTCTGCCCTATCACAAGATTTATTTCCATCCAGTGCAATGTGAGTATTGTAATTGTGTGAACATTTGCCAATGGTGCGTTCTATAAAGAAAAAACTATTTGCCTAATATGGATAATAGGAATATATCTGGCAAATGTCCTCTCATCATCTGTTTCTACACTGCATTTTGGTTTCTGGACTGGACTGATCACCACAACAGAATCTGGTACCCCATGTAGGATGCAAATACACATGTTACACAACCATAAATGTTGTGTTGTGTAGTTGAAGTTAATACTCCTATCATGAATGGCAGATATGGAAGAAAACAATATTCGATACAAATACTAATCCTAAAAACGAATCTGATACTGATGAGTATAAAGGTGTCACACAACCGAGCCTTCAGTAGTACGGATGTTTACATTTAAATAACCACTCTGAGCAATAAAGCAAATGTAATGTAAAAATAACATAATCCTTTCTTTTTTTGTATTTGTGTTTTAAAATGAGGAAATGTTGGAATGCATTTTGGTTTTTGAAAGGTTGTAATTCCTGTTGGGTTTTAAATAAGATAAGGAAAGTTTGGTATACCTTTTGGGGTTTGAATGAAGTGGGGAAAGGTTGGAGTTTCTTTCGGGTTTCATCCTGTCTCTCCAGAGACATGCCTACAGTCTATCATGAACAATGGCAGACTAAAGCTGGTCAAAAACGGCTCGATTCCCTGATGATCATTGTGCGCAATGAAGTGACACAAGAATCGCAATCCCTAGCCATAACTTTGGATGGGAAATGAGGTTCCCCATGCAAAGTAATGGCTATCTTATAGGGATTTACTAACATGTCGGATCCTTGTTGCATTGACATTTTTTTTCTAGCGTGATTGAACACTCAAGGTGGACAGAGTTCGATTCCTGAGTGATCGATCACCACGAATGTGCATGACGATCAATCAATCGCAAATTGCACTCAAATTGAGCTGTATATGGGGACCTTAAGATTGACCACGCTAACACAGTGCTCAGCAGAATTATAATATAACTACTTACTAGCAGATAACTGTCTGGAAATGTAATCCCATTCCCAATGAATTAGGAAGTGGCCCCACTATGCTAATAAGCATATAATAAGCAGCTATCAGCACAAAAGTAGGTAAACAGGTAAATTGTCGGTTACCTTTAATTAGGTTTATTTGAAATACAAACAAAACCCCCAAAAAATACCAAATCCCGAAAGTATGAAACTGCTTTAACTATCATCTCCAGAAAAGTCTATAATAAAAAACAGAAGTAAAATACACAATAGAATTTAACTCCAAGTAATATTTCCCAAAAGCATTCTTTGCACTGTTTTAAAAAAAGAAATTGATTTACATGGAGTTAAATCCATCACCAAGCTGCTCTAGAACTCAGAAATCAAATAAAAATAATTCAGAAAATCAATATGCTATTAAGGCTTTATTACTGTGCAGTAGACTGAACTACGCACTCTAGTATGGTAGATGTGAAGCTTCTTCTAAGCTTCATTTTACATATTTCATTTCAGTCACATGCCAAGTATTAATATGCATTCTATAGCATAAAGAGTGTTTTAGGCTATATTAAGGGAAGTATGAGGAAGGCATAGTTCTCTTCCTGGTATGGAATGCTTAAATCTGTCAAATCCAACTAAATGAATATCTTTGTGATTAATCGGATCCCTAACTGTGAGCCAGATCTTCTCAACATCCATTCCTAATCTCACAATGCTCATTTGGTAACCCACTGTTTTAACTATTGCTTCTTGTATAAGTAAAAGTAATGCATAAAGCCACTTATACCAGTGGTAACCTTCAGGCTTCTTTGGCAAGTTGTTAAAACATCTACCCTGTTTCCCAGAAAATAAGGCACCCTTACAAAATTAATATAAGACACTGTCACATATTTACATGAGAAGTTAAATATACTGGCATCCCAACGAAAAAAAGGACTAGATAACCATTTATGGCAAATATGGCATAGTTTTATAAATGCTATACCAAGTACAATGTTACTTTATGACACAAGACATTGTAGATGTTGGTTTATAAAAGGTGTACACTGTGTTCTCCTTGTGAAATACCACATTTGACTACATTTGAACACTGTTAGGGGCACCTGAAGGTGATATTAAACAGCAATGAATTTATGGAAGATAGGTAATGCTTATAATATTTCAGGCCCATTAATTACTTGTCAAAAACTTGTCTTAAGCATTGAAATCCATCTGCTGTTGAGCACACAGTGCTGTAACATTGTGACAGCATTTAAACATGAAGAGTTTTCAATAAAAGACATTAGTGTTACTGTATTAGTGCTCACCAGGGATATCCATCACTACGCAATGTAACAGCACACTTTAAGTATGTTCTAGTCATTTCCACCACCTGTGGGGTGATTGCATTTGCCAGAAAACGGAATGCCAAACTCATTTCCATTTTATAATTAGAAGACTGACGGTTATTTTCGTTTAATGAAAACAAATTTGTTTTCAGTATTTAGTCATTTGCTGCCATAATCCCTATACATATCTTGGCCTCAAGAGCAGTGGAGGTAGTAAAACAGTTTAATAAGATTCTAAGACAAGAAACAATAAAATAGCACTAAGCAAGGAGAACACCAAACAGAGACACCAATGTCCATCTATTATAAGAAGAAGGACAAAACAGGAGTGGCAATATTCCTCATTCATAAGAAAAAATGGCCCTGGGTGGTTATAGAGCAGAGGGTGGGGCTCCTTTATGCAAAGCCTTATTGGAGGCTTCAAGTAGCACTATAGCTTTGTTGTAGTAGTAGATTGTAGATAGTATTACGTATTTGTAGTAGATAGTATTACGTATTTGTTCACAAGGTTGGTGTTGTACTGATGTGGTTACACCATGGTGAGGCCTCCTAATGGGCGCCTGAAGCCCTTCAAACCTTTATGTTTTCATGGCCACTGCTTAAAGTCAATATCTATATAGAACGTACTGAAAATAAAACATAACTAAATTATAAAGGATTCCTTATGAGACTAAACTGCAAATTTTTAAAAGCGGTTTTAAACACAAATGAAAAAACACACATACATTAAACAGACACAATACTTACCTGTCAGCAGTTCAGATGCTGGAAAACTGCTACACAAAAAAAAAAACCCACAGCATACTCACCACCTTTTCTTGCAGACCTGAAGCCGACATCTTAGCTCATGGAGAAGTGCAGCTGCTTCCGCCTTCCTCTGAGCTGCAGCCGATACTGCTGAGTGACATCCCAGGTGGTAGGTCCGCTTTTAGTTTTAAGCATTTTAAATTAAAGAAAAAAAGAAATAATTTTCTAAATATATATATGAAAATTTATTAACTTTTTTCAAAAGAGAATGCAAAAATTTGACCTACAGGCAGGTGCAGATGCTAAACACATAAAAAGGTACCTAGTCAGAAAAGCTGTCAAAATGGTCCTATCGCTCCAAAATCCTAATAAATATTGTGACAGATCGTTGGTCTGTCATGGTGGAAGTGGTCCATGTGCGTCAGTAAAGGGGTTTGCCGGTGTATCATGGAGGGAGTCCAGAGCAGTGTTGGGCAGCAACAGAAGGTTGCTGCACAGTTTTGATATGTTTTTGCTTACAGGGATCTGGACTCTGGAGTGGGGATGGAAGGAACTGGATGGGCCTTCCCACTCCACCAAGATATACCTGCTGAACCCTAATCAGATGGCCGGGTGTGTCTCCACAAAAGGAGCTGGGACCAGTCAGTCAGGGCCTACTGATGAGGTGGGGAGACACTGTGCTGCTGGAGCAGCGGATACCAAGGGGCACACAGGGAGTGTGTAGCCCAGGTTGGGGACGTCTAGGTGCCAGGCTGTGATAGCTGTTCCCTAAGCTAAAGGGAAGAGCCTGTGTTGGACCTTGTGCAAGCCAGGAGGCTTGAAATTTTTAATGATATTTGTGTTATGGATTAACCCCTGCAAGGGCCATTTCTGTTGGGACTTATTGAATAAACACGGGCAGGAGCCCTAAATAGTATGGTTTGCCGTGATTGCGAGTACACCTTTTAGGCTGATTCCCCACAATCTATAGTAACCTACTTTGCTCTTGTCTGTGGAAGTCACCATATTTAATCCTCTGCACATGCCAGGCTTCGGGACGTTAATAAACTGCCGACACGTGTCAAGACACTAGATAGCACAATATAATTATATTCAATAGTGAAAACATATCTCTGTAGGCATGTAAAGGGGATGTGATTGATTTGTACTTCCCAGCAAGATGTGTGAGAAGCTCAGCCATGCAGTTGTCTGAGGAGCATGGAGGAGCCACAAGGGAAATTCTGGATTATCAATTTTTTTTTCTTTTGTCAGATAGTGCGCTTAAATTTTGTTATCCATACAACATAACATAAAAAATCTAAGGGTATGAAATACTTTTTTCCACACCCATACCTGGAACAATTTTTCTTAAGCTAGCCATACATTGTCGGATTCCATGGCCGATCGATCACCTATCCGATCGATTCCGGCGATGTCAGCGGGAATCGGAGGTCCGATCGATCGGCCAATTAAGTCTGTCCGATCGCTACATACCACCTTGTCCCACGGATTCCTGGACGATTCCGTGTCCGATCGCTAACTTCACAAATGGCAACTCCCCCTGATGTGTGCTGAATCGGATCAGAAAGACCAACATGTTGGTTCTCTGTCCGATCCGATTCTGGGCCCCCGAACGATCGGACATGATCGGACGGACAAGGTGGGCTTTACGCGATTCCGGGACGATCGTTTCGCGTGCACGCGCCCGGAATCGATCGTCCCGGAATCCGATGGGAAACGGACCAGTGTATGGGGGCCTTTAGAAAGTTATTATTATTGTATGGTAGGGAATCTGTGTTCTACATTTAGAATGTGAAATATTTTTGTGTGTGTACTATTGATCTTGATAATGCAAACACTGAATCAAATCAAAAGCACTTTTAAAAAAGCCCTAAAAACCCACCTCTTCAGTCTGGCCTATCCATCTTTTCTTTCCTAACATCACCACCATCAGCAGCAGGAAGTATGAAGTTTGTACATTCAGTAGGCATCTGGGTATTAAAGGGCAATAAATAGAGTCACTGCCAGGAACTGCCTGGGGACAACACTTTTTTGGTCCTGGAGGAATGAGAGTACACAGCACAGTTACATGGAAAACATAAACATGGCAAGTATTCATAGGTCTATACTACTACCATGGCCATTACAAAGAGGTTCCAACTCATCTGTGAAAATCTACCATCTACCATCCAAAAATTGGTCAAACATGCCCAAATAGTCTAGATCACGGGTCAAACTCCTGCCTGGGGGCTAAAGCCAGCCCACATGTTTGGCTGTGAATTAAAAAAAAAACATATCTTTTTGAAATGAATGCTACAGATGTGTATTTTATTTGCCGTTTGATGTGTTACAATATTAAGCCTTGCGTGTTCCAGATTCAATGTTTAACAAAAGTAAAAGGGTCCTTGTTATATTCGTAAAAACCTGTTTAAAGAGGACCTGCCTCCGATTCTGCCTTCTATTATCGGCACCTCTGGTAGAGCAGATCGGTGGTCAAATGTATAAAAAAAAAAACGTACCCAGTAAATGTTAAAAATCCAGTGACGCTTTACCTCCCATCTGACACCCACAGCGACCCCATGGGAACATGGGTAATAAGACGTCACTTCTGATGTCTATTTTTGCATATCCCCATGCACCCAGAGCCAGCAGCATTGGGTGACACGGAGGTGCTGAGCGATATCCGATTCAGATGGGGATAGGTAGATGGAGCAAGACCAAAAGAGTCTTTTGAGGGGTTGCTGTCCCTGGAAGAACATGCAATGTAGGTGAGTAATGTTTATTTGTTTTGGTTTTCAGTTTAAATCTGTTTTAATTAGTATTATTTGTAGACATTTTTTGAATAAATGGTATGCTTTATGTTTTGTTATTACCTTTGTCCACATTATGAGTTTGACATTCCTTATCTAGATGAGATGGAAAAAAAGCTTTAAAAATTGTATGAAGCTTCCACCACTTGCAGTGTCCAAAGAAGGTATGTATTAAGGCCACCCATAACTGCATTCTAAATAAATGAGCCCTCTAGAACAATCTATATGCTTCCCCACTTTTGAATCAGTGTAATATATAAAGCTGCTGGCACAACGATAAATGAATTGCTCATTGAGTTTCAACTGAGGTTCCTCAACAGACATTTATCTCAGTCAGTCTATGTTTCCTGAGTTGCAAAGGGACCCAATAAATCACAGTAAAATCTAGATCAATATCCAGTTTATAGTATGGACATACAGACCCTATGCTCTAGTTTATTATCTCTAAACAGACAGCATCAAATGTAGGAGCTAAATAAAATGCCATATAAACAAGACACATTTCTGTCACCGGAATTATACCAGTCCTTGAAGTATTGATTTTCTAACAATACACCAGTACATTGCATATTGAGGGGCAATAAAAAGAAAGATTATAAAATAAAGGTTACATATACTGTAGTGTTTATTAAAGTAATTAATAAAATTTATCAATAACTCAAATAGTTTAGTTCTGCAAGAATAGAGAAAGGCATGAGTCTCTGTCAGGTTCTTGTAAGAAAAACTTTCAGTCACTTTTGGCCTAAAATCGTTAGGTTTATACGAGTAAGCTGAAGATGAATTATAGTATAAGACTTATACAGCCGTGAGGATGCAGTTGCTTAGCCCTCCTATCTAGCTGCCTCTTATAGTATAAGACTTATGCTAGGCATACACATGCCGATAAGCGGGCGATTTTTAATCTGACCGACGGGCGTGCGCGCTCGCGCCGTCGGTCAGGTTAAAAATCGCCCGCTAATCGGCATGTGCCCACATGGGGCAACAGATCCCTGTTGCCCCACAGCTCGGCCGGCCAGAGAACGGACATGTCCGATCTCTGGCCGATGCAAGCCGATGCCATAAGCTGCAATGAAGACGGCGTCTCCATCACAGCTTATGGCCGGCACACAAAGGGTGCGCGGCCGATTGAAGGGGCCCCACAATGCAACGGGATGCTAACGTGATGACGTCATCACGTTAGCATCTCGGAACACATCGGAGTAGGTCGGTCTGACCTACTCGGTGTGTGTATGCCCAGCATAATACAATAAGAGGCAACTAGATAGGATGGCCGAGGGTGGGGTCAAAAACCCATGGCACACCAGGCAATATCCGTGTGATCCGTGTGAACAGTGGTTGAAAAACACTGCACTAGACATCTGTAGTAAGTGGTCAGAGAATCTAGACTTGAAGGTGAAGGTATCCTGAAGACGTTTTATTAGTCATCTGACTAAATCTGGTTTTCTTATATCAGACCTACTTATGTAGATGTGCTATGACTGGAGGAATGAGAACCTTCACAGACAGCCGAGAAGCCAGTTGTCAGGATCAGGACAGAGGGGGCGACCAGGCAGGCAACACACACTGAGATCCAGACAGAGGTGGTGGTGAGAAAAACTGATTTAATGAAGACTTACAGGCAGGAACAAAAACAGGTGCAAAGGTCCAGGGTTTAGGGTTGTCCAGGGTTCAAATTCAGGTTCAGGGACAAGAAACATGAAGCCAGGCAAAGCATGAAATCCAGACAAGCAAACAACAACAGCAACAATGAACAGCAAGCATGGTCTGGATGAAGCACACCTAAATAGCCCTAAGCTAACGAGGAAGGTGTGAGCTCCACCCAGCCCACGCTTGCAGGGAGCCACCTGCTGGTGACTGTGGGATCAACCCATGGATGGGCAATCACAGTGCCACCAGCAGGTGGTGATTCGAATAGCCGGGGTCCTCACACCAGTTTTCCACTTCACATCAGTCTGTCGCAAATGAGTTTGGGCGGTAGAGAGGGTGGTAGTGTTTTGAATTATATTTATATATGGTTTCTTCTTTGCGTGGTAGAGAATAAATCTGCATTTGTGGAATCAGCTGAACTGCATTCAAAAACAAAGGTTTAGAAAGTATCTCTGAGCATATGTAGAGACTTAAGCTCTTAAAGCGCACCTAAACCCATCAGACAAACTTTTCCCCTTGGCTAGCCAACCCCTGACTATTGGGGCAATATGTAAATAAAAAATTGTTACCTGTGTAGAGATATCTGTATAGTTGTCCCCTCCCCCCATCTACTCAGCGCCGCGGGGAGCAGCCGACATCTCTAGCAGCTATTCACGTTGATTTATTTATTTATTTTTACTTTCGTTTTGTGTCCATTGACACACATTGTATCTGGCGCCCCCGGTGGCCACCAGAAATATTACAGCCTCAACTCATGTAAGCCTGGAATCAAACACTGAATCTAAAATGGCAGCTCCCACAGGCATCAGCATGATTGCTAAATTAATATTTTTGGGTTTTTGAGCACTTTTAAGCTATTGGGACAGTTTAAAGGTAAGTAAAAATGTAATAACATTTTTTATGTGATTTTTTGTTTTTGAGTTTAGGTGCGCTTTAAGCTTACGCGGGTCGATGAAGAAACAGATAAGAGCAACATTGGGTTCCGTGCACACTCACGGCACCCGATGTTGCACTAATCTGTTACAAGGTTTGAGCCATCCACGGTTCCTTCGAGCAGGATCAACTGTTCCTGCTCAAAGGAACATGACCAGACGGGTTTCCAACATGTTGGAAAACCTTGGTCGCAATCCATTACATTGAATGGGAACTGCAGGTCTCCATTCTAAGTAATGGCCGGGCTGCCAGCTGAACGGCACATAGGCGGCTGTGATCAGCTAGCTGAGACTGTCGATTGCACGGGAATCTACCGGTGTATGCCCAGCTTAACATAAAATAATCATATCTGTTTTTGTTATAGAAATGCTTCAGGTCCTGAAGATCACAGCCATTCAACACTGACATTTAGTTTTGTCCCTTGTAAGTAGATATTTCTTATCAGATCCTTTAGTTGTATGATGTACTGTAAAATCCCTAAATAAATATTAGAATTCTTTGTTGAAGAATGCTTTATTTAAGTAGGCGTGCAGTCACTCACAGGGCTGTATATTCATCATCATCCGAGAGCCTCCCTCGACTGGTCTTATTATACAGGTCTGGGTAATGACCTGTTACTTATTAACCTCATTTGTTTGAAGATGTTCTACCGTCATTTGCAAGAGTGTCAGTTCCATATCAGTTATGTTATGTTACTACACCAAGGTTGTATCTAGTATTTATGTTGTTAGCATCAGTCATTATTTTATATAGACGGTAACACACTCTACACACATTTAAAAGACTGATGTCTTTTTTATGTAATGGTATTCACAAGCATTTTTCATAGAACTGTACACAGGACTAAGCAGAAACATTAATGAAAAACCCGGAACTGACTACATCAGGGTGATTTTTCATGCTGGACACAGAACAACAACTATCAATTATTTCAATATATTAAGATACAGGAGTTTAAGGCTCTGTAATAAGGAAAGTGGACTAAAAGTAACTGCCAAAAGTTACATTTATTAAAAGGTAATTGTCTTTTGATGAAAAGAGAAATAAGTTAAGCTGGCCATAGAAGCTTACATTTTTCTTATGATTTTTGACCTATCGAACGGCACAATGGATCGTCCACAAATCGATGCATGTTTGAAGTGTGCAATCGACAAAAAAACGATCTGGCAGGGTTCAGACATGTCTGTAATTTTTTTGTCGATCTATTGCGAATCATAGGACATTATTGGAGACCTTAAGATCGGCCCTTTTCAATCGACCTATGCTGGCCCACAGCTGGATCTCCCATCTGAACTGTATAATTGCTTATGCCAACAGAGCCCTGCTGGTATAAGCAATAAAGAGAGGGATAGATGAACTGCCATCTATCACACTCTCTGTGTCCGTGGGAACTGCAATCATGGTCAGAGGTGATGTGATGTGCTGTGTGTGTGTACTGCTGCTTGTGACATCTACTATTTAGTATTGCATTCATATAATCAATTGCATTATTCCAACTGTTGTGAACACTTTTATATATCAAATATTTTTTTTCTGGTTTTCTTGCTTTAAAAACTGGGTGCGTCTTATGGTCCAAAAATACAGTACTTTCTATATGATGTTGTTTTTTTAAACTTCTTCCATCCCCAAATGACAGCATTTTGGTCAATTGATAAAACCAAACTCTGAACTACTAAACAAATCAATGACCTGGGGTAGGGCTGACCTTAGAAAGATATAAGACAAAAATACAATCAATGTTCTATCTTACAATAAAAGACTCCACAACTTTAGAAGAAGAGTGCATAAACATCGGACAGGGCTTTAGTGAATTCGTAAAACCAGAATAACAAAAATGTATATAAATATACATAGAATGTTAATACAAGAAATCCCTTGGCAGGATCCCTCTCATATTACTGCTGATACCAGCCCCAAACCACCAGCTCGGGGGCTACCTTAATAAAGATGACTTCTTTCACAAATTTTTACCCACCACTTGGGTCATTGACTCTATTAAGAGCTCAAAGTTAAACCTATCTAGTCACTAGCACGTCACCAATACCAATAATTCAATAATTAAGGACATGATGCAACAGTGTGAAAACAAAACATCTCAAATACAGCACATAATAGTAAAAGAGGGAGGCAGTGTGGGATGATTTAGGGCAAAATGGGCTGCCCCACTTCCACCACTTTACTTTTTTACATATTGTTGGGCTCTAAATTTATATAGGACCACTTCCTGCCCAGCGTGGTCTCTTTCTAGCACCCCTTCCAGTCATGCACCCTTCAGTGACCTGAGCTTGGGCTTTACACACACTATAGACTCTACTAAGAGTGTATACATAGAAAAGAAAGAGATCTGGAAAAGCAGAAAAGGGGGGTGGCCTAATAAACCCCCAGTTTGCCTACCAGTGGGAGACAAAATTCACAATACATAGTACACAAGTGTGATAAAAATAAAACAAATAGCATTCCATATAGCCATTGTAATTCCATTGGGTGACAGTAAAACAACGATAAAGAAGAACACCTTCTCGACGCATTTCGCTATATTAGCTTCATCAGGAGATATGTAGGTGCATCAGCTTTCTATCATTAAAAAATATTTGGGTCACTATCACAAAGTAAAAATTGCCACATTTAATGTTGATATTAAATATCTGTATGGAAAGTACTCACTATCCACGGATATGGTGAGAGGCAGGTGGATCATGTCAGGATATCCCCTCGAGTCCGGAGGGATCCCAGGGCATCCCACGGGGGACCCCACGTGCGTCTGCCTGGATACGGCACAGCCAGCCCCGGGATAGTGGGGTAAATCAATGGGCAAGCAGTCCCAGACAGCAGCCACCTGCGGGCGGAGAGGCCAGTAATGTACAAGGTTATACCTCTCACCATATCCGTGGATAGTGAGTACTTTCCATACAGATAATAAAAAATTTAATATCAACATTAAATGTGGCAATTTTTACTTTGTGATAGTGACCCAAATATCTTTTAATGATAGAAAGCTGATGCACCTACATATCTCCTGATGAAGCTAATATAGCGAAACGCTGTTCTTCTTTATCGTAGTTTTACTGTCTACTATGTATATTGTAAAAATATGTCACCCAATGGAAATACAATGGCTATATGGAATGCTATTTGTTTTATTTTTATCACACTTGTGTACTATGTATTGTGAATTTTGTGCTTACCTTTGTCTAATAAAGGATCAATCCTTGTGATAATAGTGAATCAAAAATATGTGCCTTTAAAGTCCCCTGGAGCTTTGTCTCCCACTGGTAGGCAAACTGGGGGTTTATTAGGCCACCCCCCTTTTCTGCTTTTCCAAATCTCTTTCTTTTCTATGCATACAATTAATGGGATGTTGGCACACCTTGACTTACGGTTAGAGGAAACGGTAATAGGCAATTTTTTAAATATCTACTAAGAGTGTGCCAGCATCTACTGTACCCAAGCTGATGATTGATCAAGGACAGTACCTGACTTCTAGAAAAAAAGGACTATGTCTTCTGTGAAGTTTGTCATTCATGTAGTACAGTTCTCAACCTGTGGGTTAGGATCCCCTTGGGGAGTCAAACCACCTTTTTACAGAGGTTGCCGAGTTCATTGAAATCATCAGAGCTGCTGCTAACAAGCGGGGTGGTTAGTAGGAAGAGTAATGCCCCCTTAGGAGGGAGGGGGCATTACTCTACTTCCTAACTTCTCACCCCACACATAACTTGCACAAGCAGGGTGGGAAAATATAAAGGGATGGGGGGGGGGGGCATCTAGGCATTCCAAATACAGGAAGTGACATTTTGCAACTTCACTTCCAGGGTCGCGGATCTAAAAAGGTTGAGAACTACTGAGCTAGTACCTCATAGTATCAGCAGCAGTAAGTCCGAGCAATTGCAGTTTTCTTGAAGATGTTTCACTCAACTATCTTCCTTAATTCAGAATAAATAATCAAGTCCAGTTGCTTTGATTTATGATTGTCGATTGGCAATGTCAGCAATACATGGAATATGGCTGTGATGGCATGGTAATACTATGACTGACAGCAATGTGAAAATCAATATCACTCTTATATTGGTGCTGTAACAGCATGACACAGGCACCTATACTGTTATACTGTAAGCCCATCCGGGCAGGGTCCTCTACTCCTCCCGTGTCATAACCTGTACCTGTGTGTTATCTGTGTTGTATCTCCATTCTAATGTATTGTACAGCACTGCGTAATATGTTGGCGCTATATAAAAAAATGATGATAATATTAATATAATGTATACTAGTTCCAAAAAACATATTTCATTCATGTTTTTATTAAATAAATAAAGGTTGTATGGAGTTTGGATTAAAATGTTATATTAAATAAAGTATAACGTTTCCAAATTTTTGAAAAGTATACAACACTACCTCCCCATAATTGCTTAGCTGCATTTTGTGGTACAGCAGCTCCAGTCCCTCGGCTGTCACTGTTCATGATTAGCTGGGAGCTTTAATTAAGCAGGATGTTTGGGGGATCAATCACACCGTTACATTACACAGTAAACTCTGCATTCATTTGAGACTGCATTATAGCGCAGAGCTACTTTGCATTATGGCTGCTCAGCAACTGTTACTTAAGCCCTTTGTTTATTTCATTAGAGGAACATTTTTATACATGTCTGTATCGATTTGGAAACACTATGCTGACACTTTACTAGTCTCAACTGCTAACAAAGAAAACTAAATATGGTACAAAAAAAACTGACTATGTAGCATATAAGTACTTAGTACCTAGCTAGGTCTAGGCTGTATTCCTGGCGCACAGATAAATACATTCTTCTGGTTGCTGCTGGAGCGCTTTTACATATATTTACCTTATTATATATATTTATATATATATAAATTAAAAAATAAATAATTTATGTACTGTACAGTTCAGACAATTTGGATGTCCTATAGGTAGCCATACACGCTACGATAAGTGGGTGATTTTGCAGCGGATTGACCGCTGTGCAGGTTCCCACTGATCATTTGCCCCATCGCTTGATCGCGGTTGCTCAGCCGCAAATCTGATGCGTCTACCTGGACAGATTGACCGGGATCACATCGCAAGTCGGAACGCACATCCAACTTGTTGGTAAATTCCTGGCCAATTGCATTACTTGCATCCTGGTCTAAAGTAATGTCCGGCACACAAAGTTCATCGTTCTGCAACCAGCCGCTACAGAATTGGGGGATTGTAGTGTGTATGGCTACCTTCACAAGAAGACAACACTGATGTGAGAGTTGATACCAAACAATTAACTTTTTTCAAATTCTCCACTGCTTCTGCCATACTGCTCGAAGTATAGAAATTATCTTTCACCTATCAAACAAACTTCATTTAAAGTGGTGATTTGAAAAAAAAAACACACTAGACTCCCTTGGATCGATTTAGGTTTTCCAGATTCCAATTGAAAATTTACTCCTGTCAAGCTTTATTTCTGTATGTTTATCTGATTGGATATTACATTCTTTCTGTTTGATCGTCAAAATCCAATGTGTTATAGTTGTCACCATATTAGAAGATAAGACATTTGCAATGGGGATACCTGATCATAATTGTTTCTGAGTGGATTTTGACTTACGGTACTTCCTGATGTGTCTCTATATTTGTGAGAATTATGTTAACACCCCAAGAAGGTGCATATAGGCAGACTTGATGAACCACTTGTTCTTTTCTCTTCTCACACTTCCATGCTTCTCTATAATGACTCAAAGCAAACATCCACTTGGATGGAGGTATTGGGGTCATCCTAGCCAAAAGAGAAAATTTCTACATATCTCCCAATTGTCTAAGATGAAAGAAAATAAGAACACAGAGTATGTAGTCAAGGACACAACTCTATAACGCCTCCAGTTATGTAGATCATGAAGAATTTATACACAATAAATTATCTATTAAAACTTCTGATACTGTTCTACTACTTTTACTTTATACTTGAATTCAAAGATAACCAATGCAATGTTACATTAGATGAAAAGTCTAGGGAGTGTGTTTGATTTTTGAAGACTACATTAGTGAAGGACGACAAAATATCAGAGCAAAAAGAAGGCCAATTTATGGAAAGAAAGATTACTGCCTAATGAGGGATTTCCCTCACATTGGAAATATACATGATGGGGTGAGAACTCTTTCTAATGTCTTTAATATAATGCTTGCATTAGTTGATTAGGTATGGCTAGTGATGAGTTATACTCATGGAAACCTCCGGCCATCAAAGGGAGTATGGCTCATCCACAAGAATAATGTTTCCTCTCCTACTGCAATGAATTATAGGTAAAGGCAGTTTGTCCTATTGCAAGGCCAATAGTATCTATAAATACAGAGAGATCATTAAATAAATGAAGCATAGGCCTGGATAGAAAAAGTGAGCACTGCATATGTTCTGGTGACCTATTCTATTGTATATCTCAATGAAGAAGATACAATGGTATTAGATTTGATTTCTACTACCATCTTATCATTAACTTAATGTTTGTGTATATGCTGTATAGAATCCTGAGAATATAAATCTGTAAATATACAAACTGGAAAATTTGTAGTTATGGAGTCATAATGTCATAAAATAATTGTCTATTTATGACACAAACCTCATGGTACCCATGAAAGTTCTAAATGCCCCTTGGTGAGCTAGGCTGGCCTTACACAAGTTGATCTTTCTGTTTGATCAACCAGTTTTATTAAATTGGATTGTTAGAAAATCAAGTCCTTTCTTCTGAACTAGATCAAAAGAGTCTAAGGGTCCCCACACACTTAATGAGCGACAGCCGATTTTGCAGCCGACTGATGTGCATGCGCGGCCATCAGGTGGTGGCCACAGAACAGTCCGTAAATCTTTGGCCGGTGCCATTAGCTTAAATGGGGCCCGGTATCCCCGTCCAAACTAATGGCCGGCACACAAAGGGTGCCCACCGATACTCTGAATGATGGAGAACAGCGTGATGACGTCATCACATTGCTCTCCACAGCTCATCTGTCGGTCCCCACTTGCAACATGTGTGGTGGCCTTAAGTCGACTGATCGGATTTGTAGCATGTGCACAAACCTTTATCTTCAGAACTGGAATGGAATTGACCTTAAGGAAACGGTTTTGCATCAATAACATTGTATGGTTATAGGAACGATTGATACTCAATTGGCAATTGTCAATAAAAAAAATTGCAAAAATCTATTGAGATAGAGGTTGGTAGACAGTAATCACAAAAATATTTGCCATACTGATTTACCGTTCTTCCTGACAAGAAGGAAGTCTGATATGGTACCTATGACAAACCTTTTTACAAAAGGAACATAGTCACTTTAATGTCTGTGATTTGTAGAGTTGGTCTCAGAATGTGTTCAATTGAATAGAAGACCCAGTCCCCATTGATGTTCAAGGGCTTTGGCGGCCTTAGTCCTTCCTAGAACTTTACCACTAGGGTTTGCAGTTAGAGAACCCTGCAACCATGGTAAGTAATGTTACAATTGTCACTTCAAAGATAATATTTGCTTTGTTCATTTATAGGTTTAGTTATTCTTTTAAAGACAAATATCTCAGATTATGTCACGTTGTTTCTTCTGGACGTTCTACAGCCTTGTAATAAAATTGGAAAGGTAGGACATGAAGAAGACATATGTAACAGAAAGACTGCTTTTTCTATAATATTTTTTTCATAGCTTTATTGTTATTCTGGTTTGTATAATAAAGTTTTTTCAATAAAGCAATGCCAAACAATAACATTTCATGTTATTGGTAAAATAAGATTATTTTCCTTAATGTTCTCTTCCTTTTTTTAAATAAGCTGGTAGTACAAGGAAACATTGATAAAGGTGTCCTTTAATGTCTAGCGGTTATATTAGCTATAGCTAGCTATGGTGTATGTTGTACATGAGAATAACTTTAGCTTTGGAATTAGCACTATACTCAGATTTTTAGTCCTGTTCATTTATTATTTGCTGGCAAAGGATTGAAAGGTGTGATAGCGGAGGTGTTAGAATTTTAATACTCTCTATTCCAGGCTGTGTATGTAATGACATGGCATCACAGTGCTAAGTATTAACATGCACAGCTCTCATCCTCCAGATTCCTATCACAGTGGGTGCAATGTAAAGTGCTTCTTTTCTTTTATTCTTGAACATTTCTAGAGCAGTGTATGATTCACCAAAAGCAGATCAAAAAATAATGACTGGTCTCTTGATGAAGTGATGAAAGGAGATTGGAAGGATAGAAATAAGGAGATGCAATTTTTTACTTGTTTTACAAAGCACATGCCCCAGCTTTTTTTCACTACTTGATACTTTACAGACTTGGTACTGCTTGAACACCTGATTTGTCTCTAGATGTTTTTTAGACAATGGATTATGAGGAACAGAAAATGTCAGTAAACAATACCAAACCCACCAGATTTGATTTGGAAACAGAAGTTATATTTAAAAAAAAGTTTAAAATATAAGTAAAGCCCACCATACACGTTTAAGCTGGGCATACATGAGTAGATTTCTAAATAGATTTGAGTACAACGGAGCTTGTGCTCTAATCTATTAGGAAATCTACCCGTGTATGCCTTCCTTCAGGTGGGATCAATAGATCCTGCTCGATGTCCATTACTTTGGAGGGAGACTGTGAGTCTTCATCCGAAATAACGGAGGCAGAAAGCGGCTGCACTGCCTACAGAGTCAGACTGTGATCAGGTCCTGGCAGTGGCAAGGGGGCGGGGCTTGTCACTGCTCTGTTTGCTAGGGGAGGGGGGCCATGCTAGCTGCGGGCTGCCCTCTTTCCTCTGTACAGCTGTCAGCCCGTTTTGAGAGAGATTTTCTCACAATACCAGGTGTACCAGGTCCCCATCAAACAGCAATTGATGTGCACTTTGGTGCACATTGATTCCCGTTCGAATGACCCACAATCAATCACAGAGTGGTGATGTCACTAAACAACACAGCAATTCCCGCATGATTCCTGCACACCCAAAGTGAGCGGATCGCACAGGGATTTACCATCCTGGCGAATCTCTCTGTGATCTGTTCCCTAAACGATTTAGATTCTTGACCAATCAGACGCAGATCGCAGCATGTATGGCTGACTTAAGAAATGGGAAGTATATTAGGCCAAAAGTATTTAAATTCAAGATGTCAGTAACTGGACCAAAAATATCAGTGAAGTCGAACGAAGATATTCCCAGCAACATTATTTTTCCAATAGACTCATTGCCTTTTACATGGGGGTTGCAACTTCCAAAAGCAATGTTTCTTTGAATCAATAAACCAAAATGGCAAAATGTTATTTAATCTGATTTGAACAACTCCTTTAATATAATCTGTAAATTCCATGTAAATCCAGAGCCCCAAACCCTAAGATCGTTTTGTTTTCCTTTAATCCCTTTTTGAAACAATTTCACACCTCCAGCAGACAACCTCCCTTGGTGGTATATGAAGTGTTTCGACATGCTGCTGCGGTTGATATCCCTCCTTTATTGCACCTTAACTATACAACATGCTGGAAAAAATATAACAGCACATTCTAACTGCTATTGACTCCCCCAGAGGAGCTAAATCTTCAGGACTTCATGGGTTTCTTGCTGAAGCTGAGCTGTCAAGCTCTTTAAATATATAAAATCAAAGGTGTTTTCAATGCACATTTAACAATGCCTGAGACACTTTATGAAGCCACAATTTGTCATTATATTAAAACCTGAGAAGCAAATCTTTAAAAATACTTTTATTAAAAATGTTCATTGGTAATTCAATTCCATGATATGTCCATCCACCCAGATAAATCTGGATTCATGTCAGTAGTAGGTGTACCTATTGCCAGGGCTGCACATAAGTGGTACACAGCTAGACATGCAGAGCAAGAACTAGCTATGCGTAGCTGCAGTAGTGTTACTACACGCCTTTGTGTAATCAGAACTAGGAGGTATTCCAAGGGGCATAGCTATCAGAGGCATAGCAAAAAAACACTGTCAGCCAGAGAGGGGAGAGATCTGCAGCACGCAATTCTGCGACATCTCTACAGCAAGTTTGGTCATGATACCATGCAAGCCAACTCTTTGTATTTAAAAAATAAAACAAAAAGTGACCATCCCTTTTGCTTTACCACTCTATAACAAAGAATTTGTATAATTGGTTTACCTTTTAATTAAGCCCCCCACACACAACGAGCAGCTGCCAATTTTGCCACATGGGGCAACAGACATGTCCGTAAATCTCTGGCCAACCGGCGTCCCCATTGAAACTTACGGTCGACATACAAAGGGTGCCCGCCAATACTGTGAGCCATGGAGAGCTCCACAACTCATCTGTCGGCCCCCGCTCAGTACGTGTATAGGTGCCTTTACTTTACTCTGTACAGAGACACATAATCACAGATGTCCTCTATTTTTTTGTTTTTTGGTGTGTCCTTGTATCTACCACTACTTCCAAAAACAATTCATTAAAATCACATACCACAAGTGTCCCTATTCCCGGAATAAAAATTCACCCCTGGGCAATACCACTAGACCAGATGTGGGCAAACTAAGGTCCGGGAGCCAGAGCCGGCCCTTTAGTCTATTTATTTGGCCCTTTTTCACCTTGGTGTCAAGAAGCTCTGGCTCCCCTTATTCCCTGCAATAAGTGAAGATTACACCAAGAGATATAGATATATGTTTGGATTGTTTCCTAGAGGCCATAGTTTGTCTGCAATAGAATGTTTAATCTTTATATACCTTTTTTTTTTACATATTGCCTTTTTTTAAATAGCCTGTCCTAGCTACGAGGACCCCTATGAGATTCAGATTTCCTTCAGATCAGATTTTGTTTTACTAAAACCATGTAATATGAGGACCTTTCTACACCTTCCAATCACTATGTATTCTATCAGGGAGGACACTTTACTACATGGTTGTTGGTAGATCTGATCTGAAGGAAATCTGACAGAGAAATCTGAAGGTGTATGGCCAGCTTTAGATTACACAAAATGGGTACCATTCCCATCCCTAGTGACACTAGATGTCATCATGTACAGAATGTCATATGCTATGCAATTCTTTTCTCAATTACTTGAGATAAAAAAAGTTTAATCCAAGTTTCCTGGAAAGTTGTTAGATGAGAATTGGAGATTCTGTATGACAACTTCCTTAAGGTACCCATACACGTTGCGAATTTTCGTGGACCGATTCGATATTCGATTTCGACTCCCGATAATTGCTTTACTGCCGATCGGCCGATCGGCCGGTTAGATCAGGAATCTTTTAAAAGTATCTTTTAAATGTGGCCGACCGACTGAAAATTGCGGGCATCATCATTCGGGACCCGACCGACTTTTCGGCCTATTTTTCTAAAAACAGCATCGGTCGGACTACATTTTCATGTTACGAATCCCGAGCGATCGACCTACCCGACCGTCCGGATCGGTCGGAAGGGCTAAAATGGCACGACAAATCGCAAGGTGTATGGGTACCTTTAGTCAGGAAGAATTGGATGCTAGACTGCATGTCCCTAGTGAAAATATGTTTTTTTGTATGAAAAATGTATATAATTTCACAAGTAATGGAATTGACCTCTACCAAATGTACATCTTTTTTTTTTAGATTTTCTGTAACATATAGCTTGATTACTTCATAGCTCAGCTGGTCCATGGTTGTACCATTAGTCAAATCATTATTTAATCAACAACTATTTACCTGTATGAATTATCTTGAGATATGAACTCATCACCATGTTGGACAAACATCAAACGCAAAAATTTTGGCATGTCAGCAACATGTTCCATGAACACATACACACGTTGGAGGTGGGTCCTGTTGCATTGCTTCATTATCAGCACATATCCGTTGACATTGATGCAAATGAATGTTAAGTAATTATTGGCAATTTAAAGCCCCCCATACACCTTGAGATTCCTCCATACAACTTTCATGAGACCTACCAACAACTATGTAGTATAGTGACCTCCCTGATAGAATACATAGTAGTTGGAAGGTGTAGAAAGGTCCTCCTATTACATGGTTGTGGTAGAAGAAAACTTGGTTGTACAGAAATTGCATGGTAATTGTATGTGGTGTATGGGGGGCTTAATGTACCCATTGAGTACATGCGATCCTGTTTCTAACATGCCAAATGTGTTAACACAGACAGAAAACAAGTTTTTGTATGGATCTGCCTGATGCTGTGTAAAAATGTGTTCAAATTGATCAACAATGCACCCTGTGTTTTTAGACATTTTTACATTACCATGTCCTAAATTCACATTAGGGAAGAGATAATGTTTGTTTCCTTTTTATTGGCTATCAACATTCCTCTAGTCAGAGGTGTACACACAACCACCCATGCCTGTTGTTACAATGGGAGCATATATGGGATGCCCCATCCTTGCATGACAGCTTTGCTCTGTAGGGCAGATCTGATATATCTAATTCAGACAGTCAACAGAGAAGAAGCTTAACTATATTCTTTGAAGTTCAGATTGTGAAACTCCTGGGAAATCAGAGCCATTTATCTGGTGTCAGGCAGGGCGGGAGTAGGAAAGGGTATGAAAATGGTTTCTATTAGCAGAAGAGGTTGTGTACATATCTGAGGAGCCAACAATAGGAAAGTACACATTATCTCTGGATAGGGGATCATTATAAGCCAGGTGGAAACTGGGGAATTGTACTGTTGAATCATTTTAGCTACATATTGATATTCCCTAACAGGGTATCTGAGGGTAACTTCCCTCAGATACTTGCCTTAAAGTTATCGATCAAAGTCTTTTGGTTAAAACAGTTGTGGGCAAACTACGGCCTGTGAGCCATATATGGCCCGTCTAGGCTAGGCATACAAGGCTCGATTTTGTTTTAATAGATTCGAGCATTGTGCTTAAATCTATAAAAAGATTAAGCTGCCCAGCCTTTCTTTCTTGCCAACATGTTTGTAAACCCTGTCTGAATTCTACTAATACAAAAGTGCTGCGCCTTGATATGTAGGCAGCTCAAACGCAGTGGTGTCATCGCGCTGAGCTGGACGGCTCCTCTGCCGCACAGGAATCGACCCGTGTATGCCCAGCATTAAGCTAGACATACACAGATTTTATCATTCAATCGTCCTAAAATGATCAAAATTGACATCAATCGAGCTTAAACCACATACTGCACACATGGTTCAATTGATGAAATTTCATGATGAAAAAGTGATCGGACATGTTGGAAATTTTTTGTCGATTGTACAACGATGGAACTAAAATCGTAGCATTGTGTTTGTTGGTCGGGCGATTGTATTCGATCAACACATTTATATATGACTCTTTCCTGTGTATTTTTATCAAAACTAAAATCATTGATTTTAGTCGTATTCCAATTGAACCATCCATGCGGCACTACTTTGGATTTGATGTTTGATGAAAAGATCAAGATCTAACGTCAAATCAAAGATTGATTGTGCTAAAATCAAACCGTGTATTCCTAGCTTTAATGCCCCCATACACTTGAAGAGCCGGGGCCGATAGACGAGCGACCAAGTGCAACATGATGACGTTATTACGCTGTACTCCGTCGCTCAGAGTATCGGCGTCACCCTTTGTGTTCTGGCCGTTACCTACGTAATGGCATTGGGCAGAGATTTACAGACACGTCCATTCTCTGGCCGACCAAGCTTTGGGTGTACCCCACAAGTCAACACATGTCCAACACAGAGAGTCAAACCACCTGTGTGTTCTGTGTGAAATTATTCAGATTGTTAGAGCTAATAAAGTCCAAAGTTTAATTATACTCTGTTGTCAGGTATTTTATTAGACTTTCTATATTTCACATGCTCAGCTTTATGGATAGATGGAGCCTACATCGTATTACTACAGCTATATGTGTCTTTGAATCTCATTTGTTCATCAGTTAGTTCAGAGGGAGATTCGACTTTTGAGGCCACTGTTGAATATTTTCATCAATTATTGATAATCTCCTTCTGAAATGCAGCTTGGCAGCAAGATTTTTACATTTCACATCCGAGATGTACTTTGAATAACTTAATCATTACAGCAGCTGTATGATCATGTAGGTTGGATAAAATTGATCTATCCATAATTTAAACAGCTCAGTACATTTATATCACATGATGGGATTTTCCTTTAGTAAACGGTTTTATGTCAACCCCAAAAAGTCAGAACAGTGTTAATAGCGTGTGTTTTAAAGGGGCCCTGTCACAAATAGGGATGCACCCATCGATGTTTAGAGGTGACGTCCAAGCAGATTTAAAAAAGCTACTTTAAAAACTCAAATAATATTCCTTCATAATAATTGGAGTGTATGTAAAAGTAGACCTGTTTTTGTCTTTTTGTTTAATTTAGAAACTTTTTGTGGATCAAAGGTGAGACCTCCTTTACTTCCTGATTATAATACACATCAGGGAGTGAAAGTCAATCCTAAAATTAATGTTGTAACAGCTCTAAGATTTAACTATTTACTTACTATTTGTCCAAATAGAAATGGTTCCCGGCATAAATAATGAGGCTGAATCTGTCCAGTGGGGACACATATACAGCATCTTACATCATAGACTAAGAATCCAAAAAACATTAGTGCAGCACTGTAGGAAAGATGCAAAAGTCTGTCAGGAGTCCAGAAAGTCATTGACCTTTTATACACACCACACTAATTACACACTCATTACAAGCAAATAGATCACAGGGGGAAATGGTTATCCATTCTTACCCTTAAAGCAGGGTACGCGCTCATGGCCATCTATCTGGCCAATAAATCCCGCTCGAAAACAGCCATATTGGACATGTTAAATATGGCCAATGTCCATTGCTTTGCCTAGAAACCGCGGGTCTCCATGCAAAGCATTGGCTGAGCTGGAGAGAGAGCTGTCTCCCCAGCTCCTCTGATATCTGACAGCTGCGTGATGATGCATCAGAACATCGGACTGCTCAAATATCGAGCCGTCTGTACCCTGCTTTAGTCTATATTTACAAGAACCTTCAAGCAACCGGCAGCTCCCGTCTGCGAGCACCAGCACATTTGTGCAGATGCTTGGGGGGGGGGCAGGTTTATTGATATTACAGGATGGGTTTTCACTGTACTTCCTATGATTCAAACATAAGTTTCCATTTAAAAGTCTTTATTTATATTGGGACCAATACATCGAATGGAAACTTATTTTCATGTTTGAATCAAAAGTAGTGGAGTTTTCCACTGTATCCAGTAAAAATGAATACATAGACCACTAGATGGTGCTGACGTCCAAGTCTGCTTACATTTCACCAGCCGATGTCGGAAACACATGGAGCATTCACAGAGGCTGCCGGTACCTGCGAACCAGCGACCACCGAACACCCGGACAGGTAAATGGGACCCTGGCTCTGATCCTTGGCTGGACCCTGGGCTGAAAAACCCGGCTTATACTTACTGTATTTTGCATAAAAGCGTTATTGGTTCATTTAATTATTTGTTCAATTAATCTGGCAATGTAAAAGATTTGGTGTGTTGTTTGTTAACCTCCTGGGCCTGTGACGGTCCTCCGTGTTGGCGGACCCAACGTCCTTTCCGGGTCCGCCTTGATGATGTAACATGATGCCGTAGAGGCGGTGTCGTTTTTTTCCAGGACATTTCTGGTGTCAGCACATTCCTATGATGCCGTGAATATGTAGTGGAGACAAAGGTGGGAACAAAATAATTTTTTTTAAGTGCCACGAGCGAACCACCCAGGAGCTTAAATAAGATTTTGGACTTAGATAACTATAAGATTTCATAATTATTCATGCAAAAATCAAAGCCTTAAGGCCCCCATACACAGGTCAGTTTCCCACCGGATTCCGGCACGATCGATTCCGGGCGCGTGCACGCGAAACGATCGTGCCGGAACGTGCCGTTCAGGGACCCAGAATTGGATCCGACAGAGAACCAACATGTTGGTCTTTCTGATCCGATCCTGCCCAGATCAGGGGGAGTTGCCACTTGTGAGGTGGACAATCGGACACGGAATCGTCCCGGAATCCGTTGGACAAGGTCTGTATGCAGCGATGGATACTCTTAATTGGTCGATTGATCACACCTGCGATTCCCGGCAGAATTGCCGGAATCGATCGGGTGAGTGATCAATTGGCCATGGAATCCGACACGTGTATGGCTAGCTTTACACAGAACATGAGTGCTCCTATGTAAAG
Organism: Ptychadena robeensis; assembly: GCA_036250615.1. NCBI lineage: Eukaryota > Metazoa > Chordata > Amphibia > Anura > Ptychadenidae > Ptychadena > Ptychadena robeensis. Next base: position 45,971,194 of record CM070032.1, on the reverse strand, counting down.
CTGGGCATACATGGGTAGATTCCTGTGCTATGTGCTAAGACAGAGCATGCCACTCCCCTCGCACAGCACACAGAGCAATGATAGGCCCCCTTTCCATTGCCGGGAGCTGATCACAGTCTGTAGGCTGTGCAATCACAGGACTTCTTCCTCCGCTAATTTGGATGGGGGGACTCATGGTCCCAATCAAAAGAAAAATACATCAAACAGGGTTTTCCAACATGTTGGAACCCAGTTCAATCAAGTTTCTTCGAGCAGGATTTATTGATCCTGTTTGAAGGAAGGCATACACAGGTAGATTTCTTAATAGATTAGAGCACAATCGATTATACTCAAATCTATTTAGAAATCAACCCGTGTATGCCCAGCTTAGTGAAACGCACTCCATAGATCACATCACTAGCATAGTGACAGACCTAGAAGAAGTATGTATGGCAGGAAAGCACACAGTGTAACCATGACAAACGATTGTCCGGGTTATCAGTGATATCTTCCTTCATATCTGACAATACACAGTTATACAAGCTTTACTTATCAATAACTGAAATCAAACAGTAACTCTTGGCTATACACACAAATATACATTACAAGGAAGAAAAATCAAACACACTCCCTCAACAATAGACGCTCCTGACCAAACAATCCGCCTTTACACACTGGATTAGGTTTTATGGTCAAACAAGGTATCCAAAACATTGTAAAGACATATATCTTGTCCGGTGCTAGTAATGGAGGTTTATGTTCGTACATACCCGATGAATGGTAACTTAATCTGCATGAAGTTAATGTTGTTTCAAGTCTTAAGCCATGTACACAACATTTCAGTGTAGTGACTAAGGTCTCCAGCCAAAACTCTCATTCAGAATGTTTCCCCTTTGTTACTGCTGTAGTGGTGACTAAAAGAGTTCTTAAACTTTCCAAAATATAAAATCATGCACATACCTTGTATTACTTTCATTTAATCCTTTGAACTTACTGAACACGCTCTTACTTATACCACACCTTAACATGTGCACTAGACATGTTCTGCTGCAGTGACAACCCTATCTTTTGGGACTCTATTGAGCTTTTATGTAGCCGTAGCTGTATGGGACATGTAGTCCATGGAAGGAGTCCTTGTGTAGACAGGAGATCACACTCCCCATACCAGCACAGTCACAGGAAGACTTAACCTCCCTAGCATTTAAGATAAACCCAGTTTGTCTACAGTGGGGTTCGTCCCAAGTGGTAAAAGAGTTGGGAATAGGAGAACCTGATATACCCCCGAGAATGTAGAGAATTTCTGGGGTTCTGGCACTGCCCCATTCGGCAACGGTGACGCCGAAGTGGCGTGGGGGCCCCATAGCATTGCTGTTAATTTTGAAAAAAATTAATAAACAGGGGACATACAAGTGATGTCAGTGATGTCACTTCCAGTATACTGATGGTGGTTCTTCCGCGTTCCATGTACCAGAAGTGACGTCACTGACATCCCTTTCCTAAATAACATATTGAATGTATCTGTTCAATTGAGGTAGAAACATGAACAGTGCTCATAATATTGATAGCTTAGAACATTTTTGATTACTCAATTTACTACTAGACTCATAACAATCTTTTTTAAGACATGATTTACCCACCATTGTTACTGACCTTTTGAAAAAAAGTTATCAAATAGCACCATGTCATATGTAGGGGGAAAGTACCTTTTACATCCTAATGTCCTGTAACTATTCCTGCCCCTGGAGTCCTAGTCTCAGTATAAGGGTGGGAGTTTGAGATTGGATGTGTTTTTGCATCTCTTCCCTCCTCTGTAAGTTCCTAAATAACATAGCTTTAGGCCATGTGGCAATGCACAGGGGGCAATGCTGTTCAAGAGTGGTTTTCTGCGTGCTGCTGACGCTTCCATTGATCTTCAATGGAGCAGTTACCGCAATGGCAACATGCAACTTTGAGAGTGCGGAGTGGACATTTTCCCATTTAATGAAATTGTCCTCTCTGCATTTTTATCTGTGTGTTGGACGTGCGTCCCACAAGGAGAAAAAGCCCTTAAGCACACTTTGAGCTTTTAGTTCAGGCAACATATAAGTATAAGGGTCCCCATACACCTTCATACACAGATTTCCTTTAGATCTCCTTTTGTTTTACCAAAACCATGTAATATGAGGGAATTTTTAAACCATCAAGTCTACCTGTGTTCACTCACAGTCGCAGATGACCTTATACTACATACTTGTTGGTAGATCTAAAGGATATCTGACAGAGAGTTCTAAAGATGTATGGCCAGCTTTATGCAGTAGTAAATCAAGGCAATTGGGCTTAAATTGAGAAAGCCAGTCAGGTGACTTAAGAAAACTCAAGTCTTGATGCATTGACTTACTACTGGAGATTTGTTATGACCTGAATGCATGAGAGCTTTTACAGGCTTATTCTTAGTTACCATTTTTAAAGAATATTTCTTAAAAATAATTGCAACTGTTAGTTTCCTGGCTGTAATGCCGAGTCCAGAACACAAAAGGAAACTTATGACTTCACAGTGACTTTCCTGATCTGCATACTTATCAATGGTCAAGGCCTTGAAGCCACAGGTAGAGAAAAATAGCCAGGCAAATAGCTTTTTCAGATGTAATATAGTAATACCAACCTCTATAGTTTACCCAGGGATAGCTGGTATTAGAGTACATCAGAATTGATGAATCCTCTGTATAGCAGTCTTGATCTATTCTAATTAGCTTATTTAATTGCATTGAATGTACTATCCAAGTACAAAGAGGGAGTTTTAACGTATAACCTTGGGATAACATGAAAGGTGACCACATGACTTGGAGTTTTTCTTACCCCTGACTGCCCCCACCCTCCAGATGTAATTTATGAGGATACCCAGATAACAGTCTCCCAAGTGACCTATGCCATTTCTTTTTTATAATATTCTGCTTACATGATCTTTATTAATTCTGGTCCCCCGGTGCCATCATTTGCATTACTTCAAAGAAAGACAAGAAAACAGCTGAATAATAATCAAAGATTTTCACCAACTAATTCTATCCATTTCTGCAGCACAGAAGTGTGAATAGCACCCTAATTAGCAGAGATGTCCAGATTTCCTTTGCAAATGTTAAAAATTGCTGTAGACACAACAAGAAACGAGAAGCCTCTATAGGACTTACTGTACACTAATGTTATATCATGAGTGTAATGCTGCAAATCCTGGGTAGCACATAATGTATGCATCAATACCAAATGGCACACAATGACTCAACTCAATTACCTTTGTGGAGAAGAATCCAACAAGTATTTCACAAAGAAAAAAAGTACTTAAACCAGCTACTACATATATAATGGAATATTTGTACTAACAATGTGCTCATAAACTCCAACTCTCAATGTGCAACTATCCAAACCAAAGCGTTACTCTCCCTGCTAATGTCCCACCCTGCACATTATTAGCACAAGCGGGGTGGGTCATTAGCAGGTAGAGTAATGCCCTCTCCCTGCTAAATGAGCCGAGAGTTAAACCCCGCACCGGAAATGACGTCACTTCCGGTACTTAGAACACGTAAGAACCATGATCCGCATACCGGAAATTATGTCAATTACGTCACTTCCTGTATGTCCCCCATGGAGGGGGGTTGTTGTTTTTTTTACAGCTATGAATATCGGAAAAAAAATTATATTTTAATATTTATGAGACTCTTTGATGTGATATATCATATAGTAATAATGTCTAAACAATTACTTTATTTTTAATGTTACAGTAAGCGGCATATATAGTTTATCTACCTTTTCAAAGGCCTAATTAATATCACATCATGGTGGGCATAGTGTGATGACTTATCATGACCTCTTCTCTGAATTTAGAACATCCATGTGTGCTTCTGGATTAGATCAGTGGCGGGCAACTAAGTTTATATGGAAGGCCACATGTGCGGCCCTCTGCATCACTAAACCTTTTCAATCCATAGTGACATTTTTAATGAACAAAAATTACAGCAGGCATAGCTAGAAGGCATTATTTTTCATTTTTTAAATAACAAAACTGTTGTTTCAAATTATATTTCAAGCAGTAGGGCACACTGTGGTGTGGTAATGCACATTTTGTGTCATGTACAGTGCTGCTTGAAAGTATGTGAACCCTCCAGACATGGTCACTGTTTGTGCAACAAAAAACATTTAAAGAACCTTATTAACCTACATCGATCCTAAATCCCAATTTGTAAAGCACACCTTCCAATAGTAGACACACACACCAAAAGTAACAAAGGAGGTTTATGTGTCGTCCAACAACTTAAAATCTTACATTGGCATAAAGTATGGACCCTTGTAATTAGTAGCATTTGTGTTGCTCCTCTCCTTTGGCAGCCATACTCCAACTAAACGTCCTCCTGTAACCACTGAAACCAGTCTCTCACACCATCTCTTAATGTTGGGATTTTTTTTGGGCCCACTCCCGCCTCCTTGGGCAGACTCAGCCAGTTGAGAGACGTTGGAGGGACGATCTGTCTTGCATGTACGCAACTTTTCAAGGTCTCTCTCCCAACCCTCCCATGAATTCATTGCTATTCCACTTTTACAATTTTCGTCTGATTGTTAACGCATGCCATTTGTCCCAGAAAATGCTCCAGAGAGCCTGCAACTCCCTCCTAGAGGTGATGTGTGGTTGGCCTTTACCTGTTATTATTTTTCTGGTGCTTCTGGGTGATATTATTTGATGGCTTTCCACTCTAGCAAAGTTCTGTCATGTTTGAAGGCCCTCCATTTTAAATTTCTGTCGTACATGGATTTAGCTTGGCATCTTTTGGAGATGGTCTTATATATATACTAATCTTATAATCCTTTCCCAAGTAACCCTTATATCCCTTTCCGCTGCCTGCGGTATCTGGGTGGGTGGGGGAACTGTATTGACTAACCGCTCCCTCGTGCTTCTTCACTTTCCCTTCTCTCGGAGCTTCTCTTCATCCTTTTCTCTTTTCCTTTTTTATTGTTGGGACCACAGTGGTTCAGTTGTTTTCTGCTCCTCTCTCGTGTTAATTTAGTGCAAGGCCAAAACATTTTCCAGATTCTCATTTCAGTGGTCTGCTTAAGAGAAGTGATTAATTAAGGTCAGACCTCAATGTGTTCATCACCTGCGCTTTTTAACCTGGATCGACTTACCATGTCCGCTGGGGGTTCACCTCTTTTTTTGTCACATCACTAAGTCGCATGTTTCATGTATTTTTTG
>CM070032.1:45954832-45964931 GCA_036250615.1 Ptychadena robeensis | reverse complement strand
CCCCCCCCCCCCCCCCTAGTTTGGGAACCACTGCCATACACAAAGAGACAAATGAAATAAAAACGTGGTTTATCCTGGAGAAAAGGACAAACCTAGTTCCTACTAATCTGCTTCCAACAAGATGGTGTAGATAGGTAAAAACATGGTGAATAAGAAAAGTAATCCTTACAGTAATATACCCAGTACAGTACCTATCCAGGGGGTTGTCCAGCCATCAACATAGGCAAGAAGATATTTTTCTCATGGAAGATTTAATTGGCTGGGGTTTCCTCAGAAGTAAGGTGCTTTTTGTTTTTCCTTTTTATCGGTCAGTCCATCCAATACTGGTATTCATAGAAATCACCCAAGAGTTTCTTATGTACACTACGTACTTACGTTTCTGGCCATGGACACCCAAACCCGCCAGAAGAGCCAAAACTATGGCAGGAATTGTTTTAATTTGAAGTATGGCAATCAATACATCCCGGAAACAACAGGACAATCAGTTTGGCTTGGTTAAACCTTTGAGGTTGGACAGGATGAATGTTATTTTGTTTTCATTACCGGTTAGATATACAGAGCTTAAATTGTTCATGATAGTAGAGAACATGTTTAGATGTGACCACACCGAGATAATAACATTTCCTAGAGTCATTGCTGCCTAGCAGAGAAAGTGTATTTTAAAAAGTAGAGTGTGACTATAATCCCCATGAGGGGGCAGGAGGACCAAACCTATGTCATTTACTCATAATGCCCATTATATCACACATAGAACAGCATTACCACAGCATTTGTAGGGTTACAATGATGCCTCCACTCCAATGAAACACAATGTAATGGAACACTTCATACACATCAGTCCTAATAGCTCAATAGCAGGTAGACTGCAGTTCCTGGGTAGATAAGCCATCCTCCACTGTCCTGGGATGTGGTGTGAATATGAATGCATGCTGTCTCCATAGACGTTGAGCTGATCCATCAGCAGCATCAGCATCCTGATCCCTGGACATAACATCATCCACAACCCTGGATATCACAGCATGCTCATCCCTGGAAATCACAGCATCCTTAACCCTGAGCATTACAGCATTCCCATCCCTGGCCATGATATTATCACTATCCCTGGCCATCACAGCATTCCCATCCCTGGCCATCACATCATCCTCATCCCTGGCCATCACATCATCCTCATCCCTGGCCATAACAGTATCCCCATCCCTGGGCTATATGGCATGAGAGCCATTCATGGCCAGGAAAGGACCAAGCTGACATTTCACACCCCTTCTGCCCAACTTTCATTCTCTATACCCCTGGAAAGCACCAATAAGGCTCGTAAACACCCAATGGCATTGTGAGCATAGGGAAGGCAGGACAGGGATGCCCGTGCCAAGCAGCCCTTCCACCGACATGATTGCACCAGGGATGCTCCGTGCTTACCGTCCCAGCTCGGACTCCAGCTCGTAGTAATGGGCCAAGGTGTCCTTGTTGGAGCCATCGATCCAGTAATCGGGTGCAGCGCTGGCAGACCTGGAGGAAGTAGAGGAGGTAGAGGAGAAGGCTGTGGAAGAAGAGGAAGACGATGAGGATGAGGAGGGCAGAGTGACTTTCAGCATCTCGGGGAGATCCAGTAGGACAGGGCTGCCAGGAGGGGACTGACACGGGAACAGTCAGGACCGATCCCTGATCAATAGAGAGCAGATCCCAACCAATGGAGCAGCCGGAGGAGGAGGCTCGCTGATCGCCCGGGTACCTCCGAAATGCATGCTACACCACACAGGCAGCCGCCGCATCCCTGTAGACGTGCACCACCCCCTACTGGCCACTAGTTGCTGCTGTGCTCGGGCACGTCGTGCAATTGTGTGAAGAACATTAATTAGCAACAACAACCATTCTGAAGATGTGATTTTATATTTAACAAGTAACAGGAAAAAATAAAAAGCAACATTGTTATTGGCGGAAAGCCCTGGAAACGGAATGTAGCAAAACGTATGAGTCTTGTCATTGCCTTAGATGAACTGACCAACAAATGCAATAGGCAAGAAATGATACGCTGAACATGATTATTGCTTAAAATATGTCTGAAAAAAATGTTTGAAACACTTTCCTTACTTTCCTTCACCTTCCAAGCTGTGGACGCTGGGAAGGGAAATGACCTAACATCCTTTGGAGATTGGGAAAGTGCTCAATTGGGGAAGTGGTCAATGGTTGAGAATCAGTTGAAGTACGAAATGACATGGGGTCATGATTAATGCCCAATAAGTTCGTAGGAGCCATAGTGCCCATCCAAAATACCAGTGAAAACAATGATGCCGCATCATGGCTAAGAATGTTGTTGCTTTCTTGAATGTGGTTAATATGATGTTGTCAGTTGAAAAATACTATCCTGTCATTGATTTCAAGGGAAAGAATTGTGCCCCAGAGAGGGTTAACCAGTCCTATGTTTCCCGTCCTGCTCGCTGGCGAAAAGCAGCCTCCGTGCATCTGTGTACTAGCCAGAGAGGGGAGAGATTACAGCGTCCTCCTCCTTCCTGATGTGTAGATTGACGTCAGGTGTATACTAGTGACATCTTGTGGCTGAAGTTGATATTGAGTTGAGATTAAAGATCGAACACATAAAATAGCTGTACATGCAACCTCTCTTTATCATGTATACACTACTGTAAATGTTTTTATTGTCAAATGTATACGAAAAATTACCTAGTATGGGGCCAGTAAAAGAAATAGGGCCCAATCTACTGGGTCACCACGAGAAATATAGGCAATTAATAGTATCAGGGGAAGGAATAGCTCCCCACTGACAGTATCATCCTTCGATGAAAGTATTCAAACAAAAAAAACAAGCAAAGCGTCACTGTTTAAGCCCAAAAGTGATTTTTCTAGAATTAAAAATTTACTTTATTTAGAGTCTTATAAATCACATCAGACATTGACACTTTATTGCAAATAACAATTTTAGCATCAAAGAGAACAAGTGTGAGAAGCAGTGTTTGTTTTCAAATGTCGCTTTATGAAAAATCCATCCCTCGTAGGATCAATTCTGTGTGGGCAGTACGGCAACTTGATGACTCAACGAGATCTAGGTGGCAGCGTCAACTCACCCAGAAGACTGATAGTGAAATTCAATGTACTTTACTCTGGCCTGGTAGGTTACAGAGGGTGTTTTCTGAGGTTTCTTTTCAATAGAAAGCAATAAAGCTCTTAAAGGATCTATGAACCTGAAAAGGGGAATCTGAAACTAAAAGCAGAATTAGTATTGAATGTGTTACTAAGCCATGTCATACTAGTCACAAAAGTATCCCTAAAAGCCTTGATGTTTATGTGTCCATGGTAAGACAGACTACAATTGGAGAAAGTTAAGCACTGTTGCTACTCTCCCTAGGCATGGTCGTCCTGTAAAGATGACTGCAAGAGCACAGCATAGAATGCTTAATGAGGTAAAGAAAAATCCTAGCGTGTCAGCTAAAGACTTACAGAAATCTCTGGCACATGCTAACATTTTTGTTGACATACAGTATCTACAATAAGAAAAACATAAAACAAGAATGGAGTACATGGGAGGAAGCCATTGCTGTCCTTAAAATAAATTGCAGCACGTTTGAAGTTTGCAAACGAGCACCTGGATGTTCCAAAGCACTACTGGCAAAATATTCTGTGGATGGATGAAACCAAAATTGAGTTGTTTGGAAAAAACACACAACACTATGTGTGGAGAAAAAAAGGCACAGCCCACCAACATCAAAACTGTAAACATGGCGGAGGGAGCATCATGGTTTGGGGTTTGCTTTTTCTGCCTCAGGGCCTGGACGGATTGTTGTCATTGATGGAAAAATAAATTCCAGAGTTTATCAAGACATTTTGCAGGAAAACGTCAGACCAACTGCCAACTGAAGCTCCGCAGAGCATGGGTGATGCAACAGGACAATGACCATAAGTATACAAGTCATTTAACAAAAGAATGGCTTCAACAGAACAAAATACGCCTTCTGGAGTGGCCCAGTCAGAGTCCTGACCTCAACCCGATTGAAATGCTGTGGCATGACCTCAAAAGAACGATCCACACCAGACATCCCAAGAATATTGCTACACAGCTTTGTGAAGAGGAGTGGTCCACAATTACTCCAGATCTTTGTGCAGGTCTGATCTGCAACTACAGGAAACATTTGGTTGAGGTTATTGCTGCCAAAGGAGGGTCAACAGTTATTAAGTCCAAATGTTCACATACTTTTTCCACCCTGCACTGTGAATGTTTACATGTTATGTTCAATAAATACATGAAAACATATAATATTGTGTAGTATTATTTTGGGTAGACTGTGTTTTTCTATTGGTGTGACTTAGATGAAGTTCAGAGCACATTTTATGACCAATTCATGCAAAACTCCACATAATCCCCACATACTTTTTCTTGAAACTGTATATATACATTCATGTTGAAGTTACATGGAATATTCCAAATGTGAATTTTTATTGCAAATATCGGCACTTTGACTATTCACAAAGATCTTCAATATAGGTCTACATCTTCGTAATCGCAAATATTTGAGATTCTTTACACCAGTACCCGGAACTACCAGACATTGCATTTGCAATATGCGCATGTACAAGTGCTAATTTGAACAAAGAAGGTAATAATGACTGGAGACCACAAATTCTCAAATTTATTGCAAAAATTTGGCAAACAATTTGCGATATTTTTGCAAATGCGATTATTGCCTATGCCGCTCATCACTGTGACTGATTTTACTCATGAATGAAAACAATGTGTATAGTATTTCTCTCTTTTAGTTCATGATACTTATATGAAGGCACAAGTGCATTTACAGATGTCTTGCATGCAGCATTTCCTAGCTCTGACTTACACGCAAAATTTATTATAATTATACCCAATATACCTGTTCACATAACATTTTTGTTAAAGCATGTAAAGCAGATACACAGGAGCTTAATCAGTCATCACAAGCTGGAACACACATTTTTATTGCAGATTTAAATGTGTTGTGTTGTTACCAGAGGCAAAATTCACACCCAGGGAAAATTCAATTTAGATTCAGTTCAGTTGTGAACTCTTTGGGTTCTCTTCCTTTCCTGCATTTTTGGAGTTACAAGATGTAAGAAATTTCAACATGCTGCATTTTTGAGAACCACATATATTGTCACAAGTCCATTTCTGCAGTTTGTATAAATGAAAACCATACCAATCATAGAAAAATCACACTGGCACGGCTTTAAGTGTATGTACAGCTTACAATATTCAGGATACATATTAGATTGCTAAACTATCACCAGAATATTCTACAATATCCTGTATAGTTAGAATGCTGATGATTGTCATGTGATTTAATGCTTTAATTAAGACTTAAGCTGAATGAGACTTGGTAAGCAGTCCCATAAATACAGTACACACCATGCAGCTCCTATCACAACGAATGCAACACAATTAACAAGAGATCACTGTACTTCCACAGCAAGTCAGTCATACTACAGGGAGTGCAGAATTATTAGGCAAGTGGTATTTTTGAGGAATAATTTTATTATTGAACAACAACCATGTTCTCAATGAACCCAAAAAACTCAAAGAGGATGATGTGGTCAAAATACTCATTTGCCTAATAATTCTGCACTCCCCGTATGTACATATCATTACATTAAAAAGAACTTCGTTGTAGCTCTCAGTACTAGTGCCAGAATCAGTTAAACTTAGGGCTGCTGTCAGAAATCCTGGGGCCCCATACTCAGAAGTTTTTGCCCCCCCCCCCCGGAAAAAAAAAGTTGTATTTAACCATGTGCTAGCAAAAAAAATCCACTCTTCTCTTTCCAATGAAGTTGTGGAGGGGGTTGTGGGTGCTAGCAGACTGCTCATAAGAGGAGTCTTGGATGGGGAAGACGGAATGCCCTCGCCGGCCCCCATAGCTGCTCGGGCCCAGGACAGGATTGCCCCATTTCCCCCCTGATGGCGGCCCTGAGTGAATTCATACCTCAAGAAGTTCTAAATGCTTTAAAAGTGTTATAACCGTTGGGCATAACTACTTCAGAACTTATACTATAAAATACAATATTAAGCAGTGTGGGGGTTTATATGTCAGTATATCATGCCTTATGTATTGAGTCTGATAATATTGGTTTCAGTTTTATTTAAAACTTCCAATCCATGCTAGCAGCCTTCATTCATAAACACAAAATAACACAACAGTTTACTGTATTATATTACTTAAACCTAAAAAATTTATTTGCAGAGATCAATCGTGACAGCAGCATAGTTATGATGTATTTTGGATTAATCTGAAAGGCTAATTGGGTATACTCTGAAGGATGTTGCAGGCAGCAGAACGTTCTCCACTGTGTCTCCAAACTCTGTCACGTTTGTCACATTGTGAACCTGCTTTCATCTGTGAAAAGCATAGGGTGCCAGTGGTGAATTTGCCAATCTTGGTGTTCTATGGAAAATGCCAAACGTCCTGCAGGGTATTGGGCTGTAAGCACACCCACCACCTGTGGACGTCGGCCCTCATACCACCCTCATGGAGTCTGTTTCTGAGTCGTTTGAGCAGACACATGCACATTTGTGGCCCGCTGGAGGTCATTTTGCAGGACTCTGGAAGTGCTCCTCCTGTCTCTCCTTGACAAAGGCCGAGGTAGCAGCCCTGATGCCATGTTGTTGCCCTCCTACGGCCTCCTCCACGTCACCTGATGTACTGGCCTGTCTCCTGGTAGCACCTTCATGCTCTGGACACTATGACGTCAGACACAGCACACCTTCTTCCACAGCTCGCATTGCTGTGCCATCCTGGATGACCTGCACTACCTGAGCCAGTTGTGTGGGTTGTAGACTTGTTAAGAGTGAAAGCACCAACAGCATTCAAATCTGTCAATCTTCCTGTTTTGGCCGGGAAAGTCATTTTCTTTCTCGGGCAAATCCTGATTTCAAGAAATCCTAGATTTTTCCTGGATTCTTGCAATTGTGCTGATCTAGCAGGGAGAGGACGTAATTATCCCTCCTAATGTCCCACCCGCACATTATCAGCACAAGCGGGGTGGGACATAAGCAGGGAGAGTAACGCCCTTTCCCTGCTATATCAGCCGAGAAGTGACGTTAGTGACATAACCTTCGGTACATGGAACGCATAAGAACCACGATCAGTTTTTTCAAAATTGACAGCTATGTTCAAAAGTGACCAAAACATCAGCCAGAAACATAGGAAATTTCTACCTGTTGTCTATTCCATTTACACAACAGCATGTGACATTGATTGACAATCAGTGTTGCTAGCTAAGTGGACAGTCTGATTTCACATAAGTGTGACTGACTTGGAGTTACATTGTGTTGTTTCCTTTCTCTTGGAGCAGTGTATATTCTATCTGCCTACAGTTAACATTAGTATAAAATTTAAATGGAAATGATCCCTAAAGCCCTGCATACACCTTTAGATCACTCCATGCAATTTCCTTTAGATCTACCAACAACTATGTAGTGCCGGGTCCTCCCTGATAGAATACATAGTGATTGGAAGGTTTAGAAAGTTCCTCATATCACATGGTTTTGGAAAAAGAAAAGCTGATTGTAAAGCAATTGTATGGTAAGATTGTAAGGTGTATGAGGGCCTTAATTAATCTGTGATTAACCCCTATCAGATATGTTTCAATTCTTCTCTTATCTATTTTTCCATGTTATTTTGTAAACAAGTCACAACCTTTATAGGTAACTCTTTGCTTTATTTCTAAATACATTTCTCTTCTGTGTACCAGAGACAAAGCAACCTGTCCGATCTGTATTTGTCCTCCATTGATCTTCGGTTGAAGCTGGCCGAAGCTTGGCATGCGTGCTTGGGGTGATGGAGGACCTTGTCCTGGCACTGAAGACAATCACAGCTAATATTGGCTTCTGGCTGGGACAAGCAAGGATAAAGCACATCTAAAGGGATGCAGGCTGTGCCTTCTCTCGTGTAACATTGAATAAGATAAGAGACCCTGCTGGGCATGGACTGGCACCCAGCGCCCTTTTGCAATCAGCATGTGGATGCCAAACTCCAAATAGCAGGAAGCAGTCATGGCAGATTGCTTACATTGATGCCATCTATAATGATTTGACTGCTTGTCACTGGCTTCTTCTTTCACCATTTAAACTGTTGCCAGCTGTTTTCATGGTTGGCAGTGGTGGATGGAAGCCAAGGGTATTAATAGGCGAATTCTAAGTTTGTTTAGCTGAAGTGCTACCATCGCAACCCTGCTCAGCAGGCCTGCAGCTGCTGCTGGAATTATTCTAAAGTGGTCTCCTTCCCCTGATCTCATGAGGGTGTGTTATAGACACATGTGCCAGATAAGTACAAGTCCTAAAGGTCCTTATGGACTAGGTTACACCAATCCAACCTTTATATATGTGTATGTGCTTCTATGACACTCTCTGGATGAACTCTGGAAAAAAGTCAGTGATTGAGGGTTCAAACATTACTCACCCCAGAGGATGGTTCATACAAAACTTTCATAAACAAACAATTAAAGGGGTAATAAACCCTCATGTTAAAAAATAACTATTACAACCTATAAGCAATGCTTAATAAATATAAGACTTTTCTTAAAATAAAAACAACTTACTATTATTCGAGGTTCCTTGCTCAGTCAGTGCACCAACACTTTCTGTATGGGGAGAGCGCCCTCCTGTCTATACAGGGGCTCCTCACTTGGACTACATGTTCCAAGAACACTTGTGTGAGTTACTTGCTGCACATGTACGCCTGAACTTTGGGCTTGCATGTACAGCAGTGGCTACATAGAATGCAAATAGCTAAGATAGCCTCCTGATGCACATGTCACTGGGCTTTGTAAATGACAACAAATGCTGGAGATGCAAACAAACACATGAAAGGAATTAAAGGCTAAGTGTATGTACATTTTTACATGAGGGTTTGAAGTTCGGCATATGCAACCTTGTACATTAGTAGAAAAGCCAGTTACAAGAAAGATCATTAGGTGGCTCAGGCCAAGCATGCTATTTAATACAGTGCATACAGAAAGTAGTCACATTTTGTTGTTATTCCTTATTCCAAAATGGATTACATTCATTGTTTTCCTCAGAATTCTACACACAACACCACATTATATCCATGTGAAAAGTTTTGGCAAATGTATTAAAAATAACTGAGAAGTCACATGTACATAAGTATTCACAGCCTTTGCTCAGTACTTTGTTGATAAACCTTTGGCAGCAATTACAGCCTCAAGTCTTTTAAAATATGATGCCACAAGCTTGGCCAACCTATCCTTGGCCAGTTTTTCCCATTCCACTTTGCAGCACCTCTCAAGCTCCATCATGTTGGATGGAAAACTTTGATACACATGTCATGTCTGATCACAAACCTAGAAATGGAATTGTCTGTAGATCTCCTATACAGAATATACAGGCACACATCTGGGAAAGGTTACAGAAATATTTCAGCTTTTTTGAAGGTTTCAATGAGCACAATGGCCTCCATCATCCAGAAGTTGCATGTGTGTAGACCTAGTTGTAGCTGTTAGGGTAAATAAGAACAATGACAGAGGCGCACAACCTAGTACAACAATTGGTTAAATAATGTGGAATAGGATAAGATAAAACAAATTGAAACAAAACAACAGACAAGATACTCACATTGAGAGAGGTTTTCAAGGGTGGATCTCTCAGGACCAGAGGACCTCACTTCCTGGTTGGGGATGAGATCACTTCCTGCTTACAGATACTGGGGGCTCAATAGGAACAATGGGACGCGTTTTGAGCAGATGCTCTTTTTCAACCATAGGGGCACCAACTGAGGGCCTTTCTGGCCACTGCTATCACTATAGCTGTGTAATCACTGCTGAAGGTTGTGGACAACTACCCATTATCTTTCGTAGCTGTTAGGGTGATGATAAGGAACAGCAAAAATTGTCTGAAATGTGAGTGCTACTTCCCCGTGTTAGCAGGCCCCTGAGGTCAAGACCAATTCCCCTTTTGAGTAGTCATTACCATCAAATAGTTCCTTGATGATCCAATAATTTCTGGACTCACCACTGAACATGAAAAATCAATGAGCAATGATGGTATGGAATTTTTAATAAGCTAAGAAAGATGATGGGTAGTTGCGCACAACCTTTAGCAGTGATTACACAG
>CM070032.1:45922710-45947431 GCA_036250615.1 Ptychadena robeensis | reverse complement strand
CTTCTCTAATGACTTCAGTTAGCCAATGAACGGTATCACTTGAACTCCAAACTTGCTGTAATTATCGATAGCTAACATGGTACAACACTCTACTATTGTCCACAGTGTAAAAGAGACAAAATTCAGTGACGGGGAGATTGTGGAGACAGCCTCCTCATAGAATAAAATGATTGCTCCATACGGGCTGATTTAGCAGTGGAGTCACAACACGTTAGGGCATGATGATGATAAAGCCATCTCAAAGATTACATGTGAATTGTGTTGACACACTATGCTTTTGCTAATTAGTGTTTATAATCACTATGTAGTACAGAACATAACAGAGAGGTTCATTGCTATTATAAAAGACCGTTATGCAAGTTTCACCTCTAAAAAATTGAACAAAATGAATTCTAAATAGAAAAGGAGGGCCCTGCAAGAAAAGTTTTCAAAACCAATGACTTAGATACAATTTATCAATCTAAACATAATAATGATAATTTAAGTCTGAAAATGTGGCAAAAGCGTTGATGCGTTTTAAAATATATATTGCTGACTAAAGCCCCCCATACACCTTAAGATTGATCCATACAATGTCCATTAGATGTACCAACAACTGTGTAGTATAGTGGCCTCCCTGACAGAATACATAGTGATTGGAAGGTTTAGAAAGGTCCTCATATTACATGGTTTTGGTAGAAGAAAAGTTGATTGTACAGAAATTGTATGGTAAGATTGTAAGGTGTATGGGGCCTTACTATGTTAATGAAGAGAAAATGTGTTAAAAAAAAAGGTGTTAATAAAGCAAAGCAGAAAATAAAAAAGAAGGGCTCTGCGATCTATCAGGCAAATCCTGGTGCAGAGTATATCTTGCATACCTTGCTTCATTAACCTAGTATAAGATGTTTTACCGCACTTACACAGCCATCTACTGTATGCTTCATCAAAAAACAGTATAACATGACATGAGACATATAACGTGATTGTATAAATCCAGGTATCTCTCCAGGTCTTGGTGATGATCACAAACGGCTGATACCAATTGACGTAACCCAAGACCATTGTGAAAATAGTAGAGTGTTGGTGATTGAATGTGGTTTTCCAACATGTTGGAAACCCATTCAATCGAGGTACTTCGAGGGGGCTCTATTGAACCCCCTCGAAGGACAGCACACACAGGAAGGATTGTAAGCAGATTCGAGTACAATCAATCACCGTGACCGCGCACGTTGATTGATTGTACTTGAATGGTTTTACAAATCTACCCGTGTATGCCTAGCTTAAGGCACAGAACAATCATTTCTCTCATGTGTGAAACTTGAATAGACCTCTTTATAGAGGGAAAACTATTTATATGATAATACTGCATATAGTGGTATAGTAATATAGTGGAGCCTAGGACCGCACAAATTTTTTGGGTGATTTATGTAAGTAACGCATCACCAAATATTATTCTGTTAAACTAGGTTTTTTCATCTACTTTTAAGATGTGTTGCAAAAATCGGAATATTTTCATTCATATAGAAACATTTCAAAAGGAGTTGACCCCATTGTATATCTATCCATCTCAATGTATAGCACGCAGTATTAGACAATTGCTGCGCAGACACACATCTTCACACAGAAAACTGGGACAAGCGAGCAAGACCTATTATCCTCATTTTCTGTGGAAGATTACAAGTGGTCACTGTGCCCTGTGAAGGATTTGTGTTACAATGGGAATAAATTCTACACTGTATATGGCTATATAGAAACTACTGTATCTTATTTCAGTTTCATTCATATTATATAAACTAAAAACTTCTTTCATTTAACAAAGAAACAATGCTGTCCTGTCCGCAGGGCTGTAACAACTCAAACTGGTAAAATGATACATTGTGATATGATTTGTCACCAACAATCCTGTTTTACCTCTGTCTGAACCCATGTGATTAATTTTCTCACATGAGAGGTCACATTTGTCAAATGGATTGTTACATAGTAGAGCATATGGGCCCCGCTTCGTGTTAATTGGCATCCTCTTTGGTCCTCCACTTGAAGCCCCTGACCTAATGCAGAGGAACTGACCTGTCCGCCAATCCCCCGCCAACATGTCCTGGCCCCCACAGCTCCTGGCTGCCTAATCTTTGTTTTTTGGATATCTCCAACATGTAGATACATTTATGCAGCACTGCCATCCAGTGGACTAATTTTATAATTAGTAGAGTGTTGTACCATGTTAGCTATCGATAAATACAGCAAGTTTGGAGTTCAAGTGATACCGTTTATTGGCTAACTGAAGTCATTAGAGAAGCAAGCTTTTGGGATCTCGCAGATCCCTTCTTCATGGTTAATTAAAAATAAATACTTAATTTCAGCAATTCCACCATTTGACTTTGTGAATTAGTTACAAAGCCCTTGAAACGGTTATCTCCCAAATAGCTGGAGATGTAGAGAAGGGTTAGTGAAACAATATAAAAAGGAAAGTATTGCTTTAGCAAATTTAGTTTTTTAATGAACAAAGAAAGGTCATTAAGGAGACGAACATATGTGAGGGCAGTGACAGACAGGCATATCTCTAATCTCAGCTTTGCATTAAAACGAATAAGACTATAGAGAACCATTATAAATGGCCCAAGTGGCCACTCGCGATATCCCATCCCAAGTTTACTACTGCAAGCCTGGCAGATAAAGATGGAATCTCTCATGTGATTCCAGAGAACAGCAGGTAAGTATATATTTTAGGATTGTGAGGCACTAAGCCACCCTCATACCAGCTCAGGGGTTAGTCAAAATACATATATATTTTTTAGATTTTGAGTATACATCCACTGTAAGAGGGCCACATCATCCACAGGTCATACAGAGCTTGGCACCAGTAAAGGGTTTTTAGGAATCAGTGAAATTTGTCACTCTAGAAGGGCACATTTAAATATACCAATATTCCCATCAGAAGGTTCTCACAATAAATACCAACTAAAAAACAGTTCTGCTATTGCAGTGGTTCCCAAACTTACCTTGCAGGGCCCCCCTTTTCTGTTAAGGAACATTATCTCGCCCCCCTCCCC
Source organism: Ptychadena robeensis (assembly GCA_036250615.1). NCBI lineage: Eukaryota > Metazoa > Chordata > Amphibia > Anura > Ptychadenidae > Ptychadena > Ptychadena robeensis. The sequence goes on along the minus strand of CM070032.1, from coordinate 45,944,405 downwards.
ATTCAAACACAGGTTCAGAATGAGTTTGGGAACCACTGAGCTATTGCAATGTGTATTTTGTTTTTCATTTTATAATTTTTACAGCATTGCCACACAGGCAACCCAATGATTCTTTGTTTCAGCGTTGCAGTTCCAGTCTTGATTTTATCAATACTTAAACACTGCAAGTTAATTGTTCAATAAGCAGGTAAGTGAGCCAGAAAACTACAGATGAAACAAAAAAGGGCTGCCAAGTATAAGGTTTGTGACAAGTGAGTGCATAAGTGAGGATCCTGCCATAGTAAGTACTGTGCTGGCTGCCATTTGAACCTGCGTCAGCTGGCTTAGAAAGACCAAAAATGAGTATTTCGAATAAGCCTGTTGCCTCACTATAAAAGAATGAAGTTACTGAACTACAAATGAGCAGTCATAAAGGAAGTGCTTATAGAGAAGATTAGCCCCATAAAGATCAACAAGATGCTATGCATGTTGTCCAACAAGTGTAAAGGTATAGGGAGTGCAGACACCTGCTATTCAATGGGCCAGCTAACCACTATATATTGCGATGCATTGTGTTGCAATGAGTTTTGGCACATTGTCTTCTATTTCTGTGTTTTATAGCTCACATTAATAGAAGAACATTAAAACGATTACACCATGGAGGGATGAACATTGTCTGCAACAATAAACTTGCAAAAAAATAAATACATGCACAGTGCAGAGTCCACCTTCCAGCCCATGTCGTGCCATCTGCAAAATTCTAAGAATAATGTAGTTTCAGCAGGCATTAAATTGCCCACCTAATGTCTGAGGAGAAGATGGTTACAGTGGTACCCAGAGCAGTGTCAGCAGCGATTCAAGAAACTTAAGCCAGTCTCTGTTATGGTCACATCATGGTTATATGCTCTTACAACTAGATCTTGAATACACAATCTGTATATGTAAATTAAGTCAGCCCCTACTCCCAGCCCCGGTACGGGCCAACGCATCAGAGTACATAGTACTCCGCTTGAATTTGCTGCCCCTCCCCTGTGAACATGGGCTGGGAAACAGACACCCCACCATTATAATTGAGGTCTATGGAGAGCGCCTCCCCCTTCGGCGTCACCGGTTTGGGTACCACAGAAATGCTGGGGCAATCTAGAGAAGCGCTGCAACTTTCCAGGGGGTATATTCATGGTTTGTCCAATCCCTGCCCCAGTAGCAGTTGAGCCAAACCCAAACTGGGTTCATCCCAACCACTAGGGAGGCTAAAGTACTGCTATAGCTTTATTTCCTAATCTCCATTCCTATGTTATGAATTGACCATCCTTTTAATAGTATACAACATCAGCGGTGAAATAAAAGAATTAACGCATATGTGAAAAGGTCCAAACATTTATTGGATCTGCACATTCTTGTACTTGTTTTTTTGACATAAAAAATATTCTGCATAGTTAGAGAGTATAAACACTGGATTTGTTTTATAAATACAGATCTTCGGAATCTTACATGCTTGTAGTTCTGTGTAACTTGGAAATCATTTCTTTGCAGATGGTGCTGAAGCGGAGTAACGAGATGCATAATATCCTACATTAGCATACAAATTGCATACAGACTAAAGACGAGCCAATCAGCTAGAGCAGCCGCAGAGTTTGATTAGCTCCATTGAATCTCGATGCAATTTACAAGATAAAATACATTTGCATCTCAATATTCTCTAGAAGTTATGCCTGCCATACACACGCGATGTGTGCAGGCAGACTACCCCCGATGTCGCTCCGGGAGGCTAACGTGATGACGTCATCACGTTAGCCTCCCATTGCATTCTGGGGCCCCACAATCGGCCAGGCACCCTTTGTGTGCCGGCCATAAGCAGCGATGGAGACGCCGTCTTCATTGCTGCTTATGGCAATCGGCTCCCATCGGCTCAGATTTTCCGACATGTCGGATCTCTGGCCGGCCGAGAAGTGGGGCGACAGGCATCTGTCGCCCCATGTGGGGACATGCCGATAAACGGCCGGATTTTAACCTGACCGACGGCGAGAGCGCGCACGCCCGTCGGTCAGATTAAAATCCGGCCGTTTATCGGTATGTGTATGGCCAGCATTACTGAGCACCTTAATCTTTCAACAGACACAGTTCATTGAAACACTTCTACAAAGATATATACAAAGTGAATTTAAAACAAAATGTTAAATATCCATTAGTATGGACAATTACAAATATTTTTCTGAAGAAAGGCACAGTTCATATCATCCCAGGTCTTCACTGTACTAAAGATCATATCAACAAGCCATGACACAAAGCATGTTTCACAATAACGCACTTTTCATGTAGTTTAGTACACACAAGCTCTGATTAAACAAGGTCTGTATGTGCCGCCACGTCTCGTCTAGATCTGATGATAATGTGGAAATCTCGTCTAATAACTTTGGCTCAGATGAAATAAACCGCAGATGAACCTAGAAAGAATGCAAAGGACATGATTAAGAACAAAAAATGTTGTAAAGAAGACACCCGGTTACTTCTACACTATGTTGGTTCATTAGTCATTCTGACATCACCAATGATGATGCACGTAATGCAGTTTAACCTCCCCAGCGGTTGAGACTAAACCAGTTTGCCACTGCTTGGGTTTGTTATAACTTCTAGAGGAGCGGGAATGGGGTAAACCCAATATGACCCCAGAAACCTGCGGCCATAGAGAGTCACTGTCCATTTTGCGCCAACGGTGACACTGAAGGGACGGGGTCACGCCATAGACCTCCATATTAATGGAAAGGCATTGGTTATCCAGCCAACGTCGTCTGTGTCAATGACAGTGGCGGGTACTCTGCTGCGTTCGCCCATACAGCACGCTAGAGAGGTTAACAGCCGAGCTGTTCTAAAAGAAACAAAATTTAATAAGATTCTAATAATGCATATAAAATGGGGTTCAGAAATGATTATGAAGCGACACATCATCTGGCACTAACAACTTACCCATGAGTAGCTATTTACATATGAGAGAGGAATGTGTCACTTTTATTGCAGCGCAAAATGTTAATGTTAATACTCACTCATGCTATTTAAATTAGCCTCAACTTACCCAGCTACTTACATAAGGGAGCAGTTACATTAAATATACCAGCCACAGACTGAGCTCACAACAGTAATAGCTGATTGAGTTGATGTTATTTTAAAAGCATGTATCTAGAGTCATGCAAGGGCAATAACCACAGCTGCAATATAAAAGTAAGCGTTGCCATTCTAGAACAGGAGAGTATAATCAGCAAAATTACAAGGTGAACAGAAAATATTAAAACAAATGCAGACACCACATCTAAGGATATGTATGCTGCAATACATTTACCGGAGGATCTCCATAATATAAAATCAGAGTTCCACAACTGGCTGAAAAATACATTACAGTGGGTCACCAATTACCTTGAGGAATAAAGCAAGGTATGCCTGTGCAACTTCAAAATCCCGTTTTGTTTCCAACATGTTCCCAATCATCCGCAAAAAGCTCTGCATCACATCAACAGAGCCGCCGCCTTCTGGAGCCAGGTTCCTTATCTCTGTGTCAACACTGGAAGGTCCCATCTCCTTTATGGTTTTCAGTGGAATATCATCTGCGGATGAAGCACAAATCATTTCACATTAGATAGCGAATGCTGAGTCTAAGAATCTGGTAAAGCTTTGGTACTGAAACCTGGTACTTCTATTAAGGACTTTTTACCACTCACATTTTAGATGTTATGTACAGGGGTGCACATAACTGGTACGCATATTGGTCTAAAAACCCGCTCTGCAAACCTGTTCTGTCCTTCCAAATCGCATCTGCGGACTACACAGACACGGGGCAGATTGACGGGGCTTCTGCCACCCCCCCCTCTCCTCCTTTCCTGCTATGTGAGGAGCTCTGCTTGTGTTGTTTTCTAAATACAAGCATCAGAGGGGGGCATGTCAGGTAGGAGGAAGCTGATAGGCTCAGCACTAGAGCCTTAGAGTCTTTGCTGCCACGCCCCCCGTGTTCCCGAGGCAGGTGAGATGGTGTGTGTGTGTGTGAGATCAGGGGGTAGTGTGTGTGTGATCATGATCAGGGGGTTGCAGTTAGGGGTGTCAAATTGGGAATGCAAATTACTAATTCAAACACAGGTGACCTGTGGATGGAGGCAGCTAATCGGAGGCTCAATCAGGAACAGTGAGTTCGATCTGCAGCAGAACCTACCATGCAGGAGGGTGACGCAGAGGACAGTAAGTAGACCACTCTACATATGGGGCGAGTACCAAACATTATCTCCTGGTACTGAGGAGGATCACTAAAAAAGTTATGTGCACCTCTGTGTATATATTTGTCCATGGTTTCTTTAATACAGTTTTGTTTAGTATGTATATTGGACGAGCATGAAATAGGATTGTTTTATCCAGTCAGCAGGAGACACACATGGCTCCTTTTTACATTTTTATCATGACATACACTAGATAACTAGCTAAAGATCAATATATAATGTATTTAAATTTTTTAAAGGAGATCAACAGAACGGGAAAACAAGAATATTTGAAGTGTTTAAGCATTAACACCCCTAGCGGTGTGCCTGTACCACACCATTTTTAACAGGGCAGTATGGGCAATCGCAGCAGAGTGCAATGTATTCTGCTCCTAATTCTCGCCCTCCCCCTGCTCACTTCACCGCCATTAACATGGAGGTCTATGGCATGGCGTTCCCAGCAACTCAGAAATGAGAATAGCCACAGCTTTTCAGAAATGTGGGGCGGTCATAACATCACGGCTTCCTTCTCACACATCAGGGAAGGGGGGCACATCATGCATCTCTTCCCTCTTCGGCCGACAGCCAGACCCCCGACTGTGTGTGTCTGCCATGATGGGCTCCTTGCCTGCCTTTCAGGGCACTGAGCCGTAATGTCTCGGTTGGCCATTCAAGCGGCTGACTCATGCAGGCGCATGAGACCCCCCAAAAATATTACACCACACATTCGAACCATAACACACACCCTCATTCCCCCTCCCCTCCTACACTTTTGGGGAATAAAAAGTGAGTCTTATGGTCTGAAAAATATATTAGATCTACAAATAGCTGTATAACTGGTGTCTTAGTCTAAAATTCCAGTAAGGGGTAGCTATGTCTGTTTTATCATTTCAACATTTCAGAATAAATAGCAAACAGTAATAATTGGGACTTACAGTTTTGACGATCAAGAGCCTCCTCAAGCTGGACACAGAAAGCGGATTTCTGTCCAAGAACTCCAAGATTCACAATTTTTGACTAAAAATAAAAGTAAACAATACAGCCCCATTCACATTATGATACTATGATAGAGTATTTATTGGTATTTTACAAAGCATACAATAATTAATTTACAAAATCATAGAATAATCTAATAAAAATCTGTTCAATGAAGCATAGCCCAGATTTGGTACAGTGTCTAAAGCCTTTATTCATTTGAAAATAAAAGCCATGATCTTCAACTGTTTATTCAAAGCAGATTTCTATTGTGTTAACACTTCTGCAGGTTAACAATAAAGATGAGGGCAAAGCACCACAGATGAAATTTTTACCTCGAAGCTGGTCTCTACTGATCACAAAATTAAAACCCCATCCTAAAATTCAGGACACTATCACACTTGCTAACCACGTAAGTGGTTACCAGCGAAAAAAAAAATGCATGTTGCACTGCAAAAATGCATACTGTTTTGGTAATGCACAGCATTTCACCACTAGCAGGGCTAGGCAGGTTCACAGCCTTCCTATGCACTGTACAGCACCGCTGTCAGTGTGAGCAAGCCCTCGATTCTCTCTTGGGCTACCAAAATAGTTCCAACTTCAAGACTTCTGAAGGTGCAGAATATGAAACCGTTACTATAACAGCAGATCCTACAAGTTAAGTGGGGCTTGAATGGATTGGACTTTTTTCCACCAATATCACCCCAGGTAGCAGACACACACCAGATGATCTAAAAGAAAATGTGGTTTCCTTTCTATGGTGCATCAGAGGACAGGGGTTACACAAAGGCACTCTGATTTATCTGCTGCTACACAGCCTCGTACACTTTAAACTGCAATAAGATATCCAGCTAACTTTCCTCTGTTGTATATGCATAAATGAGCCTTGGGTGTCTATGACAATCCTACACCTCATCTACAATTGCGTCCTTTCCTTGGACCACCGATGCACTAAATCAGGGGTGTGCAAACTTTTTGACTCCTAGGCAACATTGGCTTCTCAAATTTGAAGCTGGACCAAGAGCCTGTAATGGCCAGCCTGCCATAGGTGTTCCAATTCCACGCATCGCCAGCATCATTAATGATGGCGGTGATGTGTGATAGGTAACATGTAACAGGAAAATTGTTATCTTTTTCAATCTCCTGCACTTAAAATACGATGAGAATGCGCCCAGTGTCATGATCATGTCACTGCATTGTCCCAAAGGCAATGTTTGGACATCTCTAGGCAGAACATGTTTTGATTTCCAGTCGTTAAGATGCTCCGACACATTCTTGCTCTTCTCTGTATTGCTCAAACTTATTTAAGGTTTTAGCAAATCAAGGAAGTTGATTTTGAACATCTAATATACCCAATCTCTAACTAAAATATTCCACCGCAGCAGGGAACACCATAATGGAGAAATTTCTGAACATGCCACTTAGTCAAATTTAAATGCAGAAATTTCTGAACATGCCACTTAGTCAAATTTATTTTATGAGTTAGACATAGCAACTCAGTAAGTCTTCCAAAAGCACCTGTGTCTGTCCAATAAAAAAAAATGCTTACTTGAGGATCTTCCTCCTGAGCCTCAGTGCCAAAGCGTGGGACAAGTCCTGGAAGAGTCGGGATAAAAAATGGTGCAGATTTAGGAACCTTTGGTGGCTCTTTGGGTTTGTTTCTTCTCTTAAAAGGGAAAAAAGAAAAAAAAACAGTTGTTATATTTTTATATCTACTACATCTACCTTTATCCTACCAACATTTAAGTAACATTTTAAGCCATTCCCATTGGTTCACTTCTATACGCAAATATAAACATAACTTTACACAAACCTAAAACACTGACTGACTAGAAAGCAATGTAGGTCTAGATTTTCTGATCAGTACTGAAATTATTGGATCGGTATAATCTTTGAAAGTGTAAAACAATATTACATTCCAAAGGATTAAACAACATGGTACCTTAATGACATCGAGGTTCAGGAGATTCTTCCATCTTGACTCTGGTAACAGTGATAAGGTCACCAACTGCTCTGCCAGCTGTTCTGGAGACTCATATTCCATCATATCATCACTGGGGTCTTCCCTTACTTCTAGTTCATGTTCTTTAGCACAAAGAAGATTGCAATGTTATACATTAAATTCAAACAATCCATAATATACATTTGTAAAATTAGTAATCCAAGATAAAAAAAAATAAAAAACTACCCTTGAATATTGCCCATCCATTTGTTTTATTTATTCCAATGAACATACTTCTCAAGAGGACCTTTGGAGCTGGAAAACAGCTTTTTATTTGCACCATTCTCCCTCCGGACTATATATAGGGTCATACTATAAAGCCATAGAGTTCTGTCTATTTGATCACCTATATGTTTGGACTGTAAAACCGCACATAAGCCTCAACCACAATAAAGATCACTATGCAAGCAGGGTTTTGAAAAAAGTCTCTCCCAAAAGGGTTCGATTATGACCTTGTGCAATACATGCACTGTTTAAGTGGTCACATCACACACCAACCTTTTAAATAAAAAAACAGGCGCCCATTTCCCCACTCTGCAAGGTAAGATTTAAATTTTGTTTGAAAAGCACCAGGAAAATGATGCCTCTCAATATATACAATCATTTCTTTGAAGCCACTTTTCATTGCAACAGCTCTCACACAATGAACATGCGGATGCTGAGACGACCAGGAGCTTGTGACATCCTTTCAAAATTATCATATTTGTCCCAAGTCTACCTTATATTAGAGCAGTATGGTCACAATAATGATTTACAAGCTTGTAGCCTGTTGTAATCTGAAAAAATAAAATCAGTGCCACCACCTATCTTCAGGACAGATAAAGTTGAGACACGTCATATAGTTCTACTTAACTTGGCTAAAACTGAATGGTTAGGGGTTGGTCACACTAGCCGCACTGCGCCTGGGGCTCCCATACAAGTGTATGGAAGACATGTGCGCTGCGCCAGCAAAAGTGCATGCTGTGGGGAAACCTTGCACGTTAATACAAATACAAGCCTAGTGCGAAACCTTGTGTTAATCGTGGACACACTGTATAGTAGTACTGCACCGAACGGCAGCTTTAGCGCAGTAAGTGTGAACAAGCCCTTACTGTGTAAGCCTGTCCAAACCTTTAAGTCGTATTGGGAAGGAAGACAGTTCTGGATTATGTTTGAATAGGTTTTGTTTTTTCTTATTACACTCACATTGATTGGATACTGCAATTCTATTTTACATATATGCAAGATAAGAGAACACTTGCCTTCAATTTCATTAGACGTTCCAGGAAGCATAACCACAAGAGGCTCATAATCTGATGGAAGAGGGCGTAACGAGATCAAAGAGAAGAGTGACTTGTTTGACCTGTTGATAGGAAAAGAGCAATGTAAACTCAAAGACAGTCAGGTAAATGCCGGTATATTGATAAAGTAAAGAAGGTAAAACTAAAGAGTTCACTTAGGGCTCATTAACACAAGGTGTCCACGTCGGTGTTCTGGCGTTCCACCCAAATAAACGGTCCAATGGTATGGCTGACAGACAGCCGCAAGATTCGCCTGGATAAGTTTTTCCATCCTTTTATTAGGGCAACGGCACACGGGTCAATGAAACCACCCCCGGAACCTTAGAAAATGTAAAGAAATTTAACATGGTATTAAGAGCAGCTATATAGGGAGGGAAAAGCCAGGGTGGGTCAAAACACCCATCAAGAGGAAAACTCAGGAACCGTGGTTGAACAAGCACATGGACTAATTTACATACTGCATCCACCAACACCAAATACTAAAGAGGAGGTAACTAAGGTAACCTATTGACCCTAAATGAAAAAGTAGAAGAAAGAGGGGGATTTTTTTGAGGTGGTTCAACCAACATGTAGTTGTTGGGACCATGGGGCTGTTAGTGGCACTCACATAAATACTATAATGTTTTCCATAGCAGTGATCGAGAGTTTAAAGATAAAAGCATGATTTTAGTTACAACATGAGTTTAAAAAAGGACAAAACATCCAGAATACAAAAATTCAGGACATATGGTACAGACTATTGATCAGGACAGGATGTACAGACTTGATCAGACCTTCATATTGCATAACAAGAATAGGTGCACTAGTGAAGGAGAGGCTGGAGGTCACCACCAGATCTTGTAGTATAGAAAGAAACTCCTAACGCGTTACGGCCGCCCGACGGGGCTTCCTCAGGGAGTTACGGGAAGGGGTACTAAGTACCTTAAGCGTTGTGAATATATAATTACGTTTTTTTTAAAAAAGGCGGCGGGTCCACAAGAGGGAGAGGATTATTCCTTGTGAGAAGGGGATTTCACTGACGCAAGTCGCGTTGAGCTCATGACACCTAAGAGAAGAAAAACCAGTCGATGGCTCGTGGTATCTGGTCGCGTCTCTGTCAGTCAGTGCGTCCTTGAATGTATATACATCATATTTAAAGGTAGTCAGTCTGTCGTCCGGTCCCATCACATCGCGGTCGCCATTCATTCGTGTGTCCGTGTCCAGGTCCCAGGACCTGACACACCACGAATGACTGGCGACCCGCACTGACCTGGCACCCGACGCATACTGACTACCTTTAATCATATGATATCATACAACAAGACGCCACGAATGACCTGAGAGCCAACACAGATCCATCGCTAACGACCACGACTTGTTTCCCTTCTCTCAGCGTGTTCATTGAGCTCAAACGCCACTTGACTGTCAGTAATCCCCCTCTCACCAAGATCCCTCTTCCCCCCTGGGGAGGTTTTTCTAAAAACGTAACTTATACCCCACCGCTTAAGGTACTATGTTCCCCGTACTCCCTGAGAGCCCACGTTGGGGGCTACCGTAGAGTTCTTTCTACTACAGATCGGGGGGACCCTAATTCTCCCTCGTGCACCTATTGTAATGCAATATCAGGCTATCAAAGTCTGTACCAATCCATCTGATCAATAGTCTGACAATCATGCCGATTTTTGTATATGTATTTTTGTCTTTTTTTAATTCATTTGTATAAACATCATGCTTTACTCTTACATCTAGTATCATGGTATTTGGAAAACCGATAAGTTATGATTGAGTGCCACTAACACCCCATGGTCACCAAACTCATTTGTTGAACCATCAAAATCCCTCTTTTCTTCTATCCATAGTTACTGGGTGCGGCACACACGCTTAGTTGAAGAATTTTAAGCTATCATCACCCAGCTTTGTAAAAGAAAAAGGGCCTGATAAGTCCGACCTGCACTCCTGTGTGCGATTGTACCTTTTCTCCAACCCAATACCTGGAAAACGCAAAATGGCACTGCCTCTACTTAGCTCACAACCCCACGTAAGCACATCAGGAATTCATTTATTCTGCCCAGCCCCCTCCAAAAAAAAAAAAACGTGTGGTCTCGATCTTACTCTCAAATATGGTCTTATAGAAGGAGCCTCAGGCTGCAGACATGGGAGGGTGACCAAGAGGCGTACTTCTAGTCTATTTACAACAAACATCCTTTCTTCTAACCGCAGTATAATTCAACTCTGATAACGTCTATTTACTATAGATATAGAAGCATAACACAAGGGAATACTTCTTTGACATGATACAACATACCACAAGTAAATACCAAGGCACCCTGCGCATGGCCAGAAACTCCAGTGGGACATTGTGAGACGACGACACGGATCCAACAGGAAACCGTCATGACTTAAGAAATACAAAAAATCATGACATGGAAATAGCAAGTGTCCACCACATAGCACCAACTGCCCAGGGAGGAACTGCACATTGGCTGTAGTCAACTACAGCTTGCCAACAAAACACGGACCAACAAAGGTTCGTAACAAATTGAATATTTCAATGAGCACACTATTTACTATCTTAAATTTTTATGTTCTCTCACAGCCACACCGTTGAACCCCCAGTCTCATACCCAGTACACCCAGAAATTCGAGTTATAACAACCGCTGAGACTACCCGTAGTGCATATCAACCTTCTCATATTCCACCGAACATTCCCACCGTGCTTTCTCTCGCAGATTTACCCATACATATCGCCTCTGCATTCCAACCCCATCTCCAACACCCTTAAGACCCCAGTTTATTTTGGATTAGACACGTTTTTCGCTAACGATCCCCTAACCAAAGACCCGCCAATATTCATTTGTTTAAAATTGAAAACTCTCATGCATACCCCTATTCGCCACCACCACCCAAAATGGTGTCACTAGGAGCAGACTTCAGTGTCTCTTCTACTTACACAAGCCAGAGAGGGAAGGGGGGGGGGGGGGATCTGCACTCCGGTCTCCCGTCACTTCTCTCGGCGTGTGTGAGCAAGCTCGGCCAGTGCGCTTGCTCCCCCCACGCTTGCTATATTGCGAGGCTCTGCGAAATAGCCAATACAGTTCAGGCTCCCCACATTCCTCCCGGCAGATCAAACACACACTGACATAGCCCATCAGCTGTGACTCTCTCGGCACACAGCAGGTGCCTGATTGAATCACAGAGCTAATCCTCTCCCCTCCTGCACACCATCTGACTATCTGCCGGAGAACTCGGGGAGCCCGTTTGCACATTCGGACCATAACGCAGGCACTACCCCCCAATTGAGGGTAAAGTGCGTCTTATGGATCCGAAAAATACGGTAATTTACATTCCCAATTTCACACGCCTAACCTGCAAATTTCCATATTTATTAATGTTTCTAAAGGTTATCCAAGTGACAAAATTGTATACATTTATTAAAAATAAAACTGAAAGAATTTTGGCAATCTAAAAAATTTTACTTTTACAGTAGTGTATACATTATACACTTTGTACACTTAACCTAGCACGTTTACAACGGCGCGATACGGGCGATCGCGGCAGTGTACAGAGTACACTGCCTGTCGTTTCCGGCATCTCGCCGGAGCTCTACACACAGCTGTTGTCATTACTGACAACAGCTGCATGAGAGGGAAAGCCGGCGCTCCTCCATTAACATGGAGGTCTATGCTGCTTTCCGGGGAGGCATAGGGTCTCCCCGCCGCCGGCTTCCCGTGCGGTTGAGAGGACCCTGTTCACCGAACGAACAGGGTTTGTCTCAACCGCTAGGGAGGTTAATGTGGGAGGGATGCAGATTGTGCTGCCAATCTCTCCCCTCTATGGCTGGCAGCCAGACTCCTCAGGTGCATCGGATAGCTACGGCCGCCCAGACACGGAGTGCCTCCAAGTTGTTAGTGTGCATATGAGTTTTGTAACAATAATGCAGGTACGCATATAACAACAATGCCTGGAGGGAAAAACTAAAAAATATGAGAAAGGAACTGCCTTAAAGCTAAACTTCAAGAAATAAATAACTATTACACCTGCCACCAAGCTCCTTGCATATATGGATGCTTTAAGTGGGGGTCCGAGGCAGTGATGTCATCTCCCACAATAAAGAGCTTATGGCCCTGTTCTGCAAAGTCCAAAGGACTGTCCACAGACAGATTTGCAGTCAGACAGGCAGTGCGGGAAGGGCAGGAACCAGTAAATCTCCTTGCTGCCCCCAAAGAACAAAAACATTTACCATATTTTCCGGCGTATAAAACGACTTTTGAACACAGGAACATGTGTGCAAAAGTTGGGGGTCGTCTTATACACCAGGTGCTGCCATCAGGGGGGTGCAGGGGACACCCTGGTCTAGGGGAGTCTGTAGGTCTGCTCCCAGGATCTGTGCTCCCCGCACTGCACGCGATGTCTGTGAAGAGGTCTGTAAAAGTAGCTGGCTGCTACTCACCGCAAGTGTGCTCACTAGCATTATTGTGGCTGACATTGGTATTGCAGGGAGATTGAGATTAAAGCTATTTCATTGTCAAATGTATACAATTTATGTCCCATGGATAACCACAGGGAAACATTACTAACTATGAAAGGTTGCAGATAGGGGTGTCAAATTGGGAAAGTAAAGTACTTATACTGGAAGGGGGTTGGTCTTATACTGCAAGAATATCCCAAACTCTATATTTTAACTGGAAAAGTTGGGGGTCGTCTTAAACACCGGAAAATACAGTAATCCCAGAGTGGAAAAAAGTGCAGTTTTAACACCCCAATGTATCAAAATTCAATGCATGAACACATGTGCAACATAAATACAAGAGCAGATCTCTAGGACAGGCTTGCAGACAATATCCAGACTTCAGCCTATGTCCTGACAAAGCTAAAAAATGTAAACCATTACTGAGCCAAAGTCAGAACACACTGCTCCCATACAAATACTGCTTTCTCAATCTGTGCAAGTATTATCATCATCAGTCATATAGCGCCAACATATTACACCACGCTGTACAACAAATTAGAGTTAAGATTCAACACAAGAAAATACAGGTACAGGTTATGACACAGGAGGATTAGAGGACCCTGCCTGAAGTACAAAATGTCTTACCATCCAGATGGAAAATCCCAGACTTTGATCGTACAGTCCATAGATGCAGTCATCAGCCAACGTCCATCAGGGCTATAAGTCTACATAGAAAAGAACAGGGGGGGGGGGGGTGAGGTTTGAGAAAATCAGTTACTTATTTTGCTTTTAAATATATGTGTAAAACTGAACTACAGCATGCTTTTTTTCCCCCCACACTTCTCATCATGAAAACAACTGTCCCTATTCCATGTAAAAGTCACTTTCAACACAGCTGTGTACAGAGATCCACTGGTGTAATGGTTAAGATATCTGCCTTATGTGCATATGGTTAAGAGTTTCAGACTGTAAAGAGATATTGTAGTTTGTACAGTTTAGATTGTAAATTGTAAAACATAATTCATAAAATGGTGTTATAAAATAACAATAAAACACTTCATATTTTTGTCAGCATTTCCTGTACTGCACATGTCTGGGCATGTAGGGTGCCCAGTGTTTTCCTATTGAAGACTTCTATATAACCAGGAAAATTTTATACAGAAAATTCTAAATTAAAAACCATTATAATAAAAAAAAAAATCTACCTAAATGTTTTACTTTTCAGAAATACTAATCAGAAAAGGCCAAGGAGAACTATCGTATCTGGTGGGTTGGGTTGCCCATCCCCCTAAGTGGAAATAGAGTGAACTGAAAGTATCCTCAGTCGGGACTTTTAGGGCTTGTTTCCATTACGTCGGGAGCCCTCCGCTAAGCGTACACGCTTAGCGGGGGTCCCCGACGTAGCAGATAGACTTACCTGCTCGGCGGACGGGTCTGTCTTCATTGCGCCGACCCGATCCGCCGGTGTCAGGCTGAACGTAGTCGAGTACGTTCAGCCTGTACACCGGCGGATGTCTAAACAGACCATCCGCCGGCAGGCTGAGTCTATGGGATACGTCGGGACCCCTGCTTAGCGTATACGCTTAGCGGAGGGCTCCCGACGTACAATGGAAACAAAGCCTTAGTTGGCAAACCCCGCTCTCAAACAAATAAATCAAAATAGGTCAATTACATAAAAAATACCCCACCCTTTGTCCGTTGGCTCCTTGTGTCTCCTCTTGGCCCTGGTTTCTGCTTATGGGACTCAAATGTTGATGCTATTTAGATGGTTAATGCCCTGAGGAATACCAAATAATGGGGCGAAACATGTTGACAAGACAACCTATAGTCTGAAACATCTTCATTACAGCCCAAACCGGGAAAACCTTGCCCATTATATGTACTTCTAGTGTTCTTTGTATCTAGTGTTATACCTAATAAATGCATCAATGTATTTTCTATGTGATCGACCTATTTTGATTTATTCGTTTGAGGGTGGGGTTTGCTGACTAAAAGTCCCCACTGAGGGTACTTTTAGTCCACTCTATTTTCAGGAATACTCACTACACAGACAAACAACCTACAACAGAAATCATTCTGCATACAGACAGATTTTTCGTTTGAATTTTGCCTCATCGACCAGCGTGGTCGGTCGGGGCAATTGATCGGAAGAATAATCGGATGCGGAATTATGTACATCGGTCGGTACCGCTTCTGGCCTGTCCGTAAATTTTGGTCGATCTGCTGTTAATAAAATTGTGTCGGGCCTATCGATCGGTGAGAATTCGAATTCCGATTTGATGTACCAGCCGACCGATCGACCATAATATTGTAAATGAAAATCCGGTGACCCGATCATACAAAAAATCGGTCAGGAGAAAAATCGGAACATGTATAGGGGGCTTAAACCATGCAATAAAACAGCAAACAGTTTTAATTAACAAATACACTGAACAATGACACTTTTTAGGTAAAAACAGGGATGGGTGGGGGGCACAATCTTACCATGTCATTTATCTTTCCATTGTGTCCAGGAAACCGTCTTACAAGTTTCCTTGTTTCAATGTCAAAAACATTAATGCTGAAGTCATCCAGGGAAACTGCCAACATTCCACTGTGAAAATAAGGGACATATAAAGTAAAAGGAAAAAACAAATATAAAAACATGGCATGCTATACTTTAAAATTAACCTCCTGGGCGCTGATCAAACTGCGCCCGTGCCGGGATCGGGCAGAAACGGCACCTCACCATGTGCCTGTCACTCTGTGGAAGAGCCGCAGACACACGGAGCCTTTCCGGCCCTGTGTCATCTGTGACGCCGAATGGGGCGGCGCCATAGACCTCCATGTTAATGGGGGGGGGGCACCACTCTATTCGACACCAGCGGTGTGTAGAGGGCTGGGCAGAGAGCCGGCAATCATGGCGGAGTACCTTGTACTCCTCCGTGATTGTGGGAGAAACTGTTTTCGTGCCATAAAAAATGGCGCGAAAAGCTCATAACGCCCAGAAGGTAGGTTTGGAGGTACTATGCAAAATTCAACAGATCTCAAAAAGTAAACACTTCAAGAGATAAAAGGCATGTTTAAATACCCTACGTTTTTTTGCAAACCCACAAATGGGCCATTGCTAAAGCCCCCCATACACGCTTTGATCTGTGGCCAATCCTGCAACCAATTGATCGCCATGTGCACTCACGGCAATTGACCGCAAAAATCGGGCCATGAATCGGCCCACAAATGTCCCGAATGTCTAGATTGATCATCTTACTTTGGATGGAGACCAGCATCCCCATCCAATGCAAGTTCTGGCACACAAAGGGTGCATGGCAGATTCTTGCCACGACTGGCTGTGCGTGATGACATCATAACACATGGTCAATGTGCCTGGAGATCGACAAGAATTTGAAAAGTCTATGGGGGGACTTTACGAATGAGGCCAAAGAAAAATTTAATGCACCCAGTTGGCTCACCAAAGTTTTTGACAATGGCACAAGTTAGGACGTTTGTAGGCAATAGTGAAGCATGATAGGAGGATCATAGATAGTAGCATGGTTGAGGCTAACACAGAAATAGTATTCAGAAAAGTACAAATTACTTCCATTATGCAAAGCCATCTAAAAAAAGCTTGTTTGAAATCATTCTGCAGAAGGACCATGCCCCTAATCAGGTCATATGTCCAAAAATAGCTTTCAGGGAAGACAGTAACAAAACATCTACGGGAAGGTATGGTCCCAGCTATATGCAAGCAGTAGAGATTTAAAATACATGTGACCTGAATGACTGCAGTTATTTGCACAGATTCTAGTGGGTTTCTAAATATTAAAATAACACCAACACTGAACAGTAACGTTTCCTTTACCTTTCTCTATGAAGTAGTATGGCTGTTGGAGAAACACAGAGATCCATGGTCTGAATTAACTCTTTAGACTTGAACTTCCAAAACTTGATCAGCTGATCGCTGCCAGCCGTGACTGTCATCTGGTTTAAGCCGTCCACAGCCACACCCCTGATTGAGCCATCATGTGCTAAAGACAAGACACAAAAAGTTATGAATTTTAGGACAGGCATCAGGCAGTGTAATCCTGGGATGGCCTACAGTTTTTTAGTTTGCCAGCGTCCAATACTTTTAAAAGTGGAATTATAATCCAAGATGAAGACTTTCTTTGTTCAGAACAGATTTAAAATCAGCTTTACAAAAATATTCTACTGCTACTTTTGCTCTGGGTTCCTAATGCTGCAGACTGCTAGCACAGATTGATGTACCGTCACAATTTTCCTGGTAGACTAGATGACGCACTCTCCAGGGGAAAGTAGTATGTCCGATGAGGCTATCAAAGCAGAGTACATTTGATACAGTGTTCCTCGCCAAGGGATTTGAGTCGGGAAACCAATAACATACAAAATCAATTACCTGTGTCTGTTCCATAGTGGCCTCTGTGAATCCCAGACTGAATATTATAAACATCCACGTTGCCATTAGACAGGCCAATCACCACAAAATTGCCACAACTGGTTAGCTCCACAGCCTGCAGAAAAACAAATTACAACTACTTTAGACCCAACATGAACATGACTCAATGATACAATTTAGGTGGCTTCCTTTACATTAATCTAAATTCTGCATTTGTAGCTATGGACCATGCAAGTCCAAGTAAGCAGTCTACATCTCCCAATAAGACACATTTTACAGTAAGTAACTGCTTTGTGATAAAGCAAATGGCTTTAGGACAAGTATGTTGTAAAATATTGTCTCCATTGATATCAAAGCATAGGAGAAAATACATTTGCCAGTGCTCTTTAAAAAATACAATGTATAATTGGGAATAAATAGCCAACCAGTATGCTAAAACAAAAATACAAAACCAGAGGTGCAAATGATGCTTCATCAATAACATAAAAAATATTAAGGATAGGGAAATGAAAGTTGAGCCAGGGATTCCAAATAAAGTGCCCAATGATCATAAAAAAAAAAAAAAACCATACACAATTTGCGAAATTCATTTTCGGTCACTAACACTTGCGGAGTCCTTGAAACTTGGATGTATTCATACTTACTGTTGCATAAATACCATGCGGTTTGGACTTCTTGAAATCAGGAGGCGTTAGCTTGTGAGCGCCCATAGTAGACCGCACATAATTCCATGTGGTACACCTTAGCGAATTCTGGTGGCATGCTATAATTCCATCCCAGTCATTCTGCCGTGCCGTCTCTGAAAAGACAATACAGTACACCATCACATATTGGAAATGTATATATAAGAAACAACCATAATCATTCATTATTAGAACATAGAAATACATTACTAATAATTATCATACTTATCAGTAGTTATTTTACAAATGTTGTTGGTCAAGGAGGGTAGAGGAGTAAGGGGTAGATTTCTATCCCCTTGATTTGAATGTAGATTAATATGGTCCATGTGAGGTTCAACTGAAATGGTGAACAGTAAGGGAGATCAAAGGGCACTGTAGTGTACAATTTAGTATCAAAAAGGAATCAAGCGAAGTCAAAGGTGAACTGTAGAGTCCAAGGAATGGAAGGAGTCCAGTCATGAGGAAGGAGCCTGTTATACCAAATGTTTTCAGAGTAGAAAGCAGAAAAAGCCAACTGAGCTGCAGCCAGGTTCAAAAGCAAAGCTGACATTTAGTGCTTGTTTATCACATCTTTAAGGTCTATAGCTCTACAAGTAGTCATGCGCTTGAAGACAGAGGTTGGAATCCCGTTTGGTCCTTATGTGAACTTATTAAAAAGAGAAAAGACTATCGTAATAAATGTTGAGATCATTTCAGAGTTGAATATTGAACACAGAGTTGAATATTGAATACAGAAGGGCATTCTGGGGTTTGGGGAACACTTTTTATTCCAATTTTTACATAAAATGTGGGCAGATTCATTTAATTGCATTAGACAATGTTTTTAGTTTACGAAGATAACCCAAGGGGTCTGCAATGTAGTGACTTTTATTATTCCTTTTTACTTTCTGATAGCTTTGCATAATGATATCACAAGACCATCACCTTCCCATTCTTTTTTGATGAAAAAAGACTTGAATATACATTTTTGGCAGAATACATACCTGAAGCAAATGATACAACTGGAGGAAGTCTTAAAGATGCTCCACGCAGACCAATTTTTTTTGCTTTGGTTTTATTAATCGAACCTGGTAATAAACACAAACACAGTACTTTAATTGGAATGTACGTTATGTTCAAAAGTAATTCCTGAGAAGAACGTAATATCCTCAAGTACAATCACTTGAGTTTCAGTAACACTATTTGCAGCATTCCGTATGTAAAATTTGTTTCCCACAGATTATTTATATTCTGCTCCATCAAAATGCCTTTCTCTTCACTGATCTCTATTGTGAGCTACGAATAGCAACATGCTTTTAATGGTTAAATACTTCTTGATTTACTATGAATACAATGAAACCAAAGTAATTATTGCAGATCTATATTTTTTGCCTTAAGTCATGATTTCTTTTGCACAAAGAATTAGCATAGTCTTTTCTACAGGTAAAACAAATATATACAACCTCATATAGGAATTTTTATGATAAAACACTGTACATTTTTGCCAAATCATAGGACAGCTAAATTCTTTATTTACCTTCTTTCTTGTTCCTAGTATAAACATATCACGTCAAATATGTGGACAGTTTAAAAGAAAGAACATGGAATATGCAAATTAAAACTTACCGTGACCAAGGCTTTTGCTATATCTGTCATGAACTGTGGAAAATGACTGCAATGTACCATCTTGGCCTGTAGAATTCAAAATGTAAAAGGTAAAACTTCTTCCAAAATAGGTTTTCTGTTCAAAATCACTAAGAAAATATTACATATACAGTAATTAGCACAAGAAAGACTCACTTGCACTAAGGATCTGTTTGCCATTTTGGCCATGATGTCGAATAAAAGTAGGTGGAGCACTATGACCCATACGGAACCTGAGCAATCGACCTTGGCCTCCTGGTCCATCAAAAATCCACACCTACATAAAAAAAAATACATATTTATTCTTATATAGAATATACACACCACATGGAGGATTGCTTTTCTCCTTCCCATGACTTACAGAAGCCAGGATTTACACTAGTTTTAATGTCTCCTGACACAAGAATGAATGGGGGAGTTTAAATGCCAAAGTTTATAAAGTTCCAATTTATGTTCACTATATAAGCAAAAGTTTTTGTTTTCAGTAGCTTAACATGCCAAAATCATAGATAGTACAACAGGTAGTAGTTGGCAGAATTTGGTAAATAGCTGATTTGACAATTACATCATGTGGGAAAGAAAATTTAAATTTTAAATATCAAAATGAGTTTTACAGAACCATGTACAAGACTGATTAGGTCTACATATTGTCCTACCCGTAATGCATTATCTGCAGCATTTGTAATGAGCAGGGGTTCTCCATGAACAAATGTTAGACCGGCAATAGCTGTGGAATGAGCATCTCTCATCTGGCTCATGAGTTTCTTTTCTTCCAAATCCCACAGACCAATGTGACCAATGGGGCTCCCAGCTGCCATTATCGGATGCCCATCTGCAAGCGGAAAATATAAATTCAATAATAAAAAAAAGCACTCA
Organism: Ptychadena robeensis; assembly: GCA_036250615.1. Classification (NCBI taxonomy): domain Eukaryota; kingdom Metazoa; phylum Chordata; class Amphibia; order Anura; family Ptychadenidae; genus Ptychadena; species Ptychadena robeensis. The sequence continues at coordinate 45,923,932 of CM070032.1, read as the reverse complement.
AAACACACATAACGGTTAAAACATATTGATTCTTACAAAGGCTGTTACCAACTTCTTGATCAGTGAGTAGTAGATGATTGATCTCCTTCCTTATAAAAATATACAAAGCTCGGAAAACACATAATACAATCCCAGCAGCAAGCCAGAAATGGTGACATCCCTTTTCTTGTCCACCCGTGCAAGATGGTACTATACTGACCTCTGATGGAAAGACAAAATCCTCGGATAATTTTCATTATCTAGGTTTTTTGCCCATATTTTTCAGCCCATTATTAAAAAACAGTTTGTCATGTAGAGAAGGAGGCATTCCTTAATTGTATATCTACAACTTACTGATGAAACCTGGAACTTATCCATACAACTATAAGCTTTGATAGAAGTCTGACTAGGACAACTTAAGACAGTGGAATGAGTTCTCCTAAGTGGGTCCCATTCAGAACGCCAAAAAGTGAATTGCACAATCTGAAAGTAGCAGTGACTGAGAGAAAGACACATACAGCCATATAATGGAGAAAATTGCAGACTGAAGAAAACAAAAAAGAACAAATGTTGTTGACAATGAATGATAGGAAGCACCCCATCTGGCATCTCCCAACATGTTACAGGAACTTAAAACACATCTCCAACCATCGCCAACAATACATACTTTTCTTTCTGCAGTAACACTGGTTGCTACTTAATAGTTATGTTACAGGGCCATGCCAGCACATGGGCATTACATCACTTCCCATAGCCAAGATCTCGTCCATTCCTGGGCAGACATCACCGGGACAATAGGGTGAGGAAGTTTGGGCAGGAATTTTAGTGAGGCACACGCGAGTGTGCAGAAAAGATGTGAGCTAGAGTACTATCATACAATCTGTGGCTAAGTATCCCTGTCTACATCTATAGGCCAGTTACATTGTGTGTGTATGTATATGACCATGATAGTTACAATAAGTATTAACACATACAATATAGCTACACTCTAAGTAAAGGTGTCTTATGTTATATTTTTATAGTTCAGAGGGATTCCTGGTAATAGCTGTTATATATTGTAGCTGAGTTAGAAGTTGTAATTGAGGGTAAATAACGATAGCTAGGAGGGGGAAGGCTGAATATTGACCGCTGTCTTACGATACGCCTTGATATGTCAATAAGGAAAGATATTGCTGTGGACACAAGTAGAGATGCTCCGATCAGCATTTTTTGGGCCGATCACCGATTACCGATCACCAAGATC
>CM070032.1:45910112-45922610 GCA_036250615.1 Ptychadena robeensis | reverse complement strand
TTTTTTATAGTGTACAGGTATAAAATATGCTTTGGAAGGGGCAGAAAATTAGCTTTTTTCTCTTGAGAACAATCCGGTCTGCAGAGAATACTATGTGATCCCCTATAAATGCTTGCTTAGCCATTAAGAATATTTGGGACTATGCAGACTAGTCTTCAGAACAGAAGTACAGCCTATGTACATAGAATAACCTAAACTCATCCCTACTAGCCCTCTCCTGAAAATAGATTTCATGAACCAAATTAAGAAAGGGCGACAAAAAAATAAAATAATTTACATACCTGCTGAAGAACAGTCACTCCACTTTCCCAACCTTTGAATGTATACAGAAGTTTGCTGAGAAAGAAAAAATAATATGATATTTTTATGAACACAAAACTATTTAGCAGGTAGTTGGAAAACAAACTAAACAGGGGATATGACAGATGGATCTCTCACAGACAACAGAAAGTCCTTCTCTGAAGGATAAAATTCAGGAACAGACTTTTCTAAATGATCTGTGGCTTCATTTTTGAACTGTAGGTCACATGCTTTGTTTAGATATACAAGGTATGTATTAAGGGGTTTAAACTGGAAGCACATTTCCTTTGGGGCAGATACGGGCACTTTCATACTGAAATATCACATGGTTTAAAGACGTTGCAAAGAGCACGTTGTCCTAGTGACCACGATGAGTGGAAAAAAAGTTTAAGGTATCTCTACTCTAAGCATTTACTTACTTGGATTTCACGTTCCACAGCTGAAGAGTACCCTGGTGGCTTCCCAAAAGAACTTTATTCAAGTAGGTACTTGGGTGCATTATTGCAGAGATCTCAAAACTGCTTTTCTCAAAGTTCAGCTGTAAGTATTCCTCTGAAGGTTAGAAAAAAGGGGGAGTGGAAAAAAAATAACAGAAAATAAGTTTTTTTCCTGACCAATCAGTATCATGCATGTAGAATAAACATATATTTTACAATATGCTAGAATCTTACCTTCTGACTCAACATCCCAAATGATGATGTTATTATTGTTGTCCACAGAAATTAGATGTTCACCAAATGGAAGAACCAGATGAATTTCTGCTTCATGCCCACTGTATGTGTGAACTACCTGGAAAAAAACAAAAACATCATAAGAGAATGCAGTAAACGTATTAAGCTACATAACATAAGCAATATAATAAGGGCCCTTTCCCACCAGCGGCTCTGCAGCTGCAATGGGCTACAGTACCACAAAGAAGAAAGACTCCATAGGAAACAGAGTACCTTTCACGCTAGCACCACAATTGTGCATAATGAAAACGCCCTGTTGAACGCATTTTTTAAGGAGTACATGTACTGCACAGAGCAACATTCTATTTATTAAATAGGCTCAGGAATAAGCAAATTGTTTTATTAAAATACATTAATAAAGTAGATTTACAAAAAAAAAAAAAAAAAACAGATATAATCTACAGAGAATGTTGTTCAATACATACCTCTTTATTCTTTGCAAATGCCTTAAGAAGCTTTCCATGAGCTACAAACACTAGCATTCGGTCTGCAGCCAGACAATTAATGTCTTCCGGAAGAGCATTGCCTGGGACAAAACAAAGGGGATTCATAAATTCCAGCACATGTAATGAGACCACAAAACTGCCAAGCAATAGTGATGACATCACCGGTACATCACAGTATGAAAAATCTACAAGAAATCAGCATTGGTACATATCTACTACTAATGCAGATATTACAAACAAATCATAAAACATCTGGGTATATAGCTATTTTTTAATACTTAAGCTGGGCATAGACGGGTCGTTTACCGGTTGTCTTCTCAGCAGACCGACTGGCCGTGATGACGTCATCATGCACAACCGCTAGTGCCAAGAATCGGTCGGGCACCCTTTGTGTGCCTGCCATCCCCATCCAAACTAATGGGATGGGCCGGAAATTTACCTGCATGTCGGATCACCATGCAATCCGACATGCTGCAGATTCCTGGTCAATCTGACCAGGTGGGCGCACCCGATCTTCAGCCGCTTGGCAGGAACACGCACAGCAGTCGATCGGCTGAAGAATTGGGCAGGAAACTCCCCGTCTATGTCCAGCTTTAGTGATGACAATTATCTTTAAATTGAATATTAAGTCGAGCAAAGTATGGAGAAAGAATGGAGAGATAAGTAATATTATAAAAAGTGATCATTTGAAAAGATTTCACTTACTGACAGCCACTTGACCAAGTCTGTTAACCTAAAGCAAAAAAAGCATAAGAAAGTTTTTTTATTTTGAAAAATGCAATTCAAATTTGATATAATTACAAAACATCACAACCCCCACCCCCCTAAAAAAAAAAAAAAGTCTCGTCTAAAGTAGTAGTTGCTGAGTACTGTTAGTTTTCTGCATTTCCCATCGCATAGTTTCATCAGGGGAATGAGAGGGAATGTTAAGGTTTCAAAACAAATACTTACACAAGAATTTATAATATGCATTTTTTTTTAAACACCTTCAGAACCCTTTATAGCCTCTTCTTAATATAAAAACATCAATATGGATTTGGTACCCCATTTATAGCCATTACAGCTTACACTGGGGAACTGAAAAGCTCATTCTTTAATCGGCCCCCCCATACACACTTAGATTACCTGTCAATATCCCCGTGGTAACATCATCATGCACAGCCGGTCGTGGCGAGAATCGGCAGTGCATGCTTTGTGTCCCGGCACTTGGCAGATCGATCTTAACATTATGAACGTGTATGGGGGGGCTTAAAGCTTAGGACAACCTTTCACTGGACCTAAGGATCCAAGACCACCTCTGAAACCCCCGTATGGAAAATCTTGGAACACTGTATTTAGGAAGGCTTCTTTCATGGATAAAGGACGCAGTAGTGGTTACTGCGTGCGTTACCAGCAGGAAATTAAAACATGCTAGCTGCACCGAGGTACTGTACCGCACCACGGATAATGTAGACCCAAATCTGAGAGATTATAAAAGCTGTCATTGCTGAATTTCAATAAAAGACACTCATTGTCTGCATGCAAAGCTGATCTGTTTTCAGTAGTTTCAGTCACATACCTTATATAAGCTGACATCTGTGGTGGAATTAGCTGCATACTAACCAGGCAATGGCAGCTTACTTTATCTCAGTTTAGGACTACTTTAACCCAAGTACGCTACTTTATAAACGGCAAGCCTTGGAGGCTCCACATTGCTATGTATTTCAAACACAGATTTTTCTGACATAATTAAGAATTATTATTGCATGCCTCTAGAGGTCAATACATAATTGCTCACTTATGCCATGGTGCAGTACAAAGTAGAAGGACCTTACAGCCTGACACGTGATAAGCAGTGCACGTCTCATACTCACATTGTAAGTGAGGAAGCTTTTCCCAACAGCGGAGACCAAGTAGAACTCCTTGTGCCTCTTGTGGTATCTGACAACATGGGGAACGTGGTTACTGTACAAGCCGAGTGAGCGGTACCCGGTGAATAGAGCGCTGCTCCTGCCCTTCTTCTCCGCTGCCATGTTCCAGTCACTGGAGCTCCAGGCAGCGAATCAGTAACCACGTGTGTAGAAGCCGCTGCTGGCTTCACAACACGGACTATTGCAAGAACTTCCGGGTGAGCGTGCAGCTGTCTATTTCCTCCCTCCCGTTTAGACATCGCAAGTTGGTTCCGTGCGAATGACTTACCCTGTGTATTACCCAATTCCTAGCTTATTAGTCCATGTACCATCTGCTCTTTTCATTTCTTAGTTTACACAGATTTCAAGTTTTTTTTTACATTTTAATTAATATTACTTTTATGAAGAAATGTCCTTTTTATGGCAAGTTGAATGCATACCTATGCATAACATTAATGGGTATTTTGGTTTTATTTAAGCACACTACAATGCATTTGGGCCATGATTAATGCCATTTGGATGCCATACAGAATAAATGTATAGTTCACAATCCTCTACTTTGTCAGTTTATATAAATATGTCACAAAAATCAGGCAGTTGTGCAAAGTGTGAGTGTACGTGTATACAAATTTGTGGTGACACAGAGAATTGAGACTAGACAAGCTCTAATCCAGGTCTAAGGACTCTTTCCCTAAATACCCATCATGTTGTGTACTGGCAATGCAGGTTAATGTTTTAGCAAACATTCAGCTTGCACATGGAATGTATGACCTTATGTGCTGCATTGTTGCTTCCTGAGGACCCACATACACCTTTAGATTTCTCTGTCTCATTTCCTTTAGATCTCCTTTTGTTTTACCAAACTGAGTTAATATGGGGGCTACAAGTGCGGCCCTCAGCATCACTAAAGGGCCGCACATAACATTTTCAATCTATACTGACTAGCATTTTATAATAAAAATTACAGCATGCATGGCTAGAAGACATTATTTTAAATTTTTAAATAACAAAACTTTTGTTTTGTTTTAAATTATACTTCAAGCTTTTTTATGAGCCTTATAGATATGTGCCTCATAGATATCATCAAAGGCTCAAAGGTTATCTGCCCCTATTCTCAGGTTAACTGCCGCAATATATATTTCACAAGCAGCCCCGTTCATTGGTGGAACAGTGGGAGCATAGGCCCTGTCCGCTGATCCCCTGCCAACACTAGAGGAGAAGAGGAGAGGCACTTGCTCAGGCACCATTTGGGTTGCTGATTGGCTTTTACATACACTTATCATGTAAGTTTATTACCTCTTCTCCTCTTCCCACTCTAAGAAGTTCCCAGACAAGGACCTGTCAGCGGGGGATCGGCAGACAGGTGAGTTCCTATGCTCTATGCAATAACAGGTTTTGGGGGCCACAAGGGGAGGACTGAGGTCTTAACCATCAAGTCTACCTGTTTTTTTTTTTTTTTATTGAGCCATCGGATAGTGCAAGCACCCATACGAAAACTCGTGTGCAACCAGTGCAAAACTCAAAGTGAGTGCACAAAAGTGACAAAACACTCCAAGCAAGCACGGATTGCCCTAATGTCCCTGTTCCAAAAGGAACTGCGGGACTGTCACCCCCGGAGGGATGGCTAGTGGGACAGGAGCCAAAGCCCCACGTCCCTCGGATGGTCTTTTCCCCCGTGGACCCCAACCGGAAGGCCAAGACCACTAGGTACTAAGACCCGTAACCCCTTTCCTCAGGGTGACCCAACCGAAGCCGGGTCTCCCAAGTAGTCGGGGGGACGAGACTTGGAGAGACTGCCGGGCCGGGGCCGTAAGCAGTCTCTCCCCACCACTTTCCGGGGCAGTCCAAAAGGACAAGCAACCCGTACGGTGAACAAACAATACGTGCAAGGGGAGTGGGGGGAAGGGGTCACATAAAAATAAATAAGTGCTCCGTGCCAGCACGGGGCAGGCCTAGCGGCCAGCTATAAATATTCCTCCGGTCGGGCCAAAAGGCCGCCCCCAGGAGGTGGTTGCTATAAAAGTTGTGCTTTAGTGACCAGTGTCAAACGTGCCATAACAGGTTGTCCCCCACCAGTGAATATTATGGCACCTCTGGGTCCCAACCAGAGGCACTAGATCTCCGATGGCTCAACCTCGGCCCTCCAGCCAGTCACAAATGCAGCAGAGCCGTTCGTCTCAGGAGGCACGGTGGACGGTACTGACACGCATCCTCCGGAGAGGACACGGTTTCCCGGAACCACCACCAATTACCCCACATGGCAACGATCACAGCCAGGCTATGCCCGGGTCCTAAACCGGCGCTGCCCCGAACCGAGTACCATGCCGGTTCCCAGGACGTCCAGGTTACCCCAGAGCATCCCAGTCTGCCGGAAGGGAGTACAGAAGCCCTCCCCAGGGAACTGATAAGAACAGATACTACACTTGATCTTAGCCAAAAGGCCGAGAAGCGATCAAGTCTACCTGTGTTCAATCCCAGAGGACCCTGCACAACCCCTACATAGTTGTTGGTAGATCTAAAGGGTATCTGACAGAGTGATCTAAAGGTATATGGCCAGCTTAAGTGTAAGGGAAACACTCGTGCTGCAGTAATAAACTGTGTGCTGCTAGGCTTTGGGTTAACGCATAGCACAACGCACTCAATTTCGAACGGTAGGACTGGTTTCCTGCCCTTAATAACTTTAATGCTTGAGAGAAAAAACTTTCTAAAAGTTTAGTGCACCAAAACCTCACAAAAGGGAGAGGGAGTTACTTGCTAGTTAACTCAAACTTTGCATAGGAACTTTAGTTTTTGCACTATATGAAATCCCCCCCCCAATAAAATTTACCTAACCCTACCTTACTAAGCCCCTAACCCTAACCCAAATTAACCTAACCCCCCAAGCCCCTAACCCTAACATACCAAACCCATAAGCTTACCCTGTTTTCAGAAAAAGTAGGGCTATCTGCGAATGCTCAGTTGTAAGGGTAGGAAAATCTCATAGGCAGGAAAATATCTCAGAACACCAGAGGAAGCCAGAAGTCCAGCTGACTTACACACTGCAGAGAAAAGATTCCCCCAGCTCACATGCTAGACATGAGCGGATCTTCAAAGTTGCGTGTTTTGATTCTTGTGAAGTGGTTTCATTGATAATCAATGGATCAGTACACACTGAAGCTTCAGCGTCACTGCGTAGGTCAGTGTTACAGTGTTTAAAGGCATCTATTGAAAATGCATTAAATCAGTGGTTCTCAAACCCGTAAATGATGTCACAAAGTTACATTTCCTGAATTTGGAATGTGGAAGTGCCGATGTGGAGTGTCACTTCTGTGTTCTAAATACCGGAAGTGACACTCCCTGAAGTCACTGCCAGCATGATCAGATCATTGTAATGTCCCCTCCCCCCTATATTTCCACCCAATTTGTGCAAATTATGTGCGTGGAGGAAAGTTAGGAGGGAGAGTAACATCCCATCTTGGAGGGCATTACTCACCCTCTTAACTTACCACCCTGCTTGTGGTGCTCCATGCAAAGCAATGGACATCGACTGAGGTTTACGGTCATGTCCAATATCCCTGTTTTTTGGGCGGGATTGACAACAGGGATGGCCGCATATGATATGGGCCAGATAGATAAGATGAGTTTCAAAATATCTGCCTCAAAACCTTACTGACTTTAAAAGGATCTGCAAAGAGCATTGGTACAAAATCCCTCCTCAGATGTAGTGATGATCGGCGTAGGCTTGCGATATTTTGCAAAAATATATGTGCAATTAGAATCACATAATGATTACCTTTAAAATGAATGATCACATGGTATTTATTTTCGCATTGTGAATATAAATTCACAATGCATAACCATAAGCTTCCAATATGCACAATATCTTGAATATTCGAAATTGCGAATATCTGCCGCCCTATTCGTGAAATTTGCGTATTCTCAAATAGCCGATATTCGTAGCATATAATCGCAATTCGAATATTCAAGCTCAACACTACTCAGATGTTGATGGTGGTCAACTTCAATAACCGCCTGACCTCTATGATTGGCAGCAAGATTTTTGGCATGCATACACCCATAACATTGCCACACATGTTGACACCCATTACCTGCAGCATACCATATACACAACTATGCCTAGGTTTTGTCACCAGGTGACACCAAAGCTAGTGACGCCACTGGCCTGCAGGGAGCATTGAAATGTAGATCGTTAATTGTTTTTCTAGAATTAACATCTCAGTGAGAGAATAGAAATGTCTGCAAACTTTCCTTACCAGGAACTGAATAAAGCAATGAAACTGATGACTAAATCTGTTTAATAATAGAGTAATGTTACTTATTAACGTAGATGAATTGATAACAGGATGATGACATTCTGTCAGATATAAAAAACGGTAAGAACTGGCTGATACTAAGCCCTGTTACTAGGGAGAAAAACAAGCATGCAATACATTACTACCAGAGTGGAAATCAGCCCAGCCTTGCTTGTTGAAGAAATCCTAAAGCAGGGAACACACGGCTCAATATTGGAGCTGTTCAATGTTCCCTGCAGCAGCGGTATGACATCATCTCGCTGCTGTCAGATATCAAAGGAGCAGGAGACACAGCACTGCAGCACCCGCAGTCAGGGGTGGTCCTAGGGAGATCGGCGCCCTGGGCACCCCCTCTGACGACCGCCCCCCCACCCGTGAGTCTCTCAACAGTCTCACAAGCACATCAACCCAATCCACTGGAGTGAGGTGAGACTTGTGAGACTCTGGATCTCTGAGTCTCGTCTCCCCTTACTCGGGGGAGGGGGGGATGGAGTTGCTCGTCATGTCTATATCACCCCCTATCCACATCCTGCCTCCTCCCCAGCAAGCATCTCTACTTCTGGGGAGAGAGAGCTGGGGGAGTTGAGTCTCCTCTACTCCTCTCTCCCCAGAGGAATGTGCGGATTGGGGGGGTGGGCGCTGTGGGGTAGAGGGGAAGACATTTGGGCATGCCCACATGCCACCCTCGACATGATGCCGCCCTGGGCAACCTGCTTGTTTGCTGCAATTAGCATAGATAATGCCATGGGTGGCCCACCTCTGAGGTTTGGACGGCACTAGGCATTATCTCCACTCATTGCAGGGAAGCAGCGGAGGTGAGCCAGAGTGTCTGTTCACCAAGGTAACAGCGGGCCAGATTAAAACACTAAACAGAATGTGTATATATATACACATAAATACATATGTCACTGATCTAAGAGATAATGGGTGTTCTCCACGGGCACGGTGCCCTGTCATAAGGGGGTGGATTGACTAGGGACATTAAAAATGTTATCATCACAGGTATTATTTTTGAACTAACTAAACAATGAGGTATAGGCTGCAAGGGATACAGTGTACAGAAGGTCACTATATGTTCGCTTTAACCTCCTGGGCATTATGCCGAAACCCAGTACATTAACAGTTTCCAATCATCGTTGGCGCTGAGGGGACGGGGGTGGGGGTGGCGCCATAGGCCTCCATGTTAATGGAGGGGGCGCCACTTTTCATGGACCTCTCGATGACATTGGTGATGTGTAGAGAGGAGGGGACAGGGATCTCCTGTACGGCTCCATTTCACAACGGAAAGAAATGGGGAAAAACTGCCGATATGCCAGGGAGGTTGAGTTTGCAGTTTCACAAACTGAATGATAATGATTAACATTTAGTCAACGCTTAAGGTGGGTTTACACGTCTAGATTTTTTCGTCCGATAGACGAAAAACTAAAAATTTTTTGATTGATTGTACAAAAATCTAGAATGGGCAATTTGGTTCGATGGATAATTTTTGTTCGACCTTGAACAAAAAATTGTTCAAGAGGTCATCGAACATGTTGGTAAATTTTTATCTGTCGTAGTAATTCTGAATGTTTTTTCATTCGATATCGGGATGAACGAACAAAAAAATCTAATGTTACATTCGATAAATGGACAAACGATGTTCAACAAACATCAAAATCTATCAAAAAATCTAATCGGCAGTTGAATGAACAAAAAATCTACATGTGTAAACCCACCTTTAGTCAACGTTTGAAAAGGATAGTGTTTGATGGATTAAATGCTGTAGACTTTATTTTGGTGGCTAAACAATTGGTGGATAAAGATTGCATGAAGAAAAGGTGACCATTCTAATGGCAATGTTATATTCATTGTTTTGATCCCCTTAAGCAGGGAACATGTATAGATATTGGCCAGATCGATGGCCACTTTGAGTGCCGTGTGCGCTCACAGCCATCTATCTGACCCATAACTAATGTAACCATCCCTGGTTCTGAGCAGGACCAATCAATCCGTAATGACTGTAAACCATAGTCGACGTCCATTGCTTTGTATAGAGATCGCCGGGTGCAAAGCATCGGCTGAGCTGGAGACAGAGAATCTGGCCGCTGCCCGCTGTGTGAGACCTCTCCCACGCCGGGTGCTTTCCTGAGGGCCCAGGAGCCGCCGCTTGCTCCTGAAATAAGTTGAGACCTCATTTTTGTCAGTATTTTAAATTTGCATACAACTGGCACAAACTGGTTCCCAGCAGCGACTTGGGAGTCCAAGATGCTGTCCATTTTTTTGAAAGATGTGTATCTTCACATTCCAGTTTATCTTTATTAGCAATGCTTCTTAAGGTTCACACACCCCAATGCCCACTACCAGTCCAATTGTCTGCCTTTTGGCCTCATTCCCACACCGGGTGCTTTTCTTAGGGCCCAGGAACCGCCGCTTGCTCCTGAAATAAGTTGAGGGTGATAGAAGCATGGAGGGTTCCACCATGACTCCCATGCGGGTCCCAATAATGACGAAAATTCCTCCCAGGACATGTACACACCACATTAGAATGCAGCTTGTACAATTACCTGAAGGGTTACTAAGGAGTCTTGGCGGGACTGAAGCACTCCAGTGGTAAAGACCACTGAGCACGCGTGGAGGCAGCAGGGGAAAAAACGAAAAAAAAAAACAGGCCTTGCTGTCTCACCCCTATATAAAAAAGGCCACACCTTGGTCTGCAGCCCGTCATCTCATTACACTAAACTCGATATCTCTAGGTATATGATGAGACCTGTGTGCCTATATAATATGAAGGAGAACAAATGACGACTAGCACCTGACCATTTACTCTCACTGAAACTCTGACTCATAGGCCGCAGCACTACACAGCTGTGTCATTTATTAAACTTAAGGTCCCAATCATGACACTTACTAAACACAAGGATGTAACCATCCATATCAGTTTATGATTTGAGGAAACACACTCCGACTGGTAACTTGCTTCTGAGTCATCACTTATGGTTCCTTCCATTTGTCTGATCCACAAATATATAGAGCTTCACGACCTAAACTGCTTCTAGTCTTTCATTCATGCTCAAAGCCTTATAAAGGGTCACAAAATGTAACGTTAGACATACATTTGTAAAGTCTGGTGTATTGATATATAGTTTGTTGTGCAATGAAGAAATAACTGCTTGCCGGATATTTCCATGCAGTATTGCAAATGCATGTTTCTCACAAAATAAGAGAAACCTAAATGCAAAATGTTATCAACTGCTGCAAAAGTAAAAGTCCCGGGAGCTATGCAATGATGTGTTTTAGCATAAGTTTTAGTATGTTTGCGTGAACAATGGAGCCCTTTGTTAAATCTTTCTTTAGTGCCCTTTCACACTAGCTACGCTGTGGCTGGGCCTGCAGCTTTACCAGCAATGGGTGTTGAAATGGGTGTTGGAAACAAAATGCCTAACTGAGACCTACCAACAACTATGTAGTATAGTGGCCTCCCTGATAGAATACATAGTGGTTGGAAGGTGTAGAAAGGTCCTCCTATTACATGGTTTTGGTAGAAGAAAAGTTGGTTTTACAGAAGTTGCATGGTAATTGTATGTGGTGTATGGGGGGCTTAAATTGCATGCTGCAGAGCTTAGTTATGTATTTAATGTATTTTACTTAACTTTAATTTCATGTTATTAGTTGTGTTGTTTTAATAGTGGTTGGTTTTGGATTGGGTAGGGGTCATCCTTTAATAGCTGTTGGTGGCCTTCTGTTATGTTTGTAGTGTATCGGTTTGCTGTTACTTTAGAATTGTCGGGTTTGCGGTCTTGTATTTAATAATTGTTGGAATTATTAAATATAAAACTTTCTAACTGGTGTTTAGGAATTGAGTGTGTGTAGGTGATTTATTCAATGTCGTGTTTTGCTGTTATATGTGATAATAATTTAATTATTACAGATAACAGGTTTTTACTGTATTTAGAAAGTGTCTTTTTCTGTGGTTAGTGCTTATTGCCGCACTGGGGTTAATGCCTTAGAAGGAGTAAAGGGTTGATACAAACCAATTCTCCTTCCAGTTTATTATCTGTAACCTTTTTTTTTTAATGGTGACAGATAATAAATATAGTTTCAGGTTCAGTAAAGGAGATTGATACAGGAAAGGGAGATGTCATTTTTCCTGTAAATTTTTTTGGTGGGGTCGGGTGTGTTTTTGTCAGTATTTTAAATTTGCATACCACTGGCACAAACTGGTTCCCAGCAGCAACTTGGGAGTCCAAGATGCTGTGCATTGTTTTAAAGGTGTGTATCTTCACATTCCAGTTCATCTATATTATCAATGTTTCTTAAGGTTCACAAACCCCAATGACCACTACCAGTCCATTTATCTGCCTTTTGGCCTCATTGCCTAACTTAATGCCATTATGTCAGAATAATTGTGTAATAATAAATATAAATAGGTATATATATAAATTGGGATATATGGCAACCATTTTAGTATGACTTGGTTTCACAAAACCTTAAATGTTTAGACGTGTTTTGAAATTCGCTGATCACTGAGTTATGGATTCAGTGTAAAAACCTTGGAGGATATTGACCAAGTTTTAGCTAATAGACAGAAGGCTCACAAATGTCCTTGTGTCTTTTCAAAGACCACGTGAGAGATTTGTTTGGATGGCTGAAACTAGGTATCAGACACCTGTGTCTACAACCCTGTTAGCATGGTAAACATTCATGTTTGGAGACTATTGTTTTAGGAATTTATATATTATATATATTGTCCCCACAAAGCTAAATTTAGTCATAGTCATATGGTTGAGTCTATATATATATCTATCCAAAAGTATTTCCACAGGATCAGAAAATCCGTGTGTGGTGGCACCCTTTACCAGTA
>CM070032.1:45853595-45894639 GCA_036250615.1 Ptychadena robeensis | reverse complement strand
CCCCCCCCCCACTGAATTTCTAAGACACTAATATACGGTGGCTTAGAAATTCATAAAAAATATGCAAATTAATAATTTTACATTTCAATAATTTTTTACTATACATGTAGTTATATGCATTTTGTTACATTAGATATGCTACAATTCTATTCTTTTTTTTTATTGATGAAGGAAGCCATCACTCAAAAATAATAAGGTATTGTATTGGCAAATATTTTTGCCCTAAAAGTGTGTTTTGTTAAAGTCAGTTATGTACCTACCATTATTTAATCCAGTTATTGTGTCTCCCTTTTCCCCATTCTCCCATGTCTGTCCTCCTGGTTCTGTATGGTTCTGTTGTTTAGGAGCATTCGTTTTACTACCGTATGAATAACTTATACTGCCACCTAGTGTTGAAAACATTCATCTTCAGTGTGGATCTAGAAATAAGGCCTGGCTCACACCTATCCTCTTAACATCCACTGAATTTCTAAGCCACTAATATAGGGTGACGTTTTTGGATATGATTAAAATGTGTTTCATACTCAAATCTATAGATGTGAACCGGACCTGGATAAATCATCCATAGCATTCGGTGCAGTCGTTCATAGTTAATCCATAAATACAGTACAGTACAGGATAAGGCAAAAGAATAAATGCACAAACATACAGATAACACTGCACCTTCAGAGACATTGAAAGGATTGGGCTAAAATCAGCCGTCCTGTCGGATCGCACAGTTATCCGACAGGATGGTAAATTTTAGCCCGATCCCATTAGTTCAGCTGGGAGCGGCTGCCCCCAGCCAAACTAATGAGCTGCAGATGAAGAGTGCCATCCGATTCTTGGCACTAGCGGGCGGGCGTGATGACGTCATCACGCTGCCTGCTACTGCAGAGAATCGGATAAGAAATAGACGGTAAATCGTACCATCTATTCCCAGCTTAAGACACCTTTATTCTTATCGACATACTAATACAATGTCAGGCACAAACATATAAAAGAAGATGAAGATTAATAAGCGAATAAATTAGGCTAATTACCTTTTCCCTTACATCTTGAAATATCTTAAGTGGACAAGTTTAAGCCTTAATTCTGCACACAAGCAATATACCAATATAGTTACCTTTACTAGTTTTCACTCTTTTCCTGGGGTAGCTACTTGGCAGCATAGTGTCTTTCATGGCATGTTGCCATAATGACCGAGGAAAATGTACTGTAACAATACTGTTCCAATCTTTTTCAGACTTGCCAAAACTGTTATCATATCCACTAGCATACATTTCCTAAATACTTAATAAGCAAATTGTGTCCTTTCCTAAACGTCATTAACACAGAAGTTGCCATTACCTGGCTGTGAAAATGGAGCACACAAAACAGTCACACTATTGTTTGCTTTTGTGCAGACCATGAAACTCAGCTCTAGTAGTTTGTATGTAAATGCTATGGAGATCAAACAAACATACCAAAGCCAGTTATTGTAGTTCACTTCATATCTAGGAGAATCCCCTGTCCTAAACCACAATATTTGCATGGAATAGTCATTTTTTTTACTCATTGCTACAATATAAAGCAAACTCATCTTTGGATTTCCATAGAAAATGTCCAATTTCGTCAAAAAAAATGCAATGGAACTGACTTCATATTTCCAGGATCCACGTGGTGCCATTGATAGTGTTTTTATGGCTTCCAATACTGTTTGTTTCCAAATATTTTATAGCTTAATATTTCTGCCAAATAAAGACCTTCTTTCTACCGAAGGTCAAAGCAGATTCATATGACAAAGAAATACCTGTAAAGATATTGAAAAACTGTAGTAGATGTTGTACTGTGTTAGCCATCGATGAATTTAGAACACTTGGAGTTTAAGTAACACCCTTTTTTGATATACAAAAAGCTGCACTATTTAAATGTGTAAGGCCAACATCCCAAATAATATAGATAAGGGTTAATCAGCTGGAGAAGGGAACATGAATGTACCCTCTACCAGAGATTAGATTTCCCCCTGAGAATATCTCAGGGGCATGGGGACTTTAACGGCCGAAGTAAAGATGGTATGTCAGAAACAAGATAAATTGATAACAAAGTTTTAATACATCAATTTAAATAAAACAAAAATTAAAAACTGCATGATTTGACATTGCATAGCTGATCATTCTCATGCTAGCATTGTACACAGACATAATCTTAAATTAAGTGCATAATAGTGTTGACATATGACAGTGATCAAGAAGAAATGTTAGGATAATGTCCTGCCAGCCGCAGGAGCGTGCCCCAACGTGCGTTTCGTGGTTTCACTTCCTCAGGGGGTAAGCTTTATCCATGTATTTAAGTAAGTAATGATCTGTGAACAAACAAGGATCCAAAGAACCGCGGCGGAGGCGACGGGGCAAGTAACGAGAGGCCACAACACAGTCGCCCAAAAACAGGGGCTCAGACCAGCACCAGCCTGACGTAGTCTTAATTAGTAATACAATAGTAAAGGTAGAAGGTTTCAGAACACTTGGTCAGAGGCAGGTAGCGTGGGTAACATCCATCTAGAAACGGGTCCCTTGTTTCTGACATACCATCTTTACTTAGGCCGTTAAAGTCCCCATGCCCCTGAGATATTCTCAGGGGGAAATCTAATCTCTGGTAGAGGGTCCATTCATGTTCCCTTCTCCAGCTGATTAACCCTTATCTAATACCCTTTTTTGGCTAACTGAAGTAAATAAAGAAGGAAACTTTTAGGATTGAGACTCACATTTATTCACAAAGGTACAAGGTCGTACAATAGGAGATAAAGTGCCCCTTCCTTTCCCCAGAGACCACCAAGTCCTGGTACATGCTCTCATCAGTTCTCGCCTGACTACTGCAACATTATCCTCATTGGCCTTCCTCTAACTAGACTGTCACCTCTTCAGTCCATAGTGAATGGTGCTGCTAGACTCATTTACTCCTCTATCCACTCCTCATCTGCTGCTCCTCTCTGCAAATCTCTACACTTGCTTCCAATTGTCCAGAGAATCAAATCAAAGTTCTGTGCATTGCTTTTAAATCACTTCATACTTCCTTTCCCATTTACATTTCCTGGTATATAAATATACCCTGAACCGCCCCTCTGTTCCTCCAGCGACCTACGAATAACATCCCCGCTCATAACATCATCACATGTGCAGTTCAAATGTCAATAGACCTGGAAATCAACAAAATACTCCTAAAACACCCTTTTTTGTCTTCTTGCACATTCTCAAATGTAGTGTGCTTAATATTACGTAAATAAATTACGTAAAATCACAACTCTATGTTGGGGGGCCCGGTCAAACCCTTTACCAGCGAATTAACTCACATACAGGTTGGTACACCATCAAGAACAAGTAAAAGGATGTCCCTTCTGTAGCGCATTTCTGCAACAGAGGCCACAGCATAAAAGATCTCAAGTGATTGATACACAAATTAAAAACCACCAGAAGTGGTACATAGAAGTTTTATTTTCTGTATTTCCCACCCTCCATCAACATCTGCATGCCTTGATGTCATGACAGATAGGGGAGAAGATGAAGAAGACAACAGGATGCCAGAGATGGGCTGGATGGAGTTGGATAAATTGTGGCTGACCTCTAGTCCAGATCGGGCTGACTAATTTTAGCAAGTTTTTCATCTTTAACTGGACTAAAAAACTCTGGAGGGATAAAATCTCCATGTGTCACTGTGACTTCAATTTAATTCCTGACTAGTGATGAGCGGCATAGTCAATATTCGAATTCGTGATATTTCACGAATAATTCTGCTAATATTCGATTCTATATTCGGAAATTCGAATATTCGCGGTATGATCATTTATTACAAAAATCATATTTGCATTGCGAAAATAATATTCGCATCGAGAAAATCTTTAAAATGAATGGTCATGGTCACATGCTATGTTTATTTTCACAATGCGAATATTATTTTCGCAATACATGGCCATATTGCGAATATTCGGAATTGCGAATATATATTGCGCCGACATATTTCGAGATATTGGCGAATTCTCGAATTGCCGATATTCGCGAAAAATATTCGACATTCGAATATTCGAGATCAACACTATTCCTGACTACTGGCAATTAAAATAATCTTTTCAAAAC
This sequence comes from Ptychadena robeensis, assembly GCA_036250615.1. Lineage (NCBI taxonomy): Eukaryota > Metazoa > Chordata > Amphibia > Anura > Ptychadenidae > Ptychadena > Ptychadena robeensis. The sequence continues at coordinate 45,890,551 of CM070032.1, read as the reverse complement.
TGAATGAACTCATCTACAAGTGTGCCTGTATTGCTTATCGTTTAGTCAATGACCCCAACATGGGCAAATTCGATCATTTACAACATTTATTGTGTAAAGGTGCCCATACAGGCATCCAATACAATTCAAAGTAAAAAAAAAACAATAAACATAAAACACATTTCCAATTGAGTTAAAATTTTATTATAAACAATAAACAAATATAAATACAAAAGAAGTGTTTTAGAGATTGTAACATTCAAATAATACCTTTTATTAATTTTTTTTTGTTTTATGTAGTTCTTTTTTACATAATTGTGTTTCAAACATTATTACATTCAGGACGTCTACTAGACTCTTGTACAGACATATTTTGGGAAGTTATGGTGTGGTTTTGGTACAGAAATTTGGACCTCACAAGAGCGCTAGGGAGGTTAAAGTAGTTTTAAACAAAAAATAAAAAACAAACACATACATTAAACCGACACATTACTTACCTTGCTTACGTTTTCTTTCTTGGTGGCAGCAATCTTAACAACTGGAAAGGTAAAGCAACTTCCCGATACACAGCTGACACTAACCCCACCCCCATCTCCTCACTCCTCTGCCAAAGCTCCGGTGTGATGGGTTTCATCCATGCAGCTGCTGGCTGATGAGAGGATAGGGGTATCTCTCTTTCCACTCATCACCCATCACAGTCTCGCGAGACTAGGCAGGCACGATCTTCTACAGCCACAAGTGTACCTGGGACAGAAATCCCAAATACCCTCGGAGGTGTGTTACGTTTCACCTTGGAGAAAGTGGGAGGGGAGGTCTGCAAAATACACCCCTCCTGCTGTCAGAAAAAAAGTGATAAGGGGAACAAGAAGGATATATTATTGGTGGTGTCATTGGTGTCTGTGCAGTGGTTGGGGACCAACTGTAAAGTATACCCCTGGTTCTTGGCCAATTGATGTCTGGGGTAACTTCTAGGCTAGGGGTACTGGAGGCCCTCCTGCAGTTGCCCTGGTCTGTACTTCCTCCTCTTCCCCATGCCCCACTTTGACACCTGTGTACCCCTGGCACACTGAGGTGCAGATGTGGATTAAATTTAGAAATTTTGCTACATCTACTAATATTCTCTGCCCAACATTTCCTTAAAATGTCTCATTGAGGGGCAAAATATTTAAAAACATTGGAGCATAAAGACCAGGACTATTATTAGTGGTCCCTAAACTTTTTTTTGGACTAATGGAATATAGTGTCTCGTGGATTATGGGTGACACCTGTATATAGGATGGCATCTTGTTGTCTACTGGTGTTGAGCTTGAATTTTCGAATTTCGAATATATTCGGTGAATATCGGCTATTCGAGAATTTGCAAAATTGCATAAATTGCGAATTTGCGAATATTTGCATTGGGATGCTTATGGGCATGCATTGCAAATATATATTCGCAATGCGAAAATAGATAGCACATGTGACCAGATGAGACCAAAGTAGAACTTTTTGATCAGATGAGACCAAAGTAGAACTTTTTGGTCAAAACACTTGCTTTGTAAAAAAGAAGGATGAGTTGCATCTGGAGAACACCATCCCACTCAATTGAAAAAACTGAAATCTTTTAGGTAGAGGGAAGAAAAAAGCACCTTTTGATTATATTACAGAACAGTCTTTTTGGGTATGAGTCTATCAACATGGCACATTTTGACTTGGCAAGATTTGCCCTCTCTTTCAATCAGATTCAGGTCTGGGCTCTGGCTTGAATCTTCTTCTGGTGAAGCCATTCCTTGGATGATTTGGAAGTATGCTTTGGGTCTTTGTCATGTTGAAAGATGACGTTCCTCTCCATGTTCAACTTTCTGGCAGAAGCCTGAAGGTTTTGTGCAAATATTTATCTTAACTAAGGCCCCAGTTCCAGCTGAAGAAAAACAGACCCAAAGCCTGATGCTGCCACCACCATGCTTCAATATGGCTATGGTGTTCTTTTGGTGATGTGCAGTATTATATAGTATAGTGGCAAGACGAAAGCCTTTACTACATTTTGCAAAAACACACATCTCCCAAAAACGTGGCAAAAGGTGTCATGGTCTGATGAAACCAAGGTTGAACTTTTTGGACATAATTCCAAAAGATATGTTTGGCACAAAAACAATACTGCATTAGAGTTGACATTTACTCTGTGTAAAAATGTTTAGTTTGGTGGGCTTAAAGCTGAAGAAACTAGCTTTCTTCCTTTCCCAACTGAAAAGAGTTTGAGTTACATTTTAAAACCAAACCTGATTTTATCACACACTTATTGTGGACATGTAGCCTGTTACATTGGAAGTAAGGCATTGTTCAGGCAAAACAAAACTCTTCTACCACATTTCATTACATAGACCATAGACCAGTCTGCATCACCAAAGGGCCTCACATAACATGTACGACCGCCAAAGGTGATTAGGAAAGTTGGGTCAGCATGTGACCACTACACATGGTGATGTATGGAATGCCCCATATACATCAGTAGAGGTTATGTGTCTCATAGATATTATCAGAGTAGTCTAGTGGAAGCATAGGTGCTCAGGCGCTGTCTGGGTCACTCATTCGCTTTCATGTACACCGATTAGCGCGCCCAGCTGGAGTCTCAGTGAGTCCCTCTCCTCCTCTTACTGTCCCAGGTGAGAAGCGTCAGTGGATGATCGATGAACAGATGAGTTCCTATGTCATATGCATTAAAAGGTTTTGGGGGCCTCAAGTGGAGGACCAAGGGGGGCCACTGGTTGGGCACCTGGGACATAGACTATATCAGAATTCTCCTAATGATCAATAGTTGTTTTTAATGTTTCCTTATAGTTATGGATGAAATTCTCTAATAAACTTTTTGATGATGAGTACACATTGTTTGTGGTGACAGATCACCTTCTTGGACACAATGCAAATTATCTAATTTGCAAAACCACATGGGTTAACCATTTACCTTATGAATAACTGTTCTCTCTAGTTTATGAACGTGGACTTGTCAGAAAATGTTAGCGTTAATGTATACAACACTTTGGTAAATGCTGCGCTATCTGCAGTGAGCAACAGGAAACATTTCATTAGCTCTCTTTGGGATTATGTCCATTGTATTAAAATTTCCACGTTTAGCTCAATTTTAATGCATACACCTTTCAAATGAATAGGGCAGGCAATCTGTGGGCAATTAGCAGGATGGGCATCATAGACACATGACATGTCCCAGTGCCTTAGAACCTAGAGCAGGAGTCAGCATGATCATGTGTCCCTTCTTTCACTAAAGAAAACAAAGGCATGTAATGTGTACTATACAATGCATGTGTTGGCAGTAAACAATGCAGCATGTATTGTGTGAAAGAGACCAAATACAGGAATAATAGGTGGTCCTGCGGTCTCCTCTCCAGAATTTTTGTTTCCTGCTCCCTGACAGACGTGGCCTGGTCTCTTCCAAGGGAGTAGCTGCTTGGTCAAAGCTTCTCCTCCCCTGCTCTAGGCAAGTCTCCAGGGGAGTTTGGTGAGGGGGGTCTAGGAGGGTGGTGTGTGGTTTGGTCCCCCTTTGTGCTACATGACCCACTCCCCATCTAGGGGCACACACTCATTCACACTCCTACCCTCAGTGTTGCTGGCTAGCATCCTGTGGTGTCCAGTGGCAGGGGTATGGTCTCTGTCTGGTCCCTTTCTCCTGGCTGCTCCTCTTCTACCAGCATCTGTGTCCTGTTGTGAAGGCAGCAGCTCCAGTGTTGTGTGAGCGGGAGGAGGAGAATAAGGGGCTGCAGTCAACATGATCTCTCTTCCTTTGCACCTGCTATCTTACTTTCAGAGTATATGAGCTGATGGGAGTGAGGAGGCATGCTGGCAGCCAGGGAGCCACAACAAGAAGGCTAAAGTGCCACATGTGGCTCAGGAGCCTAAAGGTGATATGAATATGGTTGATGTTAGGGATCCTGTGCATGCCAGTCAGATGCTTTCACATAAAACTCATCCTAACATATCTTGTATGGACTTTGGTTTGTTTATAGCCATGCTGAGCTCCAGTGTTGTAGTTTTGTACGGATCCTTAGCATTACACTTGGTAATGCATTTGATGACTTGGGAAGGACGACATGCAGCTGCTCGGCCTTGTAAATCCATTCTGTGAAGATCAATTTTGTGGTGAGGATAATGATAATTGACCACCCATATGTACTATATGCTAAATGTGACTTTACATGTTGTTCCACTGCATGGAGTTTTTGTTGTTCATAAATGCTTGTACTCTGTAACAAAGACTCCTGCAGTCTGAAGTTTCTAAACAAAAAATGAAATGTTTACAAAACCCATTATAGTTTCCTTTTAAAAAAGATTACACATTTAAAAGATACAGCTGAGTAGTTTAATGGGTACAGCTCTGTAGGCTCATAAATGATCACACATTCCAGGAGAATGAACATTATAGGATCAGATCAGGTCATCGGAGTAGTATGTTTACTTGTTAGTAGCATAGTTTATTTTATGGTTGTTATGACAAATTCATAATGTTGTACATTGTTTAGTCATTCACAATAGCTTATAACAGTCACTATGTTTAAGGGGTTACTACAGTGCATATGAAAAGTCTAAAGTATTTTACCCCTGGTAAAATGGATTGGCTTCACCAGAAGTAGATGAAAGTTTTGGAATGGCCCAGGAAGAGCCCAGACCTGAATCCCATTGATATTCTGTGGGGTTTTCTGAAGAGGGCTGTGCACAGCAGATGCCCTCACAATCTGAAGCCAAATCTAAATGTGCCATGGTGAAAGACTCATATCCAAAAGACTGAGTGCTGTAATAACATCAAAAGGTGCTTCAACAAAGTATAAGTTTGCACACTTATGCAACCATATTATTTTATTTTACTTCCCTCCACCCAAAAGATTTCAGTTTATTTTTAATTTGAGTACAGTTTAGAGATCACATTAAAGTTGGGTTAAAGTTCTGAAATGATTGATCTTTGTCTCATTTTTGTACAGCACAGAAACCTGACATTTTACCAGGGGTGTGTGGACTTTTTATATCCACTGTATGTATAATAACAAAGCTCCTTTAGATAAAAATGTACAAAATTTATCTGAAGATGGGTTTAAGTTGCGGAAATAAATATGCAGCCAAATAGAACTTGTACAACAACCTCTACTTCCTTTGTCTAAAGGCCCCATACACGTCTTGATTTTACTTTCAATTAACTTAAAAATAAAAATTTGGGGGGTCAGGAAATTAGGTGATTTATTGTAATGTATGCTAACCGTAGTAACAGATTTTTTATTACATTTTTTGGATCGACTGGAAGCGTAATTGAATTAAGGTTCAATTTTATTACAACCGATTAAAATTTTCCAGCATGTCCGATTATTTTTCGATCTAAAATTATCCCAATTTTATTCGTTTTAGGTCGATCTTACCATGTGGGCTGCCATAGATTTTTTTAATCAACAAAAAAATTGATTGAATTAAGTTGATTGAACGAAAAATCTAGACATGTATGGGGGCCTTAACCCTCACTGTCCGGTTACCGAATTAAGGTAGGGAGAGGGAATATAACTGTGAAGTCCAAAAAGCTCCATATTTAGACAAAGTGATTTCACTTGAAGAATCAAGCAACACAATCGCCCCTTCCATTGCCTGTAATTGATGTCTGCTTGAGAAAACTTTTTACAGAACTGTTATATAATATTTATACTGTATGTACATTTAACCTACTGCTCTGCTGCCTTAAATGATCCTCTAAAGATTTCAGTGTTACAACAGTTTACCTTATGGTTCTGTTGAGGCGCTGTGCCATATGTATTCTCTACTTTAATTTGTTAACGTTAATTTCCAATCTGTTTCTTACCATTTGGTGCTTGCAATAACCAAAAGTGTGTTGGCTCTAACAAAACTGTATTAATATTCCAGCACCTGTAAAGCACCCCATACACGCTTGGATTTTCACCCGAATTTTTTGGCCGTTGTGCACTCGAAAAATCTAATGGAAATCTAAAGCTTAAAGTTGGAATTCCGCCCGAAATCACCCACCATATTGATCTAAGCCATTACGGACATGTCTATAATTCTTAGGCATAGGCAACATGGGCCCAGGATTCATGCATGCTGCCGCCAGAAGTTAGAGTTAGTAATAAGCCGATTTTCGCCGATTTCAAGTTAATTGCAAAGCCCCTGGACATGGTATCATCACCATAGTTGCTGGAGATGTAGAGAAGGGTTGGGGTATACTCCAAAATAGAAAGTATGTCTCTAACACAAATAGTTTTTGCACAAATTTAGTTCAAAGTCAAGTAAAAATTTCGAAAATCGGAATTTCGACTTTAACTTTGAACTTAATCTACGCAAAAAGTACATGTGCTAAAGCAACACTTCTTTTTTTCAAATGTTCCCACAACACTTCTCTACATCTCCAGCAGGTTTGGTGATGATACCATGTTCAGGGGCTTTGCAATCAGCTCACAAAGTTAGCAAGTCGAAAAATTCAACCATCTCTAATAAGCAGTTCTTTGACTGACAAGACAAAAATAGTAAAACAAGTAAAGGATATTGGATGAAAGATTTAAAAGCTCAGGATGCAAGAAGTAAAAAATGTCAGTTATCATGAATAACCCTATAATATGTCTACCTAACATTGTAAGCTGCACCAAAAAGCAATAATTGTAGATTTGATACCCTTTATCATTTGGAACTTGTAGGGCATAGCGTTCGGGACTACACCATCTCGTCCAGCACTGCTACTCCTAATATAGCACTGGACGAGATGGTGCCGTCCAGTAATGAATCGTGGCTCCGGCAGCGCAAACTTACAGTTTTGCGCTGTCCCGGTGTCCCCGATGTGACATGCTGCCAGCTCCTCCGGGAAGGCGGCAGGATATTTGAAAGTAAATTGCACAAATGCAGTTTTTTTTGTAGAAAACTGCTTTCAATGTGCATCTATGTAAGAAATATCACCAAAACAAAAGTCTCTGGTGCCCCAGATGTGCCCACTTGCAGTAACCCTCTCTTCCCTGGTGTGATTTTACCAGATCCATCACACCAGGTTAGAGTGGGTTAACTGAAAATGGGCACATCTGGGGCACCAGACACTTTATTTGGGCGAGATTTAGTACATAACAGCATAGCTTTGTGCCTTGATTTAAAAAAAATAAATATTTTACATAATTGTGTGTTTCAAACATTATTATATTCAGGATGTCTATTAGACCCTTGTACGGACATATTTTGGGAAGTTACAGGCCTACAACATAAAGAAAAATGTACCATTACCAAGTCTATGGTGCACTTTTGGTACAGAAATCTGGACCTCAGCAGTGCACTAGGGAGGTTAAGGTAGCCAAACACTAATTGACCTTTTCACGATTGTTCATCAATCATCAATGCGATTTAAATATCAACTGTCAGTCGAACATCGACCTATTGTACCACCACACAATGTGCTTGATTTTCCAACCGATCGATTATGTTTTTTAAAGCTCCATAACTACTTTCTGCCACAAGCAAAAAACAACATGTAGATATAAACGATCAACTAGAATACATGTCTGATCACTGCTCGACCAATGTTCTGTCTGATATTGATAGATCGCTTTGGTCCAATCTTACCAGGTAGGCAAGAATTGATTCCAGTTTGATTGATTGATTTCCCATAAAAACATATCGAACCATGTGTGGCTACTTTTTTTCACTGCTTAAGATTAAAAGTGAGCTCTAGGCATCTCAAAATATATTATAATAATATATAAATAATATAAGTAATAAATATAATCTAACCTTAAAACTGGTTGCACAGTTGTATGATGTAGTTACACAAGTTTCTGGAAGAATGACTGATACATATATTGGCTTTTAATGGCAATTCATTTTCACAATTGCAAAGCTGTGCGATATACTGCTAATAATAGTGCATGCAAGTCGTTTTGTGTGCTTTTGTTAGACAGACAATTAGACAATTTGACCTTGTATTATATATATATATAGATAGAAAGTGCATTAAAAGTATTCATAGTAAATCACTTACAGCCTCATTCCAAAATGGATTAAATAAAATTACACACAACAACCCATATTGACAACATGAAAAAGTTTACTATTTTGGCAAGTTTATAAAACGTACAAAAAAACCCCCCAGAGAAATCACATGTACATAAGTAGTCACCTCCTTGCTCAAAACTTTGTCCATGCACCTTTGGCAGCAATAACAGCCTCAAGTCTTTTTGAATATGATGCCACAAGCTTGGCACAATTTTCCTTGGCCAGTTTCGCCCATTCCTATTTGCAGCACCTTTCAACCTCCATTAGGTTGGATGGGAAGCATCTGTGCACATCCAGTTTGACAGCTCTTCAAAGATGTTCAATTGGATTGAAGTCTAGGCTGTGGTTGGGCCACTCAAGCCACATTCACGGAGTTGTCCTGAAGATATTCATTTGATAGTTTAAGAGTGTTTTGGAGCAGGTTTTCATGCAGAATAAAGTAATCTTTCCCTTTATCCTAGTCTCACAGTTTATGCTGCTGAAAAACATCTTTTTGGAAGGTTCTCCTCTATCCACAAAGGACCTCTGAAGCTCTGAAAGAGTGGCCATGGGTTCTTGGTCACCCCCCTGACTAAGGCCCTTCTCCATACATTACTCAGTTTAGATGTCTGGCCAGCTCTAGGAAGAGTCCTGGTGGTTTTGAACTTCTTTCACTTACGGATGACGGATGCCACTGTGCTAATTGGGACACTGACACAGCCAAGATATCAAACGAGTGGCTTTAGGCCAATTCTGTTAATGTACTTGAGTGGCCCAACCAGAGCCCAGACTTGTCTGGAGAGATCTTAAAATGGCTGTGCACTGATGTTTACCACCCAACCTGATGGAGCTTGAGAGGTGCTGCAATAAGGAATGGGCCAAACTGGCCAAATTTAGGTGTGTTTTTAATTATTTTAACTAGGCACTATACATCTTTTTTTGCATGATTCAAGCTTACCTCACTTTGAACTACATATGATGTTCGCCCTCCTTCTTGCCGGCGAGCAGTACGGGTGTTCGACCCGCCCCGTTCGCCGGTGAGAAGGAGGTCCCTATTCTTCCTCCGGCAGGATCAGAAACAGCGAGATTGTGCCGCTGATTGTGCGAGATTGTGCCGGAGGAAGAATCTTTTTCACTAGAAGACCACTAGGTCTCCTAGTGAAAACCGGCTCGAGAACAGGAAGTGACGTCAGTGACGTCACATACGGCTCCCTTAACCAGGAACTATGGGCTCCATGTACCGGATGTGATGTCAGTGACTTCACATCCGGTTTTTCCGATTCAAATTCCCCGCCTAGAGGTGGGGAATTTGAATCTGTCCGCGAACAGGCTGACGGCGGACTTCTTTAAAAGTCCGATCCGCCCATTCGCGGACAGATCTGGCCGAAGTTTGCCCATCACTACATATCATTGACAGGGAGAGTAACAGTTTTAAGGAATTGCCTTCTAGTCTCTTCAACATTATCCAGACTTCTGTTATTTTCTAGGAGGCCTAAACTGTAGAAGTTGCGGCTAAAATAATCTCAGGTCTATCACCGATCGCCCTGTGTCAATATCTATTACTTTTACTTTCTCTATTACCAATTTAGCATTCCATAAATCCAATATGACTGTGCGGGGATTTTGCTCAAGTAACCCTTTAGCAAAACAATTAAGTATTCCCAAGGTACACAGGAAAATAAATGTTTAGAATTTGCCGAAGGCTAGCAGCCCTGAGGAAACATAGGCAACACATTCTGCAGCTGACAAGAACGAAGAGAAGACACTATGCACTAATAAACTAAATGGTTCATTTGAACTGAGTAGTTTACATTGAGTTGGAATTATAGATTGGTGGGGTTCAGCTCATACTGTGCTCCCAAAACATCAATCCACAAGATTGTTATCCTCTTTAGGGCTCCTGTTTATTTGAGCACACAGTCCAAAGTAAAGGGTTACCCTTGCAGGGGTTAATATTAATCCACATATAAAGTCACTTGAAATTGCCAATCCTCCTGGCTCTGCACCTTTTAACATAAATTGTCATCCTTGGCTTCCCAGCAGCAACCCTCACTCCTTGTGAGACTTATATGACTGCTTTTTACCCAATATATTGGAGTTTGATGGTAACTAACCACTAACCTCCTCAGACCACCCAACAACTGGACATCCAGAACTAACATACCATCAAAGACTGCAGTAAGGTAGGAATTTCATATATGAAGGTACACACTCATTTTGTTCTCTTCTTTTCCTGGGCCCCTCCCTCCCTCTTCCACATGTCCTCGCCCATTAGGCATAGACTCACATAACTCATATTTTTCTCATCACTATTTCACACATCATCTCACACTCCACCTCTCAACACCTGCTATCACATGAAGGGACTTTCTTGTCTCCTTCATTTCCACACGCTTCTCACGATTCCCAGATCTTCCTCATCTCTCCTCTCTTTTGTTTTCCCCTCCATTCCCCTTCCTTTGCTTTTCCCTCTCTTCTCATTTTCCCCTCTCACAAGCATTTCCCAATGTTCACATGAACATGTACACCCACACACATACACACACGTCTGTTTACACGCTTGGTCTGGTTTTTATATATATTGATGTGATAATATGGATTGATTCATTAACTACACATAATCACACTCACACACAGTAGTCACACATAATCACAGAATCACATATAATCACACACACACATCAACACTGACATACACTTAAATGATCCCCAACCTTCCCACCACACATACCCCACCAGCTAGCACTCACAACTCACAGTCTCCCATTGCTCACTACTATGTTCACTTCATATGTGGAACAATAACCTCATATCTATACAAGCACCACTCTAGAGACAATTTACAATAGTAATACTTACCTGACATGTACTTGAACTCTAGATGACTCATTAGCTCTAGTGGAAGCACGGCTATATACTACGATACATGCCCCCCCCCGTGCCCCCCCAGGCACAGGTTGTCCGACATCGCCCAACAGGACCATAGGAGCCAGACTCTCTGGACTCATACCAATAGGAAGGACAGATACCCAATCGTCAAACCTCAAGTAAGTGGAACAGCTTTTGTTCTAAGGAATCTTACGTTGTTATGATTTTACTCAACCCCCACAGTGATCATGAAAAATACTTATAACTAAAAACCTCCCGAAGAAGCCAGAAATGGCGAAACATGTTGAGGATAACCAAATGTTTCTTTGATCATGCTGTAACTAAATGTAATTAATGTATGCAAATGATGATATTTGATGCGAATGTAATTCCTATACTGTGTTTACTTACACAAAAAAACTTCTCTTATTTTACGTTTTGAAGTCTGATACGGCCTTAAAAGTCCCTAATCCCCTAGCCATTTGTAAGTGGTGGGGGAAACATTTTCTGTTCTCTTTATTACTTATACTCCTTGTGTGCCCCCTGTCTCCACTGTCTCCACACAATGGTCTGAGCTCCTTTTGTGGAGACACACCCAGCTGCACTCACCTGGAAACAGGTGTTAAACCTTACATTGTACCTGGGGGAATGGGAAGGCCCACCCAGTTCCATCCCTCCTATACCAGAGGAGCCCTGTAACAAAAACCAAAACAAAACACTCAGCACCCTAATGGTGCTGGGCAAATTAATTCCAGACTCCTTCCAGGACACCACCATTCACACAGTGACAGATGACCAGTCTGTCCCAAGATAGACCCACATAAACTTTCCATTTGAATGCTGCTGCTTGTAGTTATTGTATAATTTATTTCCTAAAATGATTACCACAATTTAATTGAATGAGATGTGTATGATGTGTATTATGCAGGATATGCACTTGGAAATATATTTTATAATATCCAGGATTTGGAAGGCACATGCCAGTCTATAGATAGAAATGTACCTGCTGGAAGGTGGCAAGCTCTTGTTTATTTCATAAGATTTGGGAGAATTATTTTACAAAAGTATTGTATTATGATGTATTACATAATTGTCATTCCTAGAGGAAAACAGAAATCTTCCCCTATTGATGATGTCCTAATGCTTCCTAGCCAGCCTTTTACACATTAGTCATAAGCTGCACTCTAGATTGAAAAATGAACTTTATTTCTTCAATTTCTTCAATGAATCTGTCTGGAATTGCAATTGCATTGTGTAAATTGTAATGAATTACAATAAAAAAATTTACAGCAATTCAACTAAATAGAATAGAAATACAAAAGATGTTAAAGAGCTGTGACGTCAGTTCTGGGAACCATTAGTTCATGCATTCATGCTTACTAAACTGCATCAGTAAAATCCTTGTAAAGTGAATACTATTTTTCAAGGGCCTGAAGACTTTATTAAACAATATAGACATACTTTTCTCATAAGGGGTGATAAAGTCCTTGGCATGTGTCAGTGAGCTCTACTCTGCGAAGTCATTAAGGCCGAAAGCCATTATTACCATAACAAGAAAAAAAAGGCTTGCAGACCTCTTATGCAGAAAGCTGGGAGGACGATAAGATCTGTATGACGTCACTTACAGTGAAAGGAAATTCATGTGGCTTGCTGAAAATGTAAAGAATAAAGGCCAGCTATTGCAATACTAACACAAATAAAGCTTATAAGTGCCGCACAATAAACATGAGCACCAACAAAGCCTTGTAGCTTTGTTTTCAGCAATGACGTATTACGAAGATATATTTAGATGTCCGTCTACTTTTCTGAGTACTCTATATAGCCTTTTAGTACCATTGTTATTGTTACAGGCACGCACTGCCTGGGTTAAGTAAGTATATTTCTGTTATGGGGAAGGTCATTCTTCATTAGGGATTGGTAAGTGTAGTAAGGGCAAAGGCAAATCCAATCACTTGAATTTAATATAAACTTTCACATGTTGATGTAATTTAAAAAAAATTTAATATACAGTTGCAAGAAAAAGTATGTGAACCCTTTGGGATTACGTGGGGTTTTGCATGAATTGGTCATAAAATGTGCTCTGAGCTTTTAATAATTCAGAACTCATGCCTTTGTATGTTGCCGCTCTAACTATTGTTGTAACTATTAACTATTGTCTACAGTACTTTATTAAAGATGTATATTTTTTAATAATACACTTTTTTTTGATGCGCTAATCTACATAAGTGCCTTAAAAATCCGACACCTTGGCCCATCTCTGCAGCAGTACGCTCCATGAAAATGTTGGACCTTTCTGTGCAATAAAAAATATTACCAAAGGGTTCACATTTTCTTGCAACTGTATGTTTTGTTATTCTAAAACTTCTGACTCAGCCATAAAGGTCTTTGTTCAGGCACTTATAATACTTTGTCCTTGTTCGCCAGTTGCGCTGTTTTGTCCCCCTATCTTATGAGTTTCTGATGAAAACGTGACTGAACACATATTACAGTCCTATAGGTGCCTGTCTATGGGGGCATGAGTTGCCAAGGGAGCAATTGTTCAATTGAATTAATTCTCCTTTCTTTAGAATAAGGGCCAGACAGGGACAAAACTTAAATTTTTAGGTTATTCGCTTGAATTAAAAAAACAAAACAATCAATTTCAATGTTGCCAATTTTTTTTTTATGGCGATGCACAGAATATACACTTTTGGAGATTCCTCTCTGCAGGTGTAGTTCCTGCTGTATCCTGGATCATAGCTTTATCTCAGTGGTTACTGCAATTTGTGTGGGGAAATATCTCTTCAAGAGCTAATGGTGGACTCAATGACTACAAAGTGCTCAGGTTCCATGACTGCAAATTTAACCTAATCATCACCTCTGTGCTTGAAAGTTCGTATAAGGTGTTTTGTACTCTGGAGCTATGGCCAACCATTTGTTGTGGTTTGTTTAGATGCAACTTTGCAAACCTAAGACCTTGTTCATACCTGTCCATTTTACCTGCATTGGGCAGGTTAAGGATATTCAAAAAATGAACATTCAATTGGCCTTTCTTTTAAATGTATCTCAACAGACATAAAGCCGATAGGGTGAGCTAGGACATGAAAATGTTTTTCTTTAGCATATAAATTTTTATTGAAAAAAGTTTAGCATTTACATAGACCAAGTGCAAGCATGTAAATTAACATACAGTATAAGGAGGGGGGGCTTCCACAATGTTGTGTGATCCGTTGGGACATCTGGTGATGCAAGGGTTAACGTATTCGACCACATTGGTTAATGTAGTCGAGTATGTTAACTCTTGCATTGGTGGAACAGCTCAGCCGTTACCTGCCGAGCAGGTAAGTGTATGTGCTCCGTCAGGACCTCCCGCCAAGCAATGCACTTAGCATAGAGGGCCCGACGGATGTAGAAACATACCCTTAGGCACTTACAACAAATAAAAGAATAACAAGAAAAAAACAGATATATCTAATAAACCCTTGCAGAAACCCCTAAACTAAACAAAGGTACATTCGTCAACATAAATCCCAAATGACTATATTGTTTTAAAGTAGTAAAGTAAAGTTAATGTATAAATAGACCACAAAAGCAGTTACCCAGGATAAGATGGAAATTAACTGTATCTTAGTTCCATGTTAATGTAAAAGTAATGGCTTCACCATGACACCTCCATTGCAAGCCCTCCCCTTCAAGCACTAGACTTTCGTAGTAACCATGTAAAACTCTCTTCTCGCAAATATTCACGGATATCGAATCAGAAAGTAGTAGAATTATTTGCAAAGTAAGGTGAATTTGAATATTGCCTATGCTTCACATCACAAATTAAATTAGTAAGTGGCCAATAAGTCTGGCCCTACTTCATGAAATAGACCAAGTCCAATTGATAGCTACCTGTTATGCCCCAAGATGTTAATCATAACCTGGAAAGCTTGTCCCCGATAAGAAGTCAATCTAGGACATTCCCAGATAATATGCATGACATTGGGGCCAGGTAGCCCACATTTAGGCCAAACCTTTACCCATGTAGAGGGGGAGTCTCTAGGTGCATACTAAAGGCTCCGTGATAAACTTTAAACTGCATCTACCTCCAGGATTCACTGACATCAGCTTTTTGCACTGCCCTCCAGCTCCCCACACTACATGAAATTCGTTTCGGCATGCTTGATGCAAGCGTTTCCATGAGGTGAGTGGGAACATTTCTCCAAGTTGTGAAGACTGCCACGCGAAGGCCATTTACTGTCTGGAACTGTTGTCCATTTTTGTAAACTTCCCCTGCCATCAATCCCCAAAGGTTCTTAATTTGATTTAGATCAGGGGAACATGCAGGATGGGCCAAAAGAGTGATGTTATTTTCCTGGAAGAAGTCCCTTGTCCTGCGGGCATTGTGTACTGTAGCGTTGTCCTGCAACATCTGTACATAGCCAGCGGCCGTTTGACTCCCCTGCACTTCCTGAAGCGCCATTGTTCCACTTAAGAAAAAAGCACCCCAGACCATTATGGTGCCCCCTCCACTGTGGTGCATAGAAAACATCTCAGGTGGGATCTGCTTGTCATGCCAGTAACGTTGGAAACCATCAGGACAATCAAGGTAAAACATTTTTCATCAGAGAATAAAACTTCCTTCCACTTTCTTCCACTTGATTTTTTTGTTCCATAACCCTCAGGATCATTTAAGAAAAAGAATAATTCCACCTCAGCAGCGATGACGCGCTGTAAGAGACCCTGCTTATGCAGTTCAACAACCTGACCACATTCTAAAGGGAGAGTTTTTTGCCGTTGCCATCAAATGACAATGATTCCACATCTTTGCACAGATTTGGCATTTTAAAGGCAAGTGGTCCTTAACTTTTGATCAGCTGTAAAACAGGCTTTTTAGGTTTATTTGTTGTTTTCATTGAATTGAATGCTCAGAGGATTTTTTGTCTCACTCCCATTCCTTCTTGTTGCATTATGAAGTTCTACTTTGTTAAGAACCTTGTTAAGATCCAACAATGTAAAATATGATTCTTTGCCATTTGTCAAGTGGTCTTAAACTTTTTGATTTAAAAAGGACTGTACCTGGCTTTCCTCTATGGACTCCCCTTTTACTGTTAACAATTTTACCTCTCATTTTACTACCACCATTTCTTTCCCATGTTTATTTATAATCCTCATAATCCATGATGGTAATCCTTGTGGACTTCAATATACCAATGGACAACTAATCACTTCCCTATCATTGGGGCTAGGCCTCCAAGACATAAACTAGAAGGGGTTTTAAAGGCACTTTAAATCAAAATTCTTCAAAGGATGTAATAACTAGGTTGCATAAAGTTCATAAAAACTTATTTATTGTGATTGGACTCGTTAATATAATATAATAATATAATAATAAAAACGTATTTATTGTGATTGGACTCTATAATATAATATACAAAAATATATGTGGTATATCGTACCAGGTTTCACAGTAGTTCGCAGAATATAGAAAAAATACATTAAAAACAATAGCAGCAATGCATTTGATCTAAGGTGCGTTGTGGCATCAGATGTCAATTATTGCGTTCTCCTACATGTTTCGTCCTCCAAGGGCTTTGTCAGGGAGATGGCTCTTTGGGTATATACATATGTTAATAAAGATTTCACAGGTGGCTATACCATCTAGGACTCCTAGGGGATTACCCCTGGTGGAAACAACCCCTCCAGCCCTGTGTGGCGCATTTGGATATTAGCAGACGCACAGAGCAACTAATATGTTGTGATATCAGGTATTTATTGTTATGTTATGTTTCTTTTGTCTCTTTTGTCTCTCACGGTGTATGGAGATTCCTCCAAACCAAAACTTGTCAATAATAACAATCTGGCTTTATGCCTTTATTAACATATTGTGACAGAGCGGTTGTCTGTCATGTGGAAGTGGTCCATATGCGGCAGTGAAGGGGTCTGCTGGTGTGTATCCACCAAGATACACCTGCTAGACCCTAAGGAGATGGCCAGGTGTGTCTCCACAAAAGGAGCTGGGGCCTTTTAGTCAGGGCTTCCAGATGAGGTTGGAGTCAGTGCTGCTAGATCCAGTGAATACAGGGCACACAGGGTGTGTGGCCCTTTGCTAAAGGTTACCAGGAGGCAGGCTATTAAGGTTCCCTAGAGAAAGGAAACATTGGTTGATCGGTGACAAGCCAGGGGCCTTGGCATTTTTTGAGTCACTTTGTTTTGTTTATTTGGATGTCTATTAACCCCTGCTAGGGTAACATTGCTTTGGACTGTGTTTGTGTGCAAATAAACACGGGCAGGAGCCCTAAAAGGTACATAATCGTGTGGATCAATGCTGTGAGAGCAACCATTTGGAGCTGATTCCCCACAATATGTATATACCCATAGAGCCATCTCCCTGACGAAGCCCTTGGAGGGCGAAACATGTAGGAGAGCGCTCAGAACACAATAATTGACATCTGATGCCACAACGCACCTTAGATCAAATGCATTGCTGCTATTGTTTTTAATGTATTTTTTTATTTTATGTGAACTACTTTGAAACTTGGTATGATATACCACGCATATTTTTGTATATTATAGACTGTATACCAGTCCAATCACATTAAAGCTGTTTTATGAACTTTATGCAACCTAGGTATTACATCCTTTAAAAAATTGTGATTTAAAGTGCCTTTAAAAACCCTTCAAGTTTATGTCTTGAAGACCTAGCCCCAATGATTATCTGTATATACATTGGGTTGGCACATTTATTTAGCAGTATTATATCCCTATCCCGCTTTTTTGCTGTTTTCTACCAATGGACAACTCTAGAATTTAACCCTAATCTAAGGTCTAAAGTAAGATTTACCATCTATTCCTTATCCAATTCTCTGCACTAGGAGAGGCGTGATGACGTCATCACGCCTGCCCGCTAGTGCCAAGAATCGGACTGCACTCTTTATGTGCAGCTCATTCCAGCCGAACTAATGGGATTGGGTTAAAATTTACCGCCCTGACAGATAACTGTGCGATCTGAAAGGACGTTGGTTGCTGCATCCAATTCCTGCACGACCCGATCCTTAAGGGATGCAGAGCGCACACGGCATCGGATCGGGGGTCGGATCGTGCAGAAATTGGATTGTGTGTGCCCAGCTTAACAAAGAACATAAACAGTGCTATGCGCATTGATGAACAAGCTCTTGTCTTTACCAAACACAACTATCTTAAGCTGGGAATAGACGGTACAATTTACCGTCTATTCCTTTACTTTAAAAAAGACCTATGGGACCTTAACCACTACATTCTTTCCTACAGACTCTATGCTCAAATACCTAGACCAAGTTACCATAAGTTGGATAAACCTGCCCCTGTTGTATCCTGGCACATCAAATGTATAAATATAATGTATGTATATAAAAATAATAATAATGGTTGGCTTGTCATTATTATTTAGCCAACAGTTATGTTTAAATAAACATATCTTAACCTTTTTTTTCTTAAAATGCACAAGAAATACACAGCAAGAAATGTAATTGATAAAAGTTTTTATTATGTTTCAAAACAAATGTGAAAACAGAATATAACTATTTATAAAAGTCAATATGAAGGCAAATACATAAAGTAAAGGATAAGGTACTAGTAGCCAGCATGCATGTTTAAAAAAAAAATACAGTACAAATAAATAACAGTATCAAATGTCATATATCAGATCTTTTAATTTATGATACATGCATGTCAGTGAAAGTTATCGTTTATCAAGGTTTAAGTATATCTGTAGTAATTAGTCAAAAGACCTAGACCTGCTGTGGTTTTCTTGACTTTTTGTTGGCTTTCTGAAATATTTGTGAAGATTGTCATTCAAATTCTACCAGCTACGGTATAGCTTGTAGAATTGAATTAGCTGCACTTGTTTAGTAATATTTTTGAGGACAACCCAATTTAAAAGTGACATATTCAGTCAATGCTGATTATAACAATTAAATTATGCCAACTGAACAAAATATTCTAGAAAACTACAAAAAGTCCAATTGCTTTGACGTACACTACTACTACAGATATACATCTAAGGCTATGTTCCCACTTAAGCGATTCTTAACGTGGCGCGGAGCTGTGGGAGATTGCTAGCACCCAGCGATCTCTCGCTAGCTCCTGCGATTAGAAGCCCATGGCCACAATCAGATTGCGGGCCGTGGCCGATCACAGCCCATTAGTGCAATTAAAATCGCACTGGACCCGTGGCAGATCGCCTGTGTGGGAACAAAGCCTTAGAATTGACCATATAAAGCTCTTTAAAAATAATTAAAATAAGTGCAAATGGACACCCAATAAAAGCCACCGAAAGGCATCTGTTATACATAAGAGTAGATTGTAAAACATGAGAACATGATTTACAAAAAGTAAACTGGATCTGGAAACATCCAAACTGATTAGGAAGAGAGAAAAATTCCCTCACGTCTAGTTCGCTTTTGTAAATCAGAATGGTGCTTAATGTACAACTCAGTAAGTGGTTGTTTTTTAGTGAGTGCCCACACAAAATATAATGGATACTGCCTACTAGTAACTACCCACACCTAACAAAAACACACAATATGCAATAAAAGCTTTCTTTAAACACAAATGAGACATACATATTTTGAAATAACTAGCAAAAAAATAAGTTATTGTAAACATTTTTGCATACACGCATACATCATTACATAAAAAATAAAATCAGTGCATCATTTCAAGGGTTTCCCTCTAGTGCATCATTTGTACATACGTTGTGCTTTCTACTCTAAGGCAGCTGACATTTAGGAGACATTTCAACAAAAATGAGGGGAAGAGATTCCAAAACACATTGGACAATCTTTGAGTGGAATTATGAAGTCAATGGTCATGCCTTAGTGAGTCCCTATATTATTTAATCCTTGCCTGTCTAGTCAGGGTTAGGACATGGCCATCTTGAAGGAATGATTCCTAAATTTTACATCAGCTCACATAACTTGTGGGTCTATTATGAGAACGTTGCTGTGATCAAATACCTAAAAAGCTTTAGTAACAGTTTTTGTTCCTATACTTCTTTCTTAAGCTGGGCAAAGACGGTCCAATTCCTGCACGATCCGATCCCCGATCCGATGCTGTGTGCGCTCCCGCATACCTTAAGGATTGGGTCGTGCAGGAATTGGATGCAGCAACCAAAGAGGATTGGGCTGAAATCAGCCGTCCTGTCGGATCGCATAGTTATCCGACAGGATGGTACATTTTTACTAGATCCCATTAGTTCGGCTGGGGACGGCTGCCCCCAGCCAAAGGAATGAGCTGCACATAAAGAGTGCCGTCCAATTCTCGGCACTAGCACTAGTGCAGAGAATCGGATAAGGAATAGACGGTAAATCCTACTGTCTATTACCAGCTTTATATATAGGATATCTATGATCAATTCTCAAGTTTAAAATCCTCCTACAATGGAACACGATGGAGAAGTACCACTTGACTTTAAAGTCATAATACTTTGCTAGATACTATAAGTAATAATTTTTATAAATTACATTAAAACTGAAAGCCATTAACACAAAAGTTATATCAACCCAAAGCAATGCTTTTACGTGTAAAATAATGCTGGGGCACAATACAATCTTATATTATACCAACTTTCATTGTATGTATATTATTACTGAAATAATTTATAGATCGAATCCAACAGAATAGGGGTTATGACCACATTACTGGTACCTTAAGGTACCTGTGGAGAACAACCATAAAAAAAACAAATGGGCCTGAATCTGAAATATGGTTGTTTCATATAAATCTCTACACTTTTAAAGCTTCTTCGTAACTATTATAAATATTCCTTAACTTCCTATATCTTACAGGACATTTCCTATCATCAGTCATTACAAACTAATTTTGCTCAGATGCTGAGATTAATAAAATTGTAATAATATTGTCGACCTAAAAGAACGCCCATTTCCAACCATCCTACAACAATATTCTAGATAATTGTCTATATAAGACATTTTTAAATGACACTAAAACAAAGTGTATTAAAGTTTTAAGCCGATAAAACTATGAACTACTTTATCTGCAATTTCTATATCATTATATTATTGTGATACCAGAAATTTTAAGCAATCTTAACATCCCACCTATGCCAACCAAACATTAATAAAGGTGCTGAAGTGGTATGATAGATGTGTGTCCTTCTAAGGGAATATTTATATGAAAGTGAATATAATTTTCACCAATCATTCATACAACTCTCACTCTTCCTTTTATACGTGTTTCAAAATCACAGTGATTCATTCACCTGCAGTTATTTGTTTGGTGAATGCCAAGACTTAAATGTGATTGTTCTTTTTTACCAGTTACTTCCAGCTTATGATATGGTATAAGCCTTATTTATTAATCAGAAGGAAGAACTAATTCTTACTGCCCAGAACAACCAACAAAAATCTACATTTCCCTTTTACTTTCCAGTGCAATATGGATCGCTATGAACAGCCAACAGACACTCTGATAAAGAGGCACATAAGTAGCTAACAACTCTACAACACAATTTTAAATATTTCTAAGGTTCATACAAAAATAGATAATTTATGTAATAAATATGTATTCTAACTAAATGCAAGGCATAGCGTGGGATCCTTTATATGATGTTAATATTCTCCATAACTCCGCCAGCCCCAGTAACTTTTGGCAGCGTGCACGTCTTTTCTTTTTTTCATTCTATAAAATAAAATTATGTTATTGCAAATGTTTACTTAAGGTGGTTTTCATCAACGCTCTATGTTCAATAGATTTGACATTAGAATTGGCATTTATTAAAAGGATAAATAAATAGTGTGAGATCATTATATATGCAAAATATATCCCACTACTTGGTAAACAGCATACATTTCTCGAGCAAATCAAATTCAATGCATACCCATCATTTATTTCATTTTATTTTCTGATATGTAAGATATAATTCTTATTGTTGAAATCAGGGGGAAAATGTCAGTGCGTCTTACAGGGTGAATGGAAAAAGCAAAAATCCAACCCCCCCCCCCCCCATATTTACTTTCCAGTGCAATATGGATTGCAATATGGATTAGTAAAGTAGTAAAACAGTTAGTAAAGTAGAGATACTAATATGTGTGTGCATGTGTACCAGTCAAAGGTTAAGATACCCTTTCCAATTTTTGCATTCATTGTTCCTTCATATTTTCCATTAGTGCAGAACATCAAAACTATCAAGGAATAGATATGGGATAATTTAGTAATAATAGAATACCTATATTAGTGAAGATTGTTCGATAATAATCTGCAAAGTAGAAAATACAGAAAGGAAGGTGTGGCTATATATATTGGCACCATGTCACTTAGAACTACTGAAACTTACTTGACCAGGGTGGTGGTGGTGTGTTCTCCCATGACCTTGAATTGTGGTCAGTGTTTGACCATTTTGTAGCCTTTTGGTTGCAGGTTGTTCAGTGCTGGATACAAAATCTGGCTGTTAAAGAGACAGGAAAGGTTATCGCACACATTAACACCACACCACACAACACATTAAATCACTTCATGTCATGAATAGGGAGCTATATACCTAAAGTTTTCCCTAAACTTTAGGATTTCCATGTGTCAACAAATCACAAATAAACTACTATCTAAAGCATGCGATCTCTGGTGACCAATCATGTCTTAAGCAAAGAACACACGGCTTAATATTGGAGCCGTTGGATGTTCCCTGCAGCAGCGTGATGACGTCATCACGCTGCTGTCAGACATTGGAGATATTGGTTTACGGTCATGTCTGATATCCCTGTTTTCTAGCAGGATTGATTGGTCCCACTCAAAAGCAGGGATGGCAGCATATAATATGGGCCAGTGATGGCCGTGAGTGCGCACGTCGCTCGAAGTGGCCATTGATCTGGCCCATATCTACATTGGGTACTCAGCTTTAGAGTTATTTGTAAAATAAAGTTGTAAATTATGTAAAATGTAAAAAATACATACACAAAAATAAGCTTAGTAGCTCTGCTGGACAAATTCATTACACCATGCTGACTGAATTAGTAAAACTAATAGCATATATGGGGCTACAGTTCCATTTTAAAAAGAACCGTATTGTACAAAAAGGTGTTAGGGCCCTTTGCCACTAGATGTATTGCCGTTAACACAACCCAGCATGTTAACGAATGGTAGACAGGTTTACATAGCCGGTACACAACACAACACAACGCATCTAGTTTGAAAGAGCTGAGGATTTTGAATTTAAGACAAGACAAAATGCCAAAGCTAGCTTTTAGCTTAAATGACTAAAACATGCTTTATAAATTGTGCACCTATCAGCCAGGGTGCAAGGCCTCCATGGTGGTTGACTTCTCTCCTAGCTTGTGCTCGGGCTGATAACATGGCAAAGTTTTCTAGAACAAGTTCTACTGCAGGAGAACTCATGGAGAAGCACATGATGAATTAGATCAGCATAGATCTGGTGAGGATCATCTGATCATGTTATGCCCCCTGTATAGTCTAAAACAGAATCAGCCAATTAGAGAAGAAAGAACTAATCAGCTGATCAACATTAGGCGCTTTTCCAAAAGTTCTCTTAAGCTAGGCAAACACGGCTCGATGTTTGTATCGATTTGAGCACAATTGTACTCGAATCGATACAAAAGTCAATCAGACACCAGTTTCTACAAGTGGGATCAATTGATGCCCCTAAGAGAAACTCGTCAAACAGGGAACCAATATGTTGGTAAACTCTGTTCGATTTACGTCAAACCGGATCTAGGGTGCAGTAGTGTATGGGGGCTTTATATTAGAACCTTTTCAATGAGAACTTACCAATAAAAGCAAAAAATAACCAAAGCATTATTAAGAAGTAAAGTTGCATTATGTTGTACACCCCAGGAAACATATGGTTTTTATGCAACTCATTGACAACCCAATGGCACCAACCCCCATTTACAATGGTATATCAATATTCTTATAGATACATACCCTTTCAGTGCTTGGGATCTTTGTGCTTGTTAGTTCTGTTATCTAAAAAAAGAAAAGAAGACAGTCAGATTCATGTTGCACAAGGTAGTGGAGCTTAGGGTAATATATTTTGCCAGCATTACCTCATCCGTGCATTTACATGGTTATGTAAATGCACATAGGCCTATACCCAGCTCACTAACTCACTATATAGACTATAAACAGTTTTCTAAAGCCCCTCATACACCTTCAGATTCCTCCATACAACTTTCATGAGACCTACCAACAACTATGTAGTATAGTGACCTCCCTGATAGAATACATAGTGATTGGAAGGTGTAGAAAGGTCCTCCTATTACATGGTTTTGGTAGAAGAAAAGTTGGTTGTACAGAAGTTGCATGGTAATTGTATGTGGTGGGGGGCTTAAGTTTGCAATGACTTTATGATGAGATTAAGTACTTATTCTACTCGATTTCTTCTGAACAGTTATAATTACAAACAGAAAGTTCAATTTGTTCACTATTTTGTTACATTTAATTTTCAGTTAACCATTTCTCAACAAGCATCAAGATATACAACATGTTCCGCATTGTAACTTAGTGGCTAGCAGTCTGACCATGAGTTTTGAGTTTTAGCCAAGAGAAAAACAATTGTAGGGATTTCCGCTTACACGCCATATTGTTAGGTTGATTGGCTTTCCCCACAAAATTGTCCTTGACCTCCAGGGCAGGAGGTATTTCCCAAAATCTTTGCCAAAAGTGGTACGAAAGATAATTACTGTTTAATCTGTTCATATTTCCCACCCGCACTCCCCTTCCTGCACATTCCTGGGGATGTGAGGATCCAGGACGCCTATGAAGGGAGGTGGATCCTGTGACGAGTAGTGATGAGCGGCATAGGCAACATTCGTATTCGTGGCATGCCGTGAATTTTATGGAAAACATTCAGAAAATATTTGCATTCGGCAATATTCTGGGGTTTTTTTTATTGCGAATATCGGCAGTTTTTATTGCGAATTTCGCGTGTGCAATATATGTTTAACATGGCGCAAATTTTTATGCAAATATTTCAAGTGACGATTTTCGCAATATTCGCATCACTCCAATATTCATTTAAAAAACTGTTGATGGTGTTGCTAAGCTCTTGTTGCAGCCTTCCCATTCATCCACTTGCATTGAGAGGCGTGTGTAATGGATAAAAAATACAGAATATCCGGAATTGCAAATATTCGTCAATATATTCACCATCTTCTCGAATTTACGAATTGTCGATATTCGCGATTAATATTCGGAGTCCGAATATTCGCGATCATCACTAGTGACGAGCATGCAGAATGCCAAAGCTAAAGGATGGTGCGAACCCACCAGGAGCAGGTAAGCTAACCCAAATGTAGCTCAGGGTTGCTCCACTTAAGGTTAACTCTAGGGAGGTTAATTTCCTATGACAATAGTGGGGACATTAGATGATAAGCTGTTCTGAAATACTTGATGATCATAATATTGAAGCCCATCGCCACTTCAAATGCCTCCTTTACTGGTCACCTCAAATGACACCTCATATTATGGCTAAGCATGTCTAGGCTATTCATAGCCTAGTCATCTATATGAAGCCACCCCCAGCTCTTTACTCTCATTCAATGCTATGAGATCATACTCTCGACTAAGTTGTCATAGAACTAAGGGAGGGTTATTGTGCTATTAGATATGTTAGAAAGAAAACTTACTGTTTTGCAGTGTTTCTTCAGGATGTTAGTTGTTTGGACTGCTACATCACTCTGTGGCATCAACAGTGCATGCTGATAAAGGTTATTTAAAATGGCATTGTATCCAAACTCCTAGAAGACAACAATTATTAGAATTTAGTGTATTTTTTAAATGTCATATGGAAGAATGGCTGAAGAACAAAGTGCAATCAATAGAAAAATCTAATGGCCTTGCCAGGACACATATATACATACAAATGCTATACAAATATAGCTACACAAATTTATCAGGAATATTCTGAACACTTCGTCCCAATAACAATACAGATCTTTCCTAATGAGATGTCAGACAGAATGAAAGCATTGCTTAACTCTCCCATTAAATATTTTTTTTGTAGCTTTATAATAGTCAGGGGCGGTCCTAGGGAGATCAGCGTCCTTGGCGAGGGCACCCCCCATGACAGATTCCGGCCCCTCCCCCAGGCATGATGCCACCCTGGGCAACTGCCCAGGTTGACCATGCATAAAGCCACCACTGGGAATAATGTTCAGAACTCAAAAGCCAATGTAGATTTCTGCTAAAAAAAACCTGTTTTCTATATATTTCTATATATCACAGCACAGTGTTCAATGAAATTCTATTTTCTGCATTTCCGAATGCAAGGAAATGTTTAGATATTTGTGATGATTAGATAATTATGATGGAACTGAAATGTTTGTGCATACAATAATAAAGTAACCACATTTATTGAATAAAACAATGAAAATGTAAAATGTGTGTAAAAAAGAGTCCTGAACATTATGTCAAGCGCACTTAACAAGACTATGCTATACCAAACAATCACCCCCTTAACCTGGCGCACTAACTGACCCAATGTATATTAGCAGCCCAAGTTTAAGTTGAATATTTATATTTTAAATAAACATTTTATATATAGAAATGTTTAATATTGCATTAAAGCAGTGACCCTTATGACCCCTTACTATCCCAACGATGCACCACACCTTCTTGTTTTCCAGGCCTGTATATAGATGTACTACATCTATACATTTACATTTTGGCTTCCAAAAAAATTATCTGTATCCTCTTCCACCAACAGATTTTAGCTAAAAAGAAAAAGAAATACACTTACATAGTGAGTCGAAATGTCCATGGCTTGGAATCCACTAGAAGTATTGGTAAATTCCTAAAGAAAACAGAACACTCTATTACAAATTGATAGCAAGGGGAGGGAGAGCAATCATCTATAGCCAAATGTGGGCCACATCCCATTTAATATTAGAACAAAATACGAAAAAGGAAGAATTTTGTCCAATCCAATGGTGAGTGCAAAATATATTTTTCACTGACTGCTACTTTTTTCCTTTGCACTGTATAAATACTTGCAATAAATTACTTCTAACTCTAGTCTGAGTATACAGTGCCATTTAAAATCCCAGTGGCTATATCCTCACCATTGGATGGGACAAAATTCTTCCTGTTACAAATTGATCACTATAAATATATTGTGACTGTCTCCCCCCCCCCCCCCCCCCCCCCCCCCCCCCCCCCCCCCCCCCCTCCACCAAAGAACTCCTATAATAAGAAATGTCATGTGAATGTGAAGTATCCTAGTCCTATCCTCCATACCTGTTACTAGTCATTGACTGAACCAATAAATGAAGAAGACAGCCAGAAAATTGGCATTTTCCATAAACAATTCAACAAACACCCTCTATATATTCTTTTCACTCCATTCAACATTATCTTTAATTCACTGCATGTTAAATCCAATCTAAACTCACTGGAAGTTATTATTTGGCAGTGCAACGAAACAAAGTTGCAACATGAGAAAAATAAAAAACAAAATAACATTAAGCAAAGAAAAACCCACCTTAGTCGTTTTGATGGTGAACTCAAGATTTGTATCAGTACAATTATTCGTCTCTTTATCCTGTTGGAACAGAAAATACAGAATTGCAATGACACTGATAAGAATATAATGAGATATACATATATAGTGATGGCACACAGAGATGCATGGAATAGACTTACACCTGCCAATGTTTTATACAAGTACCCATAGTCTGTTCTAAGCCCCGTGCGACCCTTTCTCCGGGTGGGATAGGATGTGGTGAGTCCTAGCAGCATCAGTCCATGGATGAGAGTGATTGTAGAGATCCTGGAAGAAGCTGCACAATGGAGACATATGAGATGTGTCAGTGCTCATGCAGAAAGAGGAAGGATTACAATACACAGCACTGTGACCCTCAATGCTCACCCATCTTTTAAGGTCCTCTGTAGTAGATGTGTCTGCCATTTCCAATGCAGGTTCCATGGTATATATACACCTTTGCCGCCTACATCTATTGCACTGGACTTTTTTTTCCCTTATGAATAATAGCAATGTGTCATCAATAGCTCCATATAACGTGCTGGCTGCACTGTCAAGTTTCACTGGAATCATTAAAATGTTAAGTTTCTAAATTTTTCAGCTGCTTTGCCCTCTCCTCTAATTGTTATTAATTGTCAGTTTTATGTATAGATGGAAGTTGTATCATTTGGGAGATGGAGAGATGCTGCGAAACGTGCACAGCCATAGGCAGCCTTTACTCTACCTGAATGGAGGTGCAGTGACAGCCTGGAAGGACAATAACCCCAGCAGCTGACAATCTAATAATTGACTTCTAATATCCCAGATTATTTCTGTTTTTACAGAGCTCCGATCTAGTCCTGATTATTACACTGTGTAATGTCGGACGTGCCACTGTTCTGTGTACTCGTTTACCTGTCATGTAGGTCGGATCTAGAAATATACAATTACAAAAGTGTTAAAAGTAAAGTTATATGTTTACATTCCTTAATTATTCACAAATGTAAAATATATAGAACATACCTCCGCTATGCAATGTCAAAGTTACACAGGTGAGGAAGACAGACATCTAGATCAGACAGACAGACAGACAGATAGACAGGCAGACATCTAGATTAGATATATAGACATCTGGATTAGATAGATTGATCCAGGATATATATATATAGATGATAGATAGATAGATAGATAGATAGATAGATAGATAGATAGATAGATAGATAGATAGATAGATAGATAGATAGATAGATAGATAGATAGATAGATAGATAGATAGATAGATAGATAGATAGATCCAGGATATATATATATATATATATATATAGATGATAGATAGATAGATCCTGGATATATATATATATATACATGGAATCTATAGAGTAATGGATGGATATGTAGGCAGATACAAATTAGTGAATTTAATAGATAAACTGACAGATTATGATTGGGAAGTGGGATGATATGTGTTTACATTTACAGATATAGGACATGTTTTGGTGACTGTAATATTCGAATGCACAGGGAAATATTTGTCTTGTTACTTTTATTTCGGCTAGAATGTCTTATCCTATAATGCTTTTCCCTATATAGAACTGTCATAGCTATGCACAGACAGTGTTCTGGAAGGAATATTTGTGATAAAAGCCCAGAGTGCTCGGCATAGGGAATGTCGGATCTCTGCAGATGTTCCCAGATGTGCTCCTAGCAGCTCGCTGCTATACCCGGAGCGGCCGCTAGAGAGAGCAGTGACCCCGCCTCCTATCACTCTCCCGGGCTCCCCTGTACAGGAGACGTGACATCATCTTTCTTGGTAAGTCAATGAGTGATGCGGCAAAATTGTCCTATACTTGGCTGTGTAAACATTGACTCCCATGTGGCTGAGAGGTGGCTGAGAGGTGGCTGTCATAACGTTGCTGCTCCCATTGGAAAGTGAAATTTAACATTTTATCTTTCAGATCAGAGTTTCAGGTCTGTGCATCATCCAGACTAGAAATTACTACTGTGAAGGGGCAGCAAAGGCTGCTTTTGGTTTTTATGCTTTGAAAGGTTTTCTGTCTTGCCTATTGCTCCAAAGAAAAATAAAAAAGCAATATACATAACTTTTAATGGTTCTCAATGTATGTGTGTCACTGGTCTTCTTTACATTGCTCTGAATGCTGCAGGCATGTCCTGCTTTCTGCGCAGTTGTCCTATGCGCCCAGGTGGTGGGCGGAGCTGTGACGCCCTGGCTTTACAGGAAGTGGATTGATAGACAATAGGGGTCAAGCAGTAAAGAGGAGCAGCACTAGGTCAGTATATGGCAGGGGTTATAATCATAAACTTGCACTATCTTTGATATTTATTGTAAAAAATGTCTACAACTGTGCAAGTTTGCCCTTCATCTTCAGATACAACATGGCAAATAAAATAAAAAACCTTTTATTTCATGATAAGCTTGGGGTTAATAACCTAATGTGTAAAACACCGTATTTGGGAGGGGTGATTATTGGCTTCCACCAAAACACTCTCCATTATTGCTCTAACATATGTAGTTTTTGCATACATTGTTGCATACAAGTTCAAAGTCAAAGTCGAAATCGTTTTGAACTTAATTTATGCAAAAATGATTCATATAAGAGCAATCATTTCTTTTTTTTATGTATACCCTGAACCCTCCTCTACATCTCTAGCAAGTTTGGTGATGATACCATACTCAGGGGCTTTGCAATTAACTCAATATTATGTAATGTAATATAAATATTAGTTCAGGCACACTTTGTAGCGCTGTAAGAATAAATTTGACAATATTAGATTACTTTTATTAATGCAGGGTTGTTTCTGGATCCACTTCCATGGTGAATTGTCACAATACATATAATAAAACCTTGTAAGAGCAGTGGTGTAGATTTAAAGCCACCAAAAATGTCAAGAATGCAAAATATATATTTACATCATATTGCACCAGTGGCGTAGCGAGGGGGGTGCCGAGGGGGCCATGGCCCCGGGCGGCGTATCAAAAGGGGCGGCGGCTGCGATCCCTGTCGCCTTACTTCTCGGCCGGCCAGAGATCGGACATGTCGGAAAATCTCTGGCCGGCGCGAGCCAATGGAAGCCGATGCCATAAGCTGCAATGAAGCGGCGGCTTCATTGTAGCTTATGGCCGGCACACAAAGGGTGCCCAGCCGATTGAAGGGCCTCAGAATGCAATGGGAGGCTAAACGTGATGACGTCATCACGTTTAGAATCCCGGAAGATATCGGCGGCCCCAGGCGACGAAAGCCCACGCTACGCCACTGAATTGCACTACTAACAGTTGTAGTTGAGGCCACTAGGTCAACATGAAGAGCAGGACTTGAAGGACACAGAACCTACCTAAGAAGACACACACTTGGGATGGGATGGTAACAGTGTTTGTCAACAACAATATCTTTGTGAACAACGTATCATCAACAAAATTGCTGTAAGGGTTTCTAATCAAAATTTAAACTTGACTTGGAACGTAATTGATACAAAAACTACATGCACTTTAACAATCTTTTTTTTTAATGTAACATTTACACAACAATTTTGGTAATGATACCTTATTCAGGGGCTTTGTAATAAACACCCACGACTATCTCTACTTTGTCAACATGTTTCTAAGCAGGACCGTTTCTAGCCTTTCAGGGGGTTATTGCACAAGTTGTTGAGCAGGGTGGGACAGTGCCATCGCTCGGCCTGCAGAGCTTTAATAGAGGGGGATGCTGTTGTTCAGCAGGCTGAGTTATTGAGTGTGGGGGGGGGGGGGGGGGGGGGTGGTGCATCCCCAACCTCCCCCCCCACTGGCCAGCCAGATTGCAGTGCCGTGTTGTGAGGTGTGCAGGGTAGAGCACTGGGGGCCATCAGGGGCTCTGTGCACCCCCATACTCTGCATATCTGGAGAAACGGCCCTGTTTTAAGCCATGAACAGCAGGATTTGGAGGACACAGAACCAACTTGAGAAAAAAAACTCCCAAGATGCCTATGAGTGGTGACAGCTGTGCAATGAGCAGTGTACAGTCCACAACACTGGAGCCTTATTTACAGAAGTATGAAAATATACAGCCTACACAAGCAAAAAAACTCCGGTCATGAACATATTCATTGCTCTTGTGTTTGCCCTGATATTACAGGAAAGAAAAGTTTGATCTTTTTCTCTAATTCTTTCTGTAGAAGGGATACTTCTGCTTTGCTTCATGGTTATGAAGATCCTCTTAGACGTTCATATGGTCTAGCATGTGGTCTATGTTATGCTTGTTGTTATCTGCAAAAACAGAACATTGTGTTAAAAAACTTAAATATAGGTAACACATTTTTGTATTTGAGCAGTTACATGTCACATATTTATAGGTGATAACATGCAGTCCTATCATTTAATAACTAAAAATACATCCACATACAAAAGTGCACTATGTTTGTATGTTTATTTAATATTATTAAAAATTAATGATAAACTTGCACTACAACAAATATTAATATATCATCTAAATATGCTCTTCACCTTACCTATACTGGGTGTTGAAGGGGTGGTGTGCTCGTGCTCTTCACATGTTGCACTGCTGGTCTTTTTGTTGCCGACTCTGTGCCATGACGTTTAATGACATGACCTGATAAGGATGATAAAAAAATTTAATAAACATGTATTATCTACTTAAAAGTAACACAAATTACTGGAAAAACACATACTAGATTTATTTCTTGCTCGTGCTCTTGCTCGAGTTGATTTTTGGCCAAGCTTGAGGTCATTTCATGTTTTTATGAGGGCAGCTTTGGTACGAGTAATACCATATTTGTTCTAAATCTCTGCCAGTGTGTCATAGTCCCCGATATCAAAGTGAGGGACCGGTATGTGCATCTCCACAATACTCATAAATGGTTCACATTACTTTTTTTGTTTGGTTCCCATTGTCTGCAAAGCTGCCTTATTGACATCTAGTGAACACCATGCTCTCCTGCTGGCCTTACTATGCCCAATAACTGCTTTTGGGGCATCTGGAACATTTAAACTTTTTTCCTGTGTTTTCTGGACAGTAGTACAGTGGTCAATCACTGGATATCTGGGCCTCTCCTTGTGGTTTATGTAACATGTTGAGGTATATAATGCTAGAGACTCTCATGGCAACCATGTTATAAACTATTTCCAATAATGTCAGGGGTGTAATAACTTTTGTGAGATATATATAAATGTGGTCACTAAATGTGGAGCTAAAGAGGAAGAGTTAAATTCCTTAAATGTCTTTATCGTATGATCTTGGAATGCAATCATTCTTGTTCTGTTTAAAAATGTCTTATGAGATGGCAGACACTCCCCTGTGAAAGCAGCATTGCTGCTCCTGCACAGTATACACACAGTATTTTTTTCCAAGACAGTAATAGGAAATTAGTTATTTTGTAATTACACTACAGTGTGTGATATCACAGCAAGCTATATATATATATAGTGACAGTAAGGCTGTATGCACTTACTTTTTCGGTTGCTGGGTTTCCTGACCAGTATCACCAGTATCAGTATCACCAGCAACCTGATAGGAAGAGTGGAAGTGGAAAAAATTATAATTCACTGTCTCCAGTGAAGCAATGGTCGCACACAGCGGTGCCTGTGGATCTCCGATTTGTTGGAAGACTGGTCCAATTGTTTTGGAAATAGAGTTATAGGTGGGTTTGGTGGTCATCCACAGAGAACTTAAAGTAATATAGCTATGACATTGGAGTTTCATAACATCATTTACATATATTTGAAATGCAGATGCTGTAAGTATTTAAATGGGACCTGTCATGAGTCAGTTGCAATCCCTGAACTATAAAGCTATTATAGATGGAGGTAGAAGCAGCATTAGAAGGCAACCAGTTTAAGGACCTTTTAGATAAAAGAATAAAGCAGAGAGGCAGAAAGATGAGCTAATTTTTTTCTAATGTAAGTTTTGAAATAGATATAAAAACAAGGATAAAACAGGTGACCAAATAGATCATGTGGATAAATAAAATAAAACCTACAAAAAAGTGAGGAAAAAATTAAAACAAAAAATAAAAAATTTGAGGATAAAATTAGGGCAAATTAGGAAGAAATCTGCCATGCAAAGTTGAAATAATCATATAACACAGATTAGCATGAACCCTGTAAGGTATAGCTAAAAAAAAAAAAAAAAAAGGAAAATATATCTTATCACATTGTAAAGTGAGAAAACCGTTACAGGTGGTTCCAAAACCAAAAACAAAGCTCACAACAGACCCTGAAACATGAGTATCATAAGAAATTACTTGGCAAGATCAGTAAAGGCCTCTGAAAATTGGAACTGGTGCAAGCATCGCCACATTTTGGTGAACTGACTTAGACAGTCACATTTAATATAGGGCAGTTCTTTCATTTAACACAAAAAGTGTACTTGACACAACCATTCACCTATGAAAGGAGGCTGGGCTTTACCCCAATGGTGATAAATAACAATTCTGGCCGCAATAATTAAATGTTTTTCTAAAGTTTTATATCTATCCCCCACCTGATTCTCATTGTGATGTAACAGAAAGATCTCTGGGGATACAGGTAGGTCACTGGATAAAATGTAGGTAATATGTCTTGTGAACTGCTTTTTAGATATTTTTTTTAATTGGGCAATGCCACAGAATGTGGAAAAGAGTTCCATGATCCCCCTGACATCTCCAAGATACTGGATCTACACTAGGGTATTGTAGGATAGCAGGTGTTCTGTGCCAATGTGTCATGAGGCCTTTGATGGTAAGGTGCAGAGGAAGGGGGTTTAAATAATCATATTTATTAAAAATCATTCAACTTAGAAGCATTCAATGAGAATTATTCAGCAGCAAAGACTGGAAGACTTTCATCTTGGAATATGGTTTCCGTGAATATATTTTATGTAAGAGAGACCCTCCAAACCCTCATAAAAGGTTTGCTCCCTTGGTCACTGGTCTGAAGCAGCATAAGTCTGTATAAAATTTGGACAACAAACAAATTCATTCAGTAAGAAGCCTTAAAGGGTGAAACGCGTCAAGGGAATCCATCTAAGAGGGGTTACCTCTGGAGAATCCCCTTCCAATATTTTTTTGATTACTTATGTTTATATGCTGGTTATCCATGCTTTTAGCTGATGTTCAGTGGCAACTTTTTTGACCATCTTTGATGGCATAATGTACATGGACCCTGAGTCTCTTTAACCTTCACCTTAATAAAGATGTTGGTGTACCCTCATTTATGTGTCCCCATATTTATTTCTTTGCCATGTTAAAATGCCCAGGGGCTAGCCATCCCATTTGACTTGGCTTCTTGCCAAAAGTGTGGCACCTAATCAGACAGCAATGTCTTATTTGACATTTCCGGTCCTAAGTTTTATGTATGCTGTATGAAATTTTGCCTCTGATTTGTATAGAAAAATATCACATTACACCTCCACCACACCACAACCTCTCTAGGTCTGTAGTTGTTTTTTCATGTCTAATGTAAATTATAACATACCGTGTCAATGCAGCCCTGACGTCCCTGCCACAATGTTTATTCATAGACAAGCAATTGATTGCCCCTAGGTCTTGCATACACAAAGGATAGCATCTAGGGATTGGCAAAGGAGCCCTAAAACAAACAAGGCTGGGTGGTTGCTAACATCAACCATTGCTGCAAAACACTGTGCTGGATAGTCAGGAGCATGGTAATATCCAAGCAGTATCAGAGTCTAAATTAAGTATCCGAAGGCTCAGGCAAAAGTCAGGTCCAAGTCGATTCAGGACAGTGGTAGATGGAGAACCACATACATGACAGAACATATCTGGATGGTATTTGCACTTTGTAGGCATGATTTGACACAATATCAATTACTGTTGTCTTGTTATTCCAAATCTAAACAACAAAAAAATTAATTAAACTCACAATTATGAGTTGGCCTCATTCTGTTATAATACAATAAGGCTAATTGCACAAAGTTACCAACTTTTCATTTGTCTCATCACAAAAAAATGTATGTGATAGAGAAAAATGAAACATAGATTTGAAGTAGTAGAACACTATAAACCCCCCATCATGCTATCTACAATAAAATGTTGTGTTAACCAGTGTAATTAATAATTTCTGTATTTTTCTTTCTATTTACCTAGGCAGATCTTGGACCTGTCTGGAGAAAACCCAAAAAACAGTTATTGATCCATATAAAATCAATCAGGTCCATTCAAAGTCTTATTACATGGCATGAGACCAGAAGTGACTTCACTGATGTACATGAGTGCTAACCATGGAGTAAGAACTGTAAAGCCTACAGTAGCAGCAAGAATGGAAAGTTATTATGAAGTACAATGTTTCATATTTGGGTTCATTTAGGGGGTGACAAAGTAATCATAGATAAGTGTAACACTACCCATACTAAATGTTTCAGGTAAAAACTAAAAATTGTACACCTTAACTTGACAATATTACAAAAATGGGTAGGTGTGATGGAGTCCCACATTTTTAGATATCTGGTCCTATGGGGCTAAGTCAGGGCAGAGCCAAACCCACAGTATGCTTCAATGAGGGCATCAGGGCAATGAGGGCATTTCTATTGGCGCAGCGCTGCATGTGTCTCCGGTGCGGGTGCGGGAAGCTCCTGCTGCCACGCCCTGCACTGCACCGTATTCCCCATGGTCTACATCATCTATAAAATGGTCATTTTAAACCAATCATATTTTAAGTCCATTGAAAGGAAAATCGATTCATGTATGCCTAACTTAGTTTGCAAACCTGCATGGATGCATTAATGCCACCCCCAGTACTGGCTTGTGCAGCATGCGTTTCAACACATTTGCTGCTATTATTTAGAATCCATGAAATAATGAAAAATTGGCAAAATCTAGGAGGCAGTTAAACAAGAGAAAACTAATTCATGACAGAGTGCATTCAACAGCGCTTAACCTCCGTAGCGCACTGCTGAGGTCCAAACAATTATGTAACATCAATTATTTTTTTTTAATAAAAATAATGAGAAAACACAAAAATCAGGGCACAAAGCTATGCTGCTACAGTTTGTACTAAATCTCGCCCAAATAAAGTCTCTGGTGCCCCAGATGTGCCCATTTGCAGTTAACCCTCTCTAACCTGGTATGATGGATGTGGTAAAATCACACCAGGGAAGGGTTACTGCAAATGGGCACATCTGGGGCACCAGTGACTTTATCTTGGCAATATTTCTTAAATAGAATGTAACATATGTCACATCAGGGACACCGGGACAGCGCAAAACAGTAAGTATGCGCTGCCGGAGCCCCGATCTTCACTGGATGGCACCATCTCTTTCGGTGCCGTCCCTAACGCTAGGGCGGTTAAAGAATCCAACATCAATGGATCATAAATAGACAGTATATAGGGCATACAAGAGGAAATCAGTTTTGGTTAATGGTGTACATACTTGTATTTTAGCTATTCTATAACCATTTTGGCTTATGAAAAATCAGCCATGTCATGCAGCAATATACAGTGATGTTCATGGAAATAGCATCAGCCATTTTCCACATATATTTCTGTAGTGTAATTATAATTATGTTATTGGTAAAATGTAATTCACCTCCAAATGGTGAAATCTAGGAATGTTTTATTTTATATTTCACATATAGAAAGATTAATTCCCTGTCACCACAAACCGACCAACATCCCAAAATAAAGAGAAAAGAGGGGGTATCACTCCGAGTGTAGACCTAGATGGTCCACAATCGATGG
>CM070032.1:45841120-45853495 GCA_036250615.1 Ptychadena robeensis | reverse complement strand
CCATCGATTGTGGACCATCTAGGTCTACACTCGGAGTGATACCCCCTCTTTTCTCTTTATATTTCACATGTTTATGTGAAATTTACAGAAAGAGTAGGATATTTAACCGCTCATGCCGTGCTGTTTTCAAGTATATAACTTTCTTCCCCTGCTTGGAGAATCACTTCACATGATCCTTAGCCCACTGCAATAATTTATTTCTCATTTGTTTATAGGACCCAACCTTTCTCATTTGTTTCTAGGTAGGCCTTTAAGTTCTAAATTTATAGTCATTGTCTTAAGCTGGCCATACACCTTTAGATCTCTCTGTCAGATATCCTTTAGATACTATGTAGTGCCGGGTCCTCTGCGATTGAACACAGGTAGACTTGATTGTTTAAAAAGTCCCTCATATTACATGGTTTTGGTAAAACAAAAGGAGATCTAAAGGAAATCCGACAGAGAAATGTAAAGATGTATGGAGACCCTAACTGTTGCTGCACTCTTACCTCTTACACCAGTGTGCTCTTCCCACTCACATTTTAGGTCTGAGGATGATGCACCTCGGTCTTCAGTGCTGGTGGACAGTCCTTTGGTCCTGGTTCAACTTTTCTGTCCAATGATCCTGTTTTCTTTTATTTGGACAGCAAAGGAGACACTGATTACAATGAAGTTTTTTAGATACAGCATGACTGGAATAGCCTTCCTGAGGCTGTGTCACTTAGAATAATGGACAGGGTCCACTCTGCATTCTCAAAGTTTTGTTCAGATGCAGCTTTTCCACGTCTTTGTATTTTTAATTATAGGGGAGGGATGAGGCAGGAAACCCTCTGTAAATCGCGGGCCATATGCTTGCAATTCAGCCGCCGCTTAGACACATTGCCAGTGGAAACATGACCTTTCTCAAGGCACTTCACCAAGGCACCAAGTTCCATGTTCCAAATACAGGAAGTGAAGTCCGTGACTTCTCTCCCAGTATTTTCCCTTAATGACGAAGTGACGGAAAACTTGACAGGTATGAGAAAGATATATTCGTGTCTTACTAAAAATTACCATACACGCTGAAGGAAACTCTTGTATGACATTA
The DNA here is from genome assembly GCA_036250615.1 of Ptychadena robeensis. NCBI lineage: Eukaryota > Metazoa > Chordata > Amphibia > Anura > Ptychadenidae > Ptychadena > Ptychadena robeensis. The sequence goes on along the minus strand of CM070032.1, from coordinate 45,852,429 downwards.
AAAATGCCAATATGGTTATATATAAAAAACATTTATAGTATGGTAAGTGTATAAAAATGTGTCACCTCTGAGGTTAGAAATTCTTCACCTGTCTACCAGTTCAACTGGATGATGATTTTTAACATTTAACCTTTATTAGTCTGCTTTGTTGCTTATTTTGCATATGAATAATGGTTTGTTGTGTAAAATTGTGAGTATAAAGTACATGAATATGGATAGAAGTAACACCAAGTTACTGTGGACAAAAGTTTGGTTGGTCTGAGGCTTCTCTGTGTGCCGTACTTGTATAGTCTGCACAAATGTAAATGGTAACTTTCTACAATTATGTATCCATGGTGTTATGCTCCTGGAAATATTAAAGATCTAAAAATAGAGAAAACCCGTTTTAAGAGAAGTTGTTTTTGATTTTGACATGCTGAATGAATATCATATCATATATGTTATCATATCAGGTGCAGAAAAGGCATGCTTTAGATTGCCGTAAGTGTAACAGATAAAAGTAAAAAGCAAGCTTTCATGTACTATAATAAAAACTGTTTACATTACTTAATGCTTTAGGCAATGACTCAACTAACTTCAAACACTCACCTTTACTGTGGCTTTTGAAGCCTGAAAACGATTCAGTATTAGAAATCAATGTGGCAGTACACATTGGAGCTTTAACTTTCACTCTCAATTATTGAGACACGGTTTTTAGCTGCGGCCATAGCCGTGAATGGCCGCGGCTAAAAAACGCATCTTCATAAGGGGCAAGTTAAGTTTTAAGGTCGCAAATCGCGCCGCGGCCTCTCCCGATCGCCCCGCGATCACTGCCAGGGAAGAGCCCATTGACTAACATGGGCGCGGTTATATTAGCGTGGGTAACCGAGGGTGGCCGCACATGTGGGAACAAGCCCTAATTGTACTATGTTAACGGATACAGGTGCATCTAAGGGGATTTACATGAGAATATCCTTAGTCCAATTATCAGTTGCAGAAGGGGTCTTAAAAATTTTTTGCTGCCACCTGCACATGTGCATAGAAGCAGGGCAGCTCACCCATGTCCTCAGTGTCACTGATCACTTTGGCGATGGCCATAGTTGGCAATCAATTTGCCATGAAATTTGCCACAAATCTATTGTGCCCCCCTTGAATCAGGCCATATATCGGCCCAGAAATTGATCTGACAAATTATGGTCATGTCCGTAATTTTTAGATTGATTTCATTACTTTGGATACCCATCCAAAGTAAATGCTGGCACACAAAGGGTGAGAGGCTGATTATTGGTACGACCGGCCGTGTGGCCATCATCACACACAGTCGATCTGCCGAGAAATCAGCCCGGCATAGAGACATCTATACCCAGCTTTAGTTTATTTCTTTTTAAGCTTTCAAAGCTGTTGATACTTTTTTTTTCTTTTTATGTGTAATTGTTTTCCCTCGACATTGTATCATGGATGTTGCTAAGAGAATTATCAAATATGTTACAGGTAATTTTTTAAAAGGTCTGTAGCATGACAGCACGAATATGGAAGCATTGACCAGAATAGCTGCAGGCAAAGGGTGCCCGCTAATCAGCTGAGGGGCCGGCTGCAGCGGGATGACGTCATCCCGCTGCAGTCGATCCTTTAAGAATCAAGGGAAAAACCTTTAGTGTCAACACTTAACATGTGTTACCATCTCATCTCTTACCTACATTAACCACCAAAGAAAGGCACGGGAAGACATCAGAGGGGATCAGCACTACTCCTGCATGACCCACAACCCACATTCGTCCTTACAACACTTGACCTGCTCACAGCTGATAATTATCCCTTCACCAAAGAGTTGGGGGCCCCCTGTCCCCCCCCCCCCGTACCCCCATTCGATTCGACCTGACCTAGTGAGCCTTTCTCTTTATTCCTGCTTTTAACCACGTGAAAATAAATAGGGATTTCATCTTTGACCCAAGAATGGAATCACTTTATGACTGAAGTGCTGCCAAAACTCCACAAACCTATTGCTAGGACACTTATACCAATTGTGTGTCTTTAAATAATCGCTTTAGGTGTTCTTTTAGATTTATTTGTGTTTTCTTTTTTTTGACCTGTCGTACTGTATATACTATCAGAGCGTTTGTAAATCCTCCTTTTGGAGGTATTGTACTAATTTCAATAGGGTGGCCCCGTCAAAGTCCCCCTGCCTTGTAGATACAAGGGAAAAACTGATGGTGGGATAGGCCAACTTCGTTGGCTTCTCCTCCCATTATATTGTCGTTGACTTTATTCGGGATGGGGGCCTTACACCTATGGGGGTAGGGTGGTATCTCGCGTTTTGAAAACACCAAAGAAAGAAGGGTAAACTATAATTCACTACCAAAAATTTACATCTACTTAGATCATAATTATTATTAGGACATCTATTTTGAATGCTTTCCTATTTTTTTTATTTTAAGTCTAATTACAAAAATATTATTGTGATATACAACTGGTGGGAATTTTAAAAAAAATTGTTCCTGGCATGAAATAGGTTTTCCTTTATTATTTGGTGATCATGCTAAGGAGTTATATATTGTTTCCAGGGGTGCTCCAATATTTTAAGATTTTCTAGGGTTCCTTGCCAGTAATAGGATTGGTTTCCCTTTTTCAAGTATGTTGACTACCACCTTTGTCTTTAAAAAGAAAAATGTTAATGGAAAACACCCTCTGACGGATCTGAGGGATTTTCCTTTCTCCGGGAGCTTAGATTTGTTTCAATTTAGTGATGAAATCTCACCAGCAGATAATACGCAAACATTTGCATGGATGTTCCATTGAAAAGGCTATAATGATGCAAATCATACATAAGCCAAAACAAACACCCCCTATAAAAATTCCTGGGATAGACCTATTATTATTTTACATTCACTCTATGTTGTTTTCTTTGCCCACAATGCTTTTCCATACCAGAAATTTATTTTCTTCGTATACCAGAAGCAGTGCATTGTTCTAAACCACCCATAACCAATACATTACTCAGGCTATGTTCTTTGATGAAATTGTCAACACATACATGTGTAAAAAACCCAAATGTTCAATGTGTTGATTTTTGTTTCGCTCTGGGTGCAGCAGGATTAGGGCAAGGTGCCATGTTTATTTAGTGGGTAACATAATAAATGGATGAAAGCTTGATGAAAGGTTATGCCACATTAGACTTGCCAAACTTTATGTTTATTTATATATTCCCAACCTCTTTTGGATTATTCACTGTGTTAGGGCTTGTTTCCATTACGTCGGGAGCCCTCCGCTAAGCGTACACGCTTAGCGGGGGTCCCCGACGTAGCAGATAGACTTACCTGCTTGGCGGACGGGTCTGTCTTCATTGCGCCGACCCGATCCGCCAGTGTCAGGCTGAACGTAGTCAAGTACGTTCAGCCTGTACACCGGCGGATGTCTAAACAGACCATCCACCGGCAGGCTGAGTCTATGGCATACGTCGGGACCCCTGCTTAGCGTATACGCTTAGCGGAGGGCTCCCGACGTACAATGGAAACAAAGCCTTACACTATAATAAACATTATGTAAATACCTATGAAGCAGGTTTGTTTCCACTATTGTGGACCTTTTCTGGTAAATATGATATGATGTTTAGAGCTATAATCAGGGGAAACCCTGGTGCCACAATGCAAAGTTTAAGAGGTTGTTAATATCCTTAAAACAGTTTTGCAAGGGGATTATCATCCTAAAATCATGTTATCGATTGCACAATTGTGCAAGTGAGCACAGTTTTAAATTTTTATTTAGGAAAATTCCCTTTTAATGTGATATTTACCTTGTGATGGATGCATGTGTTACTCAATTAGTAAATCACCTCTTTTGGACGTAATAAGTAACTTATCACTCCATACAACTTCCTTTAGATCTACCAACAACTATGTAGTGCTGGGTCCTCCCTGATAGAATACACAGTGATTGGAAGGTTTAGAAAGGTCCTCATATTACATGGTTTTGGCAGAAGAAAAGGTGATTGTACAGAAATGGTATGGTAAGACTGTAAGGTGTATGGGGGGCTTAACAGCTTAGCATGAATCTTCAGATTGCCATTGGTGCAATTTAATGCTCAATAGCACCATCTATCACCAACACATTTTGTCCTTGAAGGGCTTTGTTTTCTACCATCACATCACATTACCAAATGAGAATGCCCCGAGTAAAAAGAATTACAGTCCAAGTAGGGTGTTAACCGCCCTAGCAGTCATGACGACCCCATCTCGTCCAGCGCTGCTACTCCTACTATAGCACTGGATGAGATGGTGCCATCCAGTATACATCGGGGCATCGGCAGCGCATACTTACTGTTTTGCGCTGTCCCGGTGTCCCCGATGTGACATTGCTGCTGACGTCACATCGGGGAGGCAGCTGGAAATTTGAAAGTACATTGCATGAAATCAGTCTTCTTTGTAGAAAACTGCTTTCAATGTGCTACTATGTACTAGATATCGCCCAAATAAAGTCTCTGGTGCCCCAGATGTGCCCATTTGCAGTAACCCTCTCTTCCCTGGTGTGATTTTACCACATCCATCACACCAGGTTAGAGAGGGTTAACTGCAAATGGGCACATTATTTGTGTGAGAGATTTAGTACATAGCAGCAAAGCTTTGTGCCCTGATTTTTGTGTTTTCTCGTTATTTTATTTAAAAAATTATTTTTTTTTTTACATAATTGTGTGTTTCAAACATTATTATATTCAGGATGTCTATTAGACCATTGCACGGACATATTTTGGGAAGGTACAGGCCTACAACATAAAGAAAAATTTACCATTGAAGTCTATGGTGCACTTTTGGTACAGAAATCTGGACCTCAGCAGTGCGCTAGGGAGGTTTAATGATAGCCGATAATAATCTATTTCCTGCACTTTGTAAGTATAGTAAATAGATTAATCAGCATAGCAATATGAGGTCCTTAACCTCCCTAGCGCACTGCTGAGGTCCAGATTTCTGTTTTTTTATGTTGTAGGCCTGTAACTTCCCAAAATATGTCCATAAAAGGGTCTAGTAGACATTCTGAATATAATAATGTTTGGAACAAACAATTATGTAAAAATTACATAAAAATAAATAAAAGGTATAATTTGAATGATAAAATCTCTTAAATACATATTTTGTATGAAATATTTCAAAACAGTATGTATTTATATTTTGTTATAATAACATTTTATTATTCAATTGGAAATGTGTTATGTGTTTTTTTTTACTTTGAATTGTATTGGATACAGTTATCGCTGTATCCTGTACAATTCCATTTGGCACCCTCTCTTTTCTGGTGTGATGAACTGCAAAGAAAGGGTTAACTGCAAAGGGCACATCTGGGAATCACACTGGGATCTTCACCAGACGGCTCCATCTCATCATTTGCAGGACTGACAGGACAGCGATGGATGAGATGGAGCTTTAGGAACGTCAGGGGGGTTGATTCCTACTTTTTCCAGATTTCCAACGTGCATTACAATGTACAAGCACCACATCCTATTGTCTCTGGTCAGAATGCCCAGTGTACTAATTCACAGGAAATATTTGACAAATTTGGCTCCTGATACTGGGGATGTCCTCCAGAAATTTAATATGTTAATGGTGCTTAATAACTACCTCCTGGTATGCATGAATGTTGGATGTATGTATATTTCTGTATTCAATATACATTAGAAGTAATAGCTGTGCATAGTTTTTGTTTCAACAGTTTCCCAACATGATAGTTAAAAGTTAGTTTGTTTGAGATGCTTATAAGTAGTTTTTATATCAACTTATTTTACTTTTGCATTATGGTACTATAAAAAATAAAGAGGGACCTCAATGGAAGCATCTTGTGCCCTATGGTATGCCTATGATTGTCATGTGTATATCATTGAGAAATTTTCTAAATATGCAAATTGCTCTATTAAATACATTGATGACATGCTGATGCTGTAGGTAAGTGTCCATGATAAATTTTATAAAGAGGCTCAATATAAATGAGCAAAATTAGGATATGGTTGGCTCACAGCATATGCCAAAAATAATTATTTTGCTTCTATGATCCATGATGTACTATACAGCCTTTTTCTAAGATTACAACGTAATTACTCCTCTGAACAACATTTTGAACAGCAAAAACAGAGGGAGAGAATATAGAGGGAAGAGCCATTTCACAGATTAGTCTACATGATGCAGAGTATCTGCTGATAAAGATTGATGCTAAGCCCTTATTCACCCCTCAAGCTTAAAGCCCTCCACTTACAAGTTGAAAGAGACCCAAAAACCGGTAAATCCTTATCGAAAGTCTTGCGTAAAGGCTTGTCTTTATAGTGTTGGAGGGGTTCTGATTGTTAAATTAAAAACATATATTTTAAATATTTTTTTAATAATGTTTGTGATCTGTTTTTGTATTGATATGATTTAACCCATTATCAACCATTGTCCTATTTAAAAACCACAACCCAAAACCACAACTTCTAAACACAGCAGAGGCTGTGAAATCCACCATGTGAGGAAAGTCTCAGGCTATGTTCCCACACAGGCGAATAATCGCCTCGCGAAATTACAGATGGCAATAACAATTTTTTTTTCAAATTGACACCATTAAAAAAAAATTTGTGTCCATTCATGTCTATGGGTGCAATCAAAAAAGAAAAATCGCGACTGCCCGCAGCCCGGGATCAGAACACAGGGAGCCGAAATTCTGATCGTGGGTCCAATCGCGGCCATGCGCGATCATATATATATAAAGAAAACTACACATGGTGTGGTAAGCATCCATGAGCAGCAGGGGATTCCCCCCGAGACAATTCAGGGGCTAGGGGACTTTAATGGCCATAATTCAGAATCAGAGTAAATACCAAATATCATGATGTAAAAAGTAAAACATAGAGATATGTTTATTGTAGCGTCATGATAAAACATACAGCATAACATAGCATAGCTCGATTGACTGACATCAATACATTAAATAAATAGAATCATATAATGTACAAATAAACAGAAGAAAAATAAGTAAATTTATGGGTCATGGTTGTGAACAGTGCTAGGATACGGAACCCTGTCACATAGGGTCCCCTTCACCCCAACGCGCGTTTCGTATGTATACTTCATCAGGGGGTGTTTTTTTTATCCAAAACAGTTCCATATCTTCGGATATAGGTGTCAGAATGATAAAGCCAAAACGAGAATAAACAGCGGAGGATGTAGGTTAGCATCAGGGTAAGGATAGAGAGTAATTTGGTAGATCATGTTATTGGAGGTTAACTCACTTATCAGGATGTTTAGAGTGCCAAATCAGTGGAGCGCAGCAGCCAGATGCCCCCAACGGGGCTATCCCGGGCCAGGAACGAGGGGCCAAAGAAAGGCGGCCAGGCAGCAGACAGGACCTGTACAGCAAGGGTCGACCTATATAAGTTCATCAGTAGGAGTATTAGTCAGTATACAGTGAGCAGTGGGGAGAGGGGAACCCACCTACAGTGTAATAGATTATTGGGGCCATGCAAAGGTGAGGAAGGAAGTGTTCAAGGTAGGAGATGGGTTAAGAAGTGAATGGACTAGTGTGGTAAAAAGGGAGGAAAGGAATGTGCATATAAATCCCAAATCAATACTCAAATAAAAGTGAAACATGTGAAGAGGGAGGTGAAGGATGAGACAAGACGTCATTTAAGTTCAGTGGCTGTGAAGTGCAAAGTGTCACGAATAGATTGGTGTTGGGCAGGCCAAACCCGGACCTCTTTGGGTTAATGGTAGATAGGATTGAAGTGGAGGATATTAGAATAAATAGAAGTAACACTGTTTGAAAAGAGTAAACAAGAGGTGTCATGGAAAGAAAAGTGCCAATAAAACAATAGAGAGGGGTAATAATAATAATAAAAGTACCAATATGAAAATAGAGAAGGGTAATGAGTAATAATAATGATGATAGTGCTAGGGTTAGATAGGATAAGAAGTAATGTATGTATACCTGTGCGGTCTGTAGAGGAATCACGTTCTCACAATCATAAGGTTAACCAAGTATTTAGTATTTAGTAGTAATTCGAGTTCAAGGGTGAGTTTCGTAGGTCTCGTAATAATGGGTGAGAAGATGTGGATGATGTAAGCAGCCTCGACCACCTTGTGCCCCTAGTCCCGTCCGCTGGCCGAGCCGACCTTATAAGCCCCTCGCCGACGCCGGCGCCTCACAACAATCGCTATGACGCGCATGCGCCCGGAACCCGCCCCCGGCGCGGCGGCATGCGGACATCAGGAGCGTCTGCATCCCCATGGATACAGCACGGGAGCGCGCCCGACAGCGGGAGGGGCCAAGGTCAGACCGATTCAGTGAATACAATCCGGCGAGACCTCCAGACCCACCGCCAATGCACGCCCCGGCTGCCACACCATGGCGATACAGTCAGCCCCAAAATAGTGCCCAAAGGGGCACCTGGCCGTACTAGGACGGCCATTCCCGTCCGCATCTTGGCACAGGATTGGGTGGAACACTACACTTTGATGGCTTATAGAAGGGTTAATCAAGAAGAGTAATCATTAATTAAATAAATCAATAGTGTGCTAATAATTAAGGTTAAATCCGACCGTTGATGCCACTGACTATCCTCCGATGCCTGCGCTAAGGCATGCTGCATGGGCCAATCAAAAGTGTTATCGTTCTAGTTGTATATGAGATGGAACATTATGGTAGGTAATAAAGTATAATTAAACATTAATGTAAGTCTGAATGGAATTCCCTCTTTAAAACTCAATATGAGATATTAGGTATTAAGTAGATCAGTATAAAGTATTAAGTAATCCCTATATAGAGATTAAGTTCATAATACAATAGGTGTGTAAATCTGTCATACCTGACATTAAGATAATACAGTAAGGTCCAAGCGTACATAGGTATATGAGTAGAGGATGCATTATAGTTTCTATCTTAATCGGTCAAGGGGAATTTAGGGGGAATTCTAAACAGACTCAGTGGAGAAAAATGCAAAGGAACCAAAAATGGGTATTTGCTACCCTGGAAAACAATACAAAGAAATTTGAATTTTTCTAAGTTGGGTGGCCGACATCCCAAATATAAATCTGGCTGCTGCTATAATATCTGGCTGCTGCGCTCCACTGATTTGGCACTCTACACATCCTGATAAGTGAGTTAACCTCAATTAACATGATCTACCAAATTACTCTCTATCCTTACCCTGATGCTAACCTACATCCTCCGAGTGATTCTTCTCGCTTTGGCTTTCATTCTGACACCTATATCCGAAGATATGGAACTGTTTGGATAAAAAAACCCCCCCCCCCCCCCCTGATGAAGTAACATATGAATGCGTGTTGGGGTGAAGGGGGACCCTATGTGACAGGGTTCCGTATCCTAGCACGTTCACAAACCATGACCCATGAATTTATTATTTTTCTCTGTTTATTTGACATTATATGATTCTATTTATTTATGTATGTGTCAGTCAATCGGCTATGCTATGTTATGCTGTATGTTTTATCATGACGCTACAATAACATATCTCTAGGTTTAACTTTTTACATCATGATATTTGGTATTTACTTGATTCTGAATTATGGCCATTAAGTCCCCTAGCCCCTGAATTGTCTCTTGGGGGGAATCCCCTGCTGCTCATGGATGCTTACCACACCATGTGTAAGTTTTCTTTATATATTTATATTTGGGATGTCGGCCACCCAACTTAGAAAAATGCAAATTTCTTTGTACATGCGCGATCATAGCCATCAGTTAAATGGAGACAAACCCATTCTACTTAATGGATGCGATCCACACACGATTACAATTGTGAGGCGATTAATCGCCTATACGGGAACATATCCTAACTATACTGCTGTAATTATTATGCTGCTTATTTTATTCCAGTTATAGAACATATTATGTATGGGCTGTTTTAAAGACTACTAAGACTGTGCTGTTGGTTGCAATTAGTGATGTGTGACTAGCCAATATTAGAATTTGCATAATTTCGTGAATATCCACCATAATATTGACTTATATATATATATACTTATATATACTTATATTCCACTGGGAGAATATCTGTCATTTCTGTTGAAAAAAAATCGCATCGCGATGATATAATCACGTTCCATTGCAATGAATGGGATAGAGAAAATAGCAAAAAAATGCGATCGCGTCGGATATCCGATTATATATTTGTGAAAATTCGCGAAATAGCGATATTCGAGCGAAATATTCAAAAATCTAATATTCAAGTGCTACACTAGTTGCAATCAACTTTGTATTGTGTTGTCTGGACATTGTGTATCTTCTGTCTCATTCACAAATACAGTATATGTTTTGACTCTTCTGACCCCTTTGCATGTGGCAATTTCAGTATTATAAAGCACAAGATAAGTACTTGTGTATTTTGGCTGTACTCCTATGTTATGAAGAATGTTGCAGACCTGTATTTTCCCTCTGGCACTTCGATGAGACAGAGTATTATCCATGCTCATGACTCAGTAGTTGGATTTCCCAGCTTAATAAGTGTTATCCTAACTTTTATAGAATTAGTCAATGTGTAAGTTTGTTTGGATATTAGAAAAATATACATGTGTTTCCAAATGTATTTAAAGAAAATAAAAGTTGTCAGTTGGTTTCTCTCTAATCCTTACAATCATATAGGGGCTTTTTAAAAAACAGTTAATGGCAAACATTATTATTATTATTATATTATATTATTATTATTAGTAAATCCAAGTTTTATTTTAAATAATGATGACTGACAAACCAACAGTAAAAGTATCAGTAAACCTATCTCCTTATTGCTATACATAGGGATCAAACTTTTTATTTTATTATCACATGTATTCAACAGTGCTGACATTAAGGCAACAAAACTGCAAGTCTAATGTCCAGAACTTGTCCTTAGGCTCTGAAAAAAATAACTGGACAGATCAATGTCCGATCCTTATTTTTTTTAAAACTCTAGTTTTTTAGGGTCGATCATCAAGGTGGATGGCATACAATTCCCGGATGTCTCGAGCACTCACACTGATCGAAAGTTGTAGATTAGGGGCAGAAATTGATTTGTCTATGGGGGGCTGTAAAACATTTTTTGTGGAAAAAATTAAAGGTACCAGGGACATCTAGGGCCCTGCATATAATCTCTGCTGGCGGGTTAACTTAAGCTGGGCATACACAGTTGAAATTCAAATTTGATCACCTTAAAATTTATTATTTTAAGGTATTACATTTTACAATTCCTTATACTGGGTGTCTATCTCCCTCTTTACAATCTTTCACTCCTTTCCTTTCACAGTGCCTTCTCTTCCTGATCCAGTCCTACCCCGACCTCACTTCCCCACTAACCCCCCACTTTTCACTGTCTTCCCATCCACAACCTC
>CM070032.1:45809959-45825359 GCA_036250615.1 Ptychadena robeensis | reverse complement strand
GAGCCCCCCCCTCTCTACCCTCCCATCTATCAGCCAGTACCCGAAGCGTGTGCACCATAATATCAACATCCCCATCATTGATAGAAGGAGAAAAACCAGTGCGGAAGACAGCAGGAATGCCTGACAGTGAACATGTGTGTCGTGTAATGCGAGGCTTACCAGCAGAGACACCGAAACGGTGCTCACGACGGGTCAAAGACGGGGGAGGACACCCCAGGCCGGCAGCCGATCCGGATCCACAGTCAGCAGCCAGAGAAGAGGACGCCTCAGCACGCGATCGCTGTGTAGCCACGCAGCTGTCGGGCATCTGAAAAGGCAGGAGAATAGACGACACCCCCCCAGGCCAGGCGGACTCAGCCCTGTGTGACTCCAAAGGCCCAAGTCCACCCTGCTGGAGGGCATCTTCATCATGATCCGCGCCCAAATCTTACAGCAGTTCCCCAGACATGGAGGGGGCAGGGCTAGCCGTCAAAGAAAGCAAGGCCCGCGGAGGAGGAGTTTGGGGCCTACCCAGAGTGCCGGGAAGAAAGAGGAGCCACCCCGCGGGATGAGGACCAGGGCGCCACTGCATGCCGGCTGCCAGGGGGCTGTCCAGATACGGAGGGCCGTCTAACCAACGCCTGAGGGCCCAGCTCAAAGACCTGGGGATTAGGGGGGCCACAAGGGGACCACTGGGCCGCGCTGATAACCTGACCCCCGGCTGCCCAGGGGAGGATGGCCGCGGCCTACCCCCACATGGAGTAGGCCCTGACACCACGTTTTGCCCCAGTAGAGGCCTTAGAGTGGGGGGGGGAGCACAGGGGAGTGCCGCCATCTGCCCCAAGACTGGGGAGATGAAGAGGGGCTGCGTCAGCACCAGCATCGTGGGAGGGCCGCCGGAGAGCACGGCCCGAAGCCAATCAGACCCCCGAGCCGCGGCTTGCTGCCTCACCTGCTCCAGCAGGAGGTCAACCGCCACTTCTCCAGCTGCACCGCCGCCCAATCCAGTCCCGACTCTTCCATCCATTCTTCCACCCAATCTTCCTCCGCCTCTTCTTCCCGGACTGCAAGACGAGCTGCCATCTCTTCGTCCGCTGCAACTCCAACCAGGAACCAGGCAGGTCTTGACACGCTGATGTCTTGACGCAAAGAGAGGCTCTTCCGGTTCCGCCGCCGGGTTTTATGCCCGCGCTGCTCCGCCTCTGCTCCGTCTCGTCCATTTATTGGTTCTTCAGGCATCCCGCCCCTGTCATGGACCAATGTTTTGGACAAGCAGTTGGGAACTATTTTTTATATTATATGGAACACTTAAAGATCTACTTAATAATGCTCTTAAAAAGTATTGTTGTGGCCCAAGTTAAATAGCACAAGTTGACGAAGATTGATGGAGAAAATGTGTGTATGGCTAGCTTCAGACTCATCAGACCGATTCAGAAGGCAAAACTCTGCCTTCTGGATGGTTGGTTTCGTAAAGAGACAGTGCAGAACAATGCATGCTTTGTTAAGCTGGGCATAGAGGTCTCCATTTTCCATACGATTCCTGTGAGATTGATTACCGGAATCAATCGCCTCCATTGATCGATCACCAATCGATGCATGCACAAAGTGATCAATCAATAGATTTGACCCTAAATCGCATGTAAAATCGATGGGACCTGTCTGTAAAATTAAGTAAACAGCTCAGGAATCACGGAACGTTAATGGACACATGCGATCATTCCTATCAATAGACCTATTGGCGTCTAACCCACATTACATAATTTATGAATAATACAGATGTGAGCTGGAGAAGGAATTCACCAGCAATCAGATGTCATATGATGCAGTGTGCGAACGATTGTGTAAATGGAATTGATTCCGGAATTCCGGAATCACATGCAAAAGATCGATCACTGGAAAATCGTAATGTCTATTCCAGCTTTAGTGTTGAAAAAAACAGGAGACCACAGGAAGTACTGTTGCCTAGTACTTTGGATTCTACTCCCAATCTGGTTTGTTGTCACTGTGGGGGAAAACACAGCTGCATGATGATGGTTTTGACCTAAATATGCTATATTTAGATCAAAACCATCATCATGCAGCTGTGTAAAATGTGATAGGGCTATTTATATAATTGTTACTATTAATGAAAGCACATACATACATTGCACTGACTAGTACATGCAACAACTGAATCTAAAACAGAAATCCATTATATTTGATTCAGTTTGTGGGATCAAGGAAGGATTCCTAGGATTATTATCAAAGTAAAAGAAGTATTATTTTGGGCTGTGAAGGAAGTGAGACATGAAGGCACCCCCTATGCAATCTTGTAGTTCTGTTCCCCCTTTATGGGTCCCTGCACTTGCCATTAACATTTTTCCATGTCAGATGCTACTTTTGGCAGAATGGCAGTTCTAGGCTATCAGCCCCCTTAAATTACAGATTCAGATCTTCTGGAGGGCCGGGAGTCTCCAAATTTTTTTCCATGCTGCCCAAATCTGACTGATTAAGTAATGCTCTTGAGGACACCCCCTTTCCCCCCATTTCTTTATTTTTTCATGTCCAAATCCTGATTTCAAAAAATTTCGTTTTTTCCCCAGGATTTTGAAATGATAGTAACTCAAGAGGAAGCCAGCTACGATACTAGACATAGCAACCAACGTCTGTGATGTCACTTCCTGTAATTTTTTCATTATTCAAAGGGAAAACTTGACAGGTATGCAATGAGGACATCGAGAAGGTTTTAAGCATGTTAATTTAGCTATATGAACTCATATGAGACTCATATGGGACTATGATATTATGTCAAAAGTTTGTGAAAGTCTTTTGTTGTTTGCTAAATAGTAATGGTAATAAAAATGTTATGTTTGTAACTTCATCAGAACAGTTTGTTTTCTTTTTGTGTTTAAGAGAGACAGTGTGCATTAATGCAGACCCCCCCCCCCCCTTAAAAAAAACCTCAATGCAAATAAAATTCAAATAAGTTCCACAGTGAATTCCAAAATTTTAAAAATGTATATTTCTTTTTAAAACACAAATACATTATCACTGCATTTGTTCACAGGGTCCTCCACTGACACTGAATATGGATTTGCAACACCTGATATTCATGAGCCAGCCTTTGGTGAAGAAAGATTACATTTGAAATGGTTGTCCGTGGTATGGGTAATTATATTCATACATACCAGGTGCTGGTGGCAGTAATTCTAAAGTGTAAAATAGTTATACAGAAAAGTGTAAATATAAAAAACACATGGTTAAGGTCACTTTAAATACCCAATCAAGTGTAAAAAAGATCAAATAATAAAAAATTTTTGATTGGATAACTAAAGTGAAAACCGCTTTACATTATGTACTCACTGACCAGAAGTGACATCATAGACCAATAGTACTTTGATCCATTTAGGGGATTACGGTTATTGTTGGGGGCTCAATACTTTGCCATTGTATATTACAAGCAGAGTAGACCTCCAATCTGTGATAAGTTTTCTTTTGTTTTAGTACTATAAGGGTATAACCCACTTTATCCTGGTGCAGCCATACCAGTGTATGTCTCTTTGGATAATCCTGCTTAACGCATTTATCAGCATTTCTAAGAGTATGAACTTTGAGCATGAAAATGAGTACTATACACAGAGCTAACATCACTGTGGCTATGGTGTTCTTTTAGTTGTACCAATTGTTTTTTATTGTGCCCAACCAACCTTGTGCCAACTATTTTAACCTTGGTATCATCAGGCCATAACACATTTCCATCCTAACATTGTACCACATGCTTTTGAAAGACTTGACATATATTCTTAAAAATGTTTTTCGCTTGTCTTTAGTCAAGTATGAAGTATGGTTCTGCAAGAAAGTTGGAGATGAAGAGGGATTAAAACTTTAGATAAAACATTGACCTACATACATGCACATAAACAAAATAATAGCTTTTTTCAAAGGTTTAACAATTAAAGTTTTAGAATGGCCTAGTCAGAGGCCAGAACTAAATCCAATAGAAAATCTGTGGGGTGACCTGAAGAGGGCTGTTCATAACAGATGTCCTCACAATCAAAGGATTAATGGGCAAATATAGCAAGGTAAATATGTGCAATACGGATGGAACCAAGAACATTGAATGCTGTTTTTAAATCAAAAGATGCTTAACAAAGTACAACTTTATGGGTGTGTACACTAGTGCAACTAGAGTAATGGACTGTTTGAATAAAATTACTTTTCTTCCCAAATAGATTTGTTTATTTTTCACTTATAGGTTGTAGGTCGTACAAACTTTCCTTCCTTTTATATACACTGTAGCACTATGCAGCAAATGAAATAGTAATATGCAGCAATATACAGTATATAGAATTGAGGAAATGTATGCAGCAACATAAAGACAGACTAATCGAATATAGAATTATGCTTTAGTATATGTTACAATATAAAGTACCACATTTTGTGCACTATGAGAGGCAATTTTTTCTGGGTGCCCAGCTGACATACACACAGCAGTAGCAGAGGGAAGATCTGTCTATGGGCGGATCTTTTCTTAGCAGGACTAGGAGGGAGGGAAGCTGTTAGAGGCAGCATTTCCTAACCTCCTTCAACTTCCACTCTGCTGGAGGTAGCATAGCATGGTCTCCAACCAGCAGAGCGGCCAGTTCACCAGCATTTTTTCCAGTGTCGAATAGTCCTGTAAAAATACGGTAAAAAAAATTGTAGTAGTAGTAGTGAATGTGTAATAAAAAGTATAAAGCAACGTGGAGTGTGTTGTTATCACTAATGTAGTGTGAAAGAGCCCTTTCATCTGTCTGAAGTTCAGCTTTAGTATTTGTTTATATCTCAATTTACTTTCTTGTATCCCAACATTGTTTTACCTTGACTATGAAGCCCTGTAAATGTAGTGTTATGTGTAAGCGATGATGAGTAATACATATGAGTAACATTGGTTTGTTACGACCTAAGATACTAGATTTCGGCTTCTTGTGAAATATTTACACTAGTCATAGTCTGTGGAGCTTTTCTTAGAGCCGAGGAATTCTTGCACCAGCTACTTTCCTTTGTCATGACTAAGGGGGGGGGGGGGGGGGGGGGGGACAAATGCTTCCTGGTTCAGTCTGTACAGGTCAGAGAGCAGTTTCTGATGGGATCCTGTTTCTAAGGTTAAATTGTTCTTAAATCCTCATATGACATATAAAATCATGTACATAAACTTACACGTATATTGCATTTCATTGTTTTTTTGTACTTACTACATCCATTGTTCAAAAAAGTACCTTTTGTATGCGCACCAAGTAGTACCTTAGCTATTGGGACTCTTTGGTGGTCTGTATGTAGATAATGCTGCAGCATTGTCTTGCACATGCATGCACACTAATTAATGATTGCTCTTGGCATACGTTGGGAAAAAAACGAATTGGGGCAGCAGTGGAAGAAGCATAGAATAAAAGGTTTTCATTAAAAGAAATACATATAGTCTAGTAAGTATTGCTTGTAGTTTGAAATAGTTATTTGTAACATGAGGGTTTAATACCCCAGTAGTGGGAATGTCCCAACTGGCTTTGTGGATGATGTGGGGGGGGGGGGTCCTTCCTTGCAGCCTGCTACATATTCTGTGGATCTTTTAGGTAGCAGTTATAGAACTGTGATCAGTAACCTCCCTGGCGTTATAACCGAAAACAGTACGGGTGCCGTATGTTCATAAAACAAACTGCGTCCATACCGGGATCGGGCACACAATGGTGTTCTATAAGCCCTCACCAATTGTGCACTTGCAAAGGCCCTCACCAATTGTGGGCTTGCTGATATCTTCTGGTGACGCCGAAGGTATGGGGAGCGCCATAGACCTCCATGTTAATGGAGGTGGCGCCGCTTTTTCCAGACCACATAGCCGGCGTCTCGATGATGCCACAGTACAGTGTATTGCCCTTTCCGCTGCTTTTTGCTGAAAATTCTGTAAAACCCAGGAAGTTAGTGTATTTGAATATTTGAATTGTGATTTTTTACTGCGAATATCAGCACTTTGTAAATTTGTGAATATAGTGCTATACAGTTGCTTGCAAAAGTATTGAACTTTTCCACAATTTGTCATATAACAGCCACAAACATGAATCAATTTTTTGGGAATTCCATGTGAAAGACCAATACAAAGTGGTGTACACGTGAGAAGTAGAACAAAAATCATACATGATTCCAAACATTTTTTACAAATAAATAACTGCAAAGTGGGGTGTGCGGAATTATTTATCCCCCTTTGGTCTGAGTGCAGTCAGTTGCCCATAGACATTGCCTGATGAGTGCTTATGGTTAAATAGAGTGCACCTGTGTGTAATCTAATGTCAGTACAAATCCAGCCGCTCTGTGACGGCCTCAGAGGTTGTCTTAGAGAATATTGGGAGCAACAACACCATGAAGTCCAAAGAACACACCAGACAGGTCAGGGATAAAGTTATTGAGAAATGTAAAGCCGGCTTAGGCTACAAAAAGATTTCCAAAGCCTTGAACCTCCCACGGAGCACTGTTCAAGTGATCATTCAGAAATGGAAGGAGTATGGCACAACTGTAAACCTATCAAGACAAGGCCGTCCACCTTAAATCACAGGCTAAACAAGGAGAGCGCTGATCAGAAATGCAGTCAAGAGGCCCATGGCGACTGGACGAGCTGCAGAGATCTACAGCTCAGGTGGGGGAATCTGTCCATAGGACAACTATTAGTCATGCACTGCACAAAGTTGGCCTTAATGGAAGAGTGGCAAGAAGAAAGCCATTGTTACCAGAAAAGCATAAGAAGTCCGTTTGCAGTTTGCAGTTTGCCGTGTGGGGGACACAGCAAACATGTGGAAGAAGGTGCTCTGGTCAGATGAGACCAAAATGCAAAACGCTATGTGTGGCGGAAAACTAACACTGCACATCACTCAGAACACACCATCCCCACTGTCACATATGGTGGTGGCAGCATCATGCTCTGGGGGTGCTTCTCTTCAGCAGGGACAGGGAAGCTGGTCAGAGTTGATGGGAAGATGGATGGAGCCAAATACAGGGCAATCTTGGAAGAAAACCTCTTGGAGTCTGATAAAGACTTGAGACTGGGACAGAGGTTCACCTTCCAGCAGGACAACGACCCTAAACATGAAGCCAGGGCACCAATGGAATGGTTCAAAACCAAACATATCCATGTGTTAGAATGGCCCAGTCAAAGTCCAGATCTAAATCCAATCGAGAATCTGTGGCAAGATCTGAAAACTGCTGTTCACAAACGCTGTCCATCTAATCTGACTGAGCTGGAGCTGTTTTGCAAAGAAGAATGGGCAAGGATTTCAGTCTCTGTATGTGCAAAGCTGGTAGAGACATACCCTAAAAGACTGGCAGCTGGAATTGCAGCAAAAGGTGCTTCTACAAAGTATTGACTCAGGGGGTTGAATAATTACGCACACCCCACTGCAGTTATTTTTTTGTAAAAAATGTTTGACATCACTTCTGGCAAGATCAGGTAAGTGTAATGTCCCCTCCCTCCTATTTCCCCACCTAGAAATGATATGCAGGGTGGGAAGTTAGGAGGAAGGGGACGTTACTCTAGCTCCTAACTTTTTGTGGGCATCAGAGCTGCTGCTTGTTAGCTTTCAGTAAATGTGGCAACCCGTGAAATGGTCGTTCGACCCCCAGGTTAAGAACTGCTGCTTTATAAGCTTTGAAATAAATACTATTAGGTAATATATATTGTCCTTATGTATCATAAATATTGCATACATCACATTAAATCAATATTAATTTGGTAAAGCATGGATTTAATAATTCTTTGAAATTCAGGAAAAGACAGACAGATGACACAATACACGGTGTAAAACATAAATATTTTATGTGCTTTGGATAATTCAAACTATTTCCCTATAATTTAGGACATCTGGACAGTTCACATGAAGGTTCTATAAAGCATCCAATATTTGTACTATTGTCCCAACTCTTGAGCCCCCCATACACCTTAAGGTCGATCCATACAATTTCCATTAGATCTACCAACAACTGTGTAGTATAGTGACCTCCCTGATAGAATACATAGTATTTGGAAGGTATATATCCCTGCTATGTAGTGCCGGGTTCTCCCTGATAGAATACATAGTATTTGGAAGGTATATATCACTGCTATGTAGTGCCAGGTCCTCCCTGATAGAATACATAGTGATTGGAAGGTATATATCACTGCTATGTAGTGCCGGGTCCTACCTGATAGAATACATAGTGATTGGAAGGATTAGAAAGCTCCTCATATTACACGTTTTTTGGTAGAACAAAAGTTGATTGTACAGAAATTGTATGGAAAGATTGTAAGTTGTATGGTGGCCTTTAACCTGTTTTACAGATGTTAACTTACCCTGGAAATACTCAGAGCTACACTTGAAGTATATTTTGTAATGTGAATTTTTGTATGATTGTAAAAAGCCAATGTGTTTATTTCCTCTCACATAGATCAAAGCACTTCCCTTAATAGTGCATGAATCTGGTTTTCTCTCCAGAAGGATGACACAATAAATATTTAGGTGGGGACAGTATTTTATTTGTAAGATGCGGGCTCAAAGAGGACACAATGTTCTAAATCCTGGTGTCTGTGCAATTTACAAATGTCTCACAGTTCCGACCCAATGTTGCAGACCTTCAGGTTGTAACTTGCTAAAACGTTACTAGGGATGTAAAGTTCTCCTAGGAAAAGTTGTACTGCAGATAGCCTACACTGGAAGCAGAAATGATTAAATGAACCTGACTAAAGAATCAAGTAGATTAAATTGAGGTGATTGTCTATTCCTAGTAGAACTTCTTAGGCAGGGAACACACAGCTCGATATTGAAACCGTCCGATGTTCCCTGCAACAGCGTGATTTACGGTCATGTCTGACATCCCTGTTTTTGAGCGGGATCGATTGGTCCCACTCAAAAACTGAGATGGCCGCATATGATATGGGCCAGATAGGAGGCCGTGAGCGCGCACGGCCGTGAGCATGATCTGGCCCATATCTACATGTGTGTACCCAGTTTTACCCCTAAAAGTTACACGTTGCAGCCATGTCACTGCAGGAGAAAAGGTAGGTCCCATTCACATGGGGTTGTCAGTAACTGCACACAGCCATAGGATTGCTCAGGGTAGATTTGTTTATGATCATCGGTAACCCCAAGCTACACTTGGGGCAGCCTACCTGTTTCAGGCGACCCTACGTGGACCTCCAGGTATGAAGTCCTTGGCTCTTCTTCCTAGATTCACCTCTTTGACGTCAGTGTTGACGCCGAGTAGCTGTTGGGACTGCCCTTGCCATAAGCCTGTTTTGGGTAGAAAAGCATGCGGAAAATACCAAAAGATTGCATTGTAATCTATTTATATGTTTGCATTTAAACATAAGCAGCCAGGGAGGTGGACCACTAGGGAGGTTAATTGTGCTGCCCAGCATCAACTTCCTTAAAACTCACCATGCGATTGAGGCCTTAATGCAGTAGTGGGCAACTTAATTGACAAGGAGGGCCTTGGCATCACTAAAGGGCTGCATATAACATTTTCAATCTATACTGACTTGTAGAAGCATTTTCTAATGAAGAAATTACAGCAGGCATAACTAAAAGACATCACTCACATCTCCTCCTCTTACCACTAAGGAGATCCTAGGCGAGGTCAGCAGGATCAGTGAACAGGTGAGTTCCTATGTCCTATGCATTAACGGTTAGGTTTCAGGGGCCGCAAGTGAAGGACCAAGGTGGACCAAGATGAATATTTCATTATACCATTGCTGTATACTTTGTAATGTCAGGAATTTTTTCATAGGAAACTGAAATCTCTGACAGCTCATATAGGCAAGGCTCAGAGTTACACCTACAAATTTATATTTAGTTTAGGTTTGGTCACTAAGCAAATTCGAAGGTCATAAGGCTTTTAAAGTGAAAGCAGCGACCCTAAGCGTCCTGTACCACGTGCTAAATGAGTTTTATTTTTACAGCCATGTTGAAATATTTTAGTGATTGAATCATACATTCATTTAACCAGCCAGGTGTGCACAAGGTAATGAGCTAACACCTTCAAGCGGTGAAGATTCATATCACAATAGTGACTGGAGGATTTTCACACCTGAAGTGCCACATTCCAGCTGCCTTGTCACATTTAGTGTTTGAAACGGAGTAGGAAAAGTTATGGCAGAAAGGGAATGTAGAGAGACACGTGGGATGCAAATGTGACTTGTGGTTAAAGCATTTATGTAATTTTACTACCTTCAGACTTAAACTTTTTCTCAGACTCTTACCTCTGCTTTCATCTTCTTGTACCTTACATCATTTGAATCCTATGTCTCATGGAAGTCTGCACCAAAGCATTGATCTCAGCTCTATATATAATTATCAATACTCCCAAAGGTGGCCCTTGAAGCAAAATACATGCTCAAGTAGGATCAGGTACTCAATATAGGCTTCTCATTGGAGAAATGAAATGACCTTAAGTCAGTGGTATCAAACTCATCCACAGATTGGCCAGAATTAAAATCTTGGACAAAGTCGCGGTCCAACCTTGACTTTTATTGGAAAAAATTCTACATTTGAAAAGGTTTTTCTTTTCATTAAATATAACAATGGACCATTTTGTAAGGGAACTGCTTAATCAATCTAGAACCAGTAAAGCGCAATTAGATAACCCAGACGAGATCCAATCTTAAGGAAAACTAAAGCTGGGAACACACAGCTTGATATTGGAGGCGTTCTAAGGTTCCCTGCAGCAGCGTGATGTCAGATATCGGAGGAGCTGGAGAGACAGCACTGTGTTTCCAGCTCAGCCCATGCAAAGCAAAGGGCATAGACCGTGATTTACAGTCATGTCCGATATCCCTGTTTTCGAGTGGGATTGATTGGTCAGGGATGGCTGCATATGATATGGGCCAGATTGATGGCTGTGAGAACTGCGCTCAAAGCGGCCATTGATCTGGCCCATATCTACACGTGTGTTCCCAGCTTAAGTTTCACTGAAGCCTTTAAGCACTCCCTTAAGCTCCACTGCTGCGGATTTCTGTGCCGATTGCCACCAGGTTTTTGTCGCCCTTTTGTTTTCCTGCTTTTTTAGTCCATTGATTTCCATGGACTAAAAACTGCTCCAGAACCATACCTGATCCGCGTCAGGGCTAAAGGTTGCAGCATGATATGGTTCTAAAAACACGGTACACCGCTTCCTGATATGTCCTTGCTCTACTCTCAAAGCTTCACCAGAAATGTTAATCCCATATGAATACCACAATGATTTCTCTGGATATCACAATTGTGTTCACAGATCTGATATGTTATTTCTATCATTGTTCACAGATCTTTCTTTCATTCCTTCCCTTTACTGTGTAGTTTGTATATTAAAATGGTAATCAAAAAGTTCTTAATAAAAAATGTATATATCGTCTGTGACTCCCATTATTTTTCTTTCAACCCTCTTTCTTTAACTACCAAATCCCACCATTCCAAAGTAATTTTTTTCTGTAATAATTGGCAGTATCTGCAATACATGTAAATGTTTTACTTTGTCTGAAAAGCCGTATTGAAGATCATTTCACTGATTTGTTTTAAAACACAATATAAGGGGAAATTAGTAGTGATATTAGGCTGATCTCCGACCCACCTTCCTGTTAGTAAGGTGATGTGTATTTGGGTATTAAATAGAACAAGAATATAAATGTATCTTCTTTATAGTATATTTATTGTGAAAATTTAATAGTAGATTTATGCTTGCCTCCTATTTACAGTAGATATTTTACCTTGAGTGTCAGTTGTCAGAGGCCACTGCAGTCTATACATTTCCACTTTGTTCATGTAATTGCCTGAATCCCTATACAGATGCTAGATTTCCTTATACATTTACTAAGAATGACACCTTATATATATTTAAGTATTAACCTACTGGGCTTTTTTAAAGGGCATGCCACAGGCGATCGTGGCAGAGCATATTCAATGCAGCCACGATTTACCCTCTTCAGGAGGTGCCCAGGGAAAAAGTGACATCCCTCCATTAACATGGAGATCTACGGCAACGTGATCGGGGCGGACCCAGAAGGATCGACATAAGGTCAGGTAAGTCTGCCTGCAGTTATCTCGGGTTTCATGATCAGTGACTTAACTGATCATTTTAAGTCGATCAAATGGAAATATGGAAAAGTCACCAAGAGCCATCACACACTTCTGACTTTCTTTATATAAAATTGTATTTTTTTTTTACATTTTACATAACTTCCCTGGCATTATGCCCAAACTTAGGCCGGTCTAAAAAAGGGATCGGCCATTATTCTGCATCACTGTGGGCTCACGGATTCCTCCCGGCCCAGATTCTTCTGCGTCGTCGGTGATGTCAAAGGGGCCGGGGGGGGACCTCCATGTTAATGTAGATGTAATGGCTCTGCTTTTCTGCTTTTCTCAGCCCACATCACCGGTGTCTAATTGATGCCAGCCAAGTGTAGGCAGGAGGGGGGAGATTGGGGAATCATGGCGGAGTACATTTTTATAGCCTGTAAAAATCAAATCTCATTGTCTTGTATATATTTCCTGCTTTCTTTTGTAAAACTTCTTTATCGCAGATCCTCCTTATATAACATTAGTTTAAGAGAGATGTTTATCAGACATTTAATTGATTGGGGATTTTATCATACAAGAGGAGATACAGAAAATTTCTCACCAGGATATCCTCAGCTGATTTTATATTCTGCTCCACAATGCAAGGATTTGAAATGATGATGATGGTGGCTCTGGTAGGTGCTGGGCACGACCTGCTGGGTGTATTCCTGTTTGGATCCATTCCATAATACAGTACATTTCCAGTTTAAAGAACTATGCTACACAATTGAAAGGTTATATTCTCTGGAATATTGCTATTGTCATGGACAGACAGTAGACATTTAGGAAAACCAAATGACTGTAAGTATACTGAGCAAAAATATAAACGCAACACTTTAAGTTTTGCTCCGCTTCTGCATTAGCTGAACTCAAAGATCTGAAACATCTCCTACATATGCAAAAAGACTCATTACTCTCAAATATTATTCAAATCTGTCTAAATATTTGTTAGTGAGCACTTCTCCTTTGCCGAGATAATCCATCCAATGAATGGAGTCATGGTGGCAGTGGGGTTATGGTATGGGCATGCGTATGTTATGGACAACAAACACATTTTATTGATGGCATATTGAATGCACAGGGATACCGTGATGAAATCCTGAGGCCCATTGTTGTGCCATTCATCCTCAACTATCATCTCATGTTGCAGCATGATAATGCACGGCCCCATATTGCAAGGATCTGTACACAGTTCCTGGAAGCTGAAAACATCCCAGTTCTTGCATGGCCAGCATAGTCCACGAGACATGTCACCCATTGAGCATGTTTGGGATGCTTTGGATTGGTGTATACAACAGTGTATTCCAGTTCCTGCCAATATTCTGCAACTTTACACAGCTATTAAAGAGGAGTGGACCAACATTTCACAGACCAAAATCAACAAACTGATCAGCTCTATGCAACGGAGATGTGTTGCACTGCGTGAGGCAAATGGTGGCCACACCAGTTTTCTGACCCCCCAGTAAAGCAAAACTGTGCACATTTCAGAGTATATAGGTAAGGGTAGTGACCCACAGCTAAAAGGAAAATAAGGCTCTTTTAGAGGCGCCCATTTTTGAGAATAATTATTTTTTTTGTAATTATAATCCAAGTTACTGGATTATAATTACAAAAAAATTTTTTTTTTATTCTCAAAAATGGGTGCCTCTACAAGAGCCTTATTTTCCTTTTAGCTGTGGGTCACTACCCCCCTTACCTATATCTACCAACCGGAACGAGTACGGACCAAGCATCCAATAAACGAACCGGTCACCCACAGGCTCACAGGGAGAGACCAAAAATATAAGTCACAGCTAACCTACATACATAACCTACATACATTTCAGAGTAGCCTTTTTTTGTGGGCAGTCTAAGGCACACCTGTGCAATATTCATGCTGCTGGTTGCACCCTAATGCCACACTTGTGGGATGGATTATCTCCGCAAAGGAGAAGTGCTTGCTAACACAGATTTAGACAGATTTGTAAACAATATTTGAGGGTAATGGGTCTTGCAAAATGGGAGCAAAACCGAAAGGGTTGCATTTATATTTTTGATATATATTAAGGCATAGAATAATTACTCAGCTACTGAGTACTACTTCTGAAAGTAGTAGTAGAAAGTATGACTCCTTTCATTTGTAAATAATTAATACAAAGTACATAGTAACAATAATGCTGATCTGTGTCAGTGAATCATCCCGTGAGCAATGCTTTTACTTCTATATTATATATTTACACAGCAAGTCCTCCTAGCACCATAAATACAGGGCTCTACCATATGACTGTAGGCCAAGAAGGTGAGCCAGATCGTCTACAGATTGAAATGAGAGGGAGTGCAATAAAACTACAATACTAGTGCGCATTTCAAATATATTTTTATTTCTTGCACATGATTTAGTTATGTTTATTACCTTTATATTTACACTTTAGTAAATCAATTCAAGTATGCAAGGTTACGGAAGTTGATGAGACAGCAGGGTGTGCTTTATAGTAAGGTGACAGTTTCGTTTTATCAGCGAAGATAAAGAAAGCTGAATTAGTGGCAGTATAAATGTTCTTACTATCCGGTGAAGATAAAAATTACAATAATATGACGTTTCTATGACTACATACATGTATGATATCATGCTGGCCCCACCCCCTTCTCAGGCATTTGACAATGACAAGAATGAATAAAATGGTAATACGGTTTGAAAGGGCAAAAGATATTAAAAGGAGGAGTTTCCTGACTCTGCAGAAAATGCTAATTTGTTGGCATATTGCCTACTACTAAAAGGAAGTGATTCATTTATAAGGTGTAAGAATAGAGCTCATAAGGCCTGGTTCACAACTATCCTCTAACATTAAAAAAAGTATGCCCAATCGGTAAAACCCAGATCTAACATTTAGGGGCTGCATGGGTCCTTGTGAAGTCTGGATGGTATCAACATTTTTAAGAAATTTTGACTAGTTGACTCTGTCCCCTGAACATGGCATCATCACTAGATTATAGGAGATGTAGGTAAGGGCCATTTCACATTATATGCGTTACAGTGCGTTTTCTTACTGCATGCATTTTGTACAATGTCACCATTGCAATGTTTACTAATGTTACCATTCACACTGAATGAGTTGCGTTTTTTTTAAATGCAGCGTTTCCACATGCATGCTTTTTTGTATATAAAGGTATATACAGTATACCTTTTCCACATTTTGTCACATTACAGCCACAAACATAAATGAATTTTATTGAAATTCCACGTGAAAGACCAATACAAAGTGGTGTACACGTGAGAAGGGGAACAGAAATCATACATGATTCCAAACATTCTTTACAATAACTGCAAAGTGGGGGGTGCGTAATTATTCAGCCCCCTGAGTCAATACTTTGTAGAA
>CM070032.1:45796310-45809859 GCA_036250615.1 Ptychadena robeensis | reverse complement strand
CATGATGCTGCCACCACCATATGTGACAGTGGGGATGGTGGGTTCAGAGTGATCTGCAGTGTTAGTTTTCCGCCAAACATAGCGTTTTGCATTTTGTCCAAAAAGTTCCATTTTGGTCTCATCTGACCAGAGCACCTTCTTCCTTGTTTGCTGTGTCCCCCACATGGCGTGTGGCAAACTGCAAACGGGACTTCTTATGCTTTTCTGTTAACAATGGCTTTCTTCTTGCCACTCTTCCATAAAGGCCAACTTTGTGCAGTGCACGACTAATAGTTGTCCTATGGACAGATTCCCCCACCTGAGCTGTAGATCTCTGCAGCTCATATAGAGTCACCATTGGCCTCTTGACTGCGTTTCTGATCAGCGTTCTCCTTGTTCGGCCTGTGAGTTCAGGTGGACGCCTTGTCTTCCTGAATGATCACTTGAACAGTGCTCCGTGGGATGTTCAAGGCTTTGGAAATCTTTTTGTAGCCAAAGCCTGCTTTACATTTCTCAATAACTTTATCCCTGACGTGTCTGGTGTGTTCTTTGGACTTCATGGTGTTGTTGCTCCCAATATTCTCTTAGACAACCTCTGAGGCCGTCACAGAGCAGCTGGATTTGTACGGACATTAGATTACACACAGGGGCACTCTATTTAGTCATTAGCACTCATCAGGCAATGTCTATGGGCAACTAACTGCACTCAGACCAAAGGGGGCTGAATAATTACGCACACCACACTTTGCAGTTATTTATTTGTAAAAAAATGTTTGTATGATTTCCAATAAAATGTAATAATGTTTGTGGCTGTAATGTGACAAAATGGGGAAAAGTTCAAGGGGGCCATATACTTTTGCAAGCCACTTTATAGAGAAACACATGCCTATAAAAATGCATGCCTTTAAAAAAGGCATATAGTGTGAAAGGGCCCTATGTTGTAGGAATTAAAAAAAAACAAACAAACATGTAGCTTTGGTCAAAATGAATTATTTTAGTAGTCAAATTTTACCTAACTTTGAACTTCAATTATGCAAAACTTACATGTGTTAAAAAACACTTTTTTTTTAATGTTCCTACAACCCTTCTCTACATCACCAGCAATTTTGGGGTCATGCTACCATGTTTAGGGGTTTTGCAATTGACTTAAATTCAGCTAGGCAAATTTTTTTGATTTTCATCTCCAGTACTAACAAATGCACGTAGCGTTACAATGCTTTTTGGGAACCAAGTACTGCTGATCACTTCATTGGTGACCAATACCTGCACAGTAATTTCGATAATATGGATAGTCCCAACCTGCCCAGGTCTATTGACAGAGTGACAACAAAGACCAACTGAGAGTGAATTGTTACCATACATTACAAAATTACTTCTTGAGAACCCTGATTAGAGGGATACCAGTTATTATATTAATTAAAGCCGCCTATTAGTTAAAGCGGACCTACCACATGGTAGGTCACTTTGCACTATCAGGAGCAGACTGCCGATAGTTAGGGCAATCATTGCCCCAAAATAAGAGAAATGTTTTGAAACGCTACGCTACTTCATACAGCTGAAAGGACACCTGGGAAATATGTATGGTGTTGTGCCCGTCCAGTTTCACGTGATTGTGACATCAGTGTCAGCCGCTGATCTCACTTCTCCCCAGCAGGCATCGCCCCTCGTCCTCTCTAAATGCCACTACAGCAATTCCTCCTCACCACCACCCCCACCCAGGGCTCGTCTCCAGAGTTTGGGTGGGGGGAGGGTGAGGGGGAATAATTACTTTGGTGGCATTTAGAGAGGGAGAGGAGCTGCCAGAATTTTTTTTAACTGATGATAGGCACATAATAAAGACCATTTTATTGCAATACTAAGACCCTTTACTGCTTTCCAGTACCCGCAATGCCAAATTAGTAGTCCCCTTGTCAGGGACAATGGTGGGATTTTCTTCACCCTAGGGCCTTCTATTTGCAATGTTTACATGTTATGTTCAATAAAACATATGTTTGTGTAGTATTATTTTAAGCAGACTGTGTTTTTTTATTGGTGTGACGTAGATGAAGATCAGAGCACATGTAGTTCAACTACAGGTTTAAAGTTCCACTAAGTTATTAACTCTCACGTATGGCTTTCAATAAAGTCAGCAAAAGTTTAGCAAAATTCCTGTTTGCACTTCTGTTCCAGCGCTAAACTGCTTTGATGGGAAATGGCTACCCTCCTCATAAAATATCAGACTTGTAATCCAATCAGAACAAAAGACTAAAGCCGACCATAGACAGTTTGCCTCTTTCTATATGCCGGCATCATGCACGGCCGGCCATGCCATGAATCGTCTGCGCACCCTTTGTGGCATTAAGTAATGTAATTGGTCAAATTTTTTCTGCAAAATCAGCTGCAAATCTAATCGTCTATGGCCAGCTTAAAAACCTACTTAGAGTTGGTTTTAGGGTAAAGCATCCTCAACCTACTTGTGCCTAAACTATTTTTACTGTAAATGTTTTATTATCTTGGCCGAGATTTAATACATACTCCAATTTCATGACATTTTTCTCCCAGATTTAGATATTTTACCAATTGACATTCTTGATTTTGTATAAAGCTGCATAAGCAAAAAACATTTAGAGGCAGATTGGCAGTACAATGCTGTGGCCAATGTTCTGTAGGAAGATATTGAGTGTTTCTTCGACCACCTTCATGAGGATTATTGCAATCTGTGTATATACTTTCAAAGCAATGTTATTCCTGGTTGGTAGAAGCCCATTTTTGCAGATAACACTCCAATAACTAGATAAACATTTTGTGAGAAACATGACAATGCCGAGATGTTGAACTTCCGCTTCCACATTTCTGTAGGATGTGCTAGAGAAACACGTCACACTCTTGGAGACCCTGCCTCATAAAACCGACAGGACTTAAAGGAACTTCTGTCTCGGAGCTGGATGCAACAGGACACCTTACATGGTAAGAGCTCCTATGGTGACATGAGGGACCCACATAATACTAGGTAGCATAAATGTTTTTTCTGTTGCAACATTAGAGGTACTTTGGAATAAACCTCAATTTGCAAATGGCCTTGGAGCTAAAAGGGGCTTTATATATATTACCACACATTTGCATAAGAAGAAGAAAAAAGTGCTGAGGTACTTGCATTGTTTTGTCAACTGCCATGCACATTGTCAACTGTCATTCACAAGTCAACTTTACTTATGGAGTGCGGAGTTCTTTGAAAAAGTGTTGTTTATTTTCATTCACTTGCAAATAACAATATGATGTTTATCAAAATATCCATCCATATCCTTTGCCAGTGCAACGGCCAATTGCAGGATTTCAGACCCTTACATAATGACTGTGATGACATCATCTTCTGGATGACTGCGACTCATAGCCAGACTGGCTGGACTGACCATTGATGATAACATGGCTTACACTCTTACCACCACCCTCCTGCAGTGTTTTTTTTTGTTATTATTATTTTGCAAATTTTGACATGGTGTATATCAAAAAACATTCTATCATATATCCCCTGCCAGTGCCACAGCCAATTTCGGGATAACAGACTCTTATGTACTGACTCCCTGACTGTTATGACCTCCTCTTCTGGATGACTGTGACTCTACTAGGTTCTACTGCTAGACTGCTAGCAGGAAATAGACCAGACACCCAGCAAAGTACCCAATAAACAGATGAACTGGTGTTTACGAAGTAAAAGTTGTGTGCATGCTATAGGGAGGAAGGAGGGATTTTATTTCATCGATCAGCTAGAGCGGCAAAATCGAATTGTTGTGTTGTGAATACTCAAAGCAACTTTTAAGGGTACAGAAACATAAAATTCTTTAAACCCAAGAGTCATTATAGGGAGTAATGAAGTACACATTTTTGCAAATGGTGACCTTTATATATTTAAAGAATATGAAAACCACAGTCCACACATAATGCAGTGTTCTCCCCAGAATTTTTTTTCAGCCGGGCGGCGCGATGACGTCATCGCGCCGCCTGCACCGGTCCGGCGGCCTCTCTGATAGGCTGCCGGCCAGCAGCAGCACACAAGTCCTCTGACAGGCGGCGCCTCCCCATTCTTCAGGAGCGCGCCGCAGCCACTGAAAGACTTCGGCCCGCGGCTCCGGTAGTGTGCCGCGGGCCGGAGTCTTTCAGTGGCTGTGGCGCGCTCCTGAAGAATGGGAGGCGCCGCCTGTCAGGCTGCTCGCCGCGGAGGACTTGTGTGCCGGGCGGGGACTAAAATCTCCCGGGCGGGCCGCCCGGCCAATCTGCTCTGGGGAGAACACTGTAATGTATCCTTTTACAGCCCAAATCTATTTTAACATAAGGATAGACCAGTGGTTCGAACGGCCATTTAACAGGGGTTGCGGAAGTTAGGAGTGAGAGTAATGCCCCTCCATCCTCAACTAATGGTGTTACTCTCCCTCCTAACTTCCCACCCTGCACATCATTTTTAAAAACCGGTGGAGGCAAGGGTCATTACTCTTACTGTAAAGTGACATCGCAGCGTTCAAGCATTGGCACTCCACACTGGTGCTTTTCATTATAAACACACTTTGAAATGTCACTTTTTGGGTCATGGAGAACCACTGGCATAGACTGAATAATTTGCTTGACCAGATCACGCAAAATTAGAATTCCACATGCAATCCCTTTTCAATTTTATTACTGAATGGAGCTCTCCCAAGTTCTTACAACAATTCAACACAGACTGCATAAATACTAAATCCAGAACACAGACTGACACAGTAGAAGAATGGTGTTGGCAAACATTCCTAGGTGTATAAATCAGTTTTCTCCATCTTTATCAAATGTACTTTATTACATTAACTTTCTTTTATATACTGATATAACATCTGCGGAGAACAAAATCTGGTACAGGTAATGATGAGTGTTGACGCAGGATTTCCCACAGACGTTATACTGGTTACACTATCAAGTAGGCAATTGACAAGTCAAGTCTTGGTCTGCATCATTAAAGCAATGGCATTCAGTAAAACGGTGTGTGAGCAGGGGCATGTGTGTAATTTAATGTATAAGCCTATGACATGATATCCACAGTGGCTCTGGACACACCAAAAATGAGAATCAATCTGCCATTCAGGGCTGACAGAAAGCAGGCATATTATGTGGCGCTAATGTAAAGCTGAGAGATAAGTTTGTTCATGTGACTATGGCCAACACGCAGTTGTATCAGGCAGTATATGTGCTCTACAAATTATGTGGAAATCTACATTATTAGTCTTTTACCAACAGACCAATTTCAATCTGAATTTTAGAGATAATATTACAATAAACGTTGAAAGGCTTTTATAATCAACCAACATGGTAATTGCATACACATCAACATGGCATACAAATCAGTGATGTGCCAAATCAGAACTCCATATTTCACAAACTAGGGAAGCCAGGCATAGAACATCAATTCCTAACTGGTAGCTATAAGTTACCTCAATTCTGTATTAACTTATTAACAATGAACACAGATGAATGTAAATGTTCATCCAGCACACAGAATGCAGATCAGAATTTGGAAGAGGATACATTGATGACCAAGCCGTGCCATTTCCATCACTTCCCCTTCTACAAAGCAATTTTTCATTTCACTGGGCTGTATTTTGCAGCAAAGATGAATAAATGAGTTTTGTAATTTGCAGAACAGTAGCATGAAGAGTATACTGTACCACCACCGCTCCGAAGCCTTTGTAAAAGCCTAGCATTCCTTCCTCACGCTTTATAGTATTAATGCAGTCTCTCATTCCCTCGTACTGCGTGTTAATAGGCAGCACTTCATAGCCAAGGTCTGTGTTGTCTATTATTGTGCGAGTCCCCTGAATATGAAGGCGGTGCATCACTGTCTCAAGCGGATACAGCATGACATCTGCACACAGGCTGGCGGCAAAATTGGCAAGGAGTTCTGGGAAATACTCCTCCAAAATGTTCTGAGCTGATGAAGTGGCATCAGATGGATTTCTGGCAGGATTTCTTTTCTTTATAAAGAATAAAACACATTTCTGAACTATGGAGCTGATAATATAATGAAGGACACCATGGAGGACAGTGGGGAAGGTAAGAACCAGAAGAGGCAGCAGACGTTTGCTGTGAGGCACGCCAAGTCCAATAAGTCGGCCAAATGCTTCTTTCAGACAATCCAATATGCCTGGATTGTCACGGATGATTTCACTCTGCATTGTATAAAATAAATGACATTAAAATAAATGTAAAATGGTCATGAAGAGAACAGTTCTAAACATAAACTTAGGTACTTTGAAGATTTCAGTTAGCTGCATTGCTCCACTACGGTATGTAATTACTGTTCTGGAGCCCTATCCTTTCTTCCAGTCATCATTATTTAAAGCGGTTCTAAAGTCACAATAAAAAAAGACACATACATTCAATAGACATATTACTCACCTGTCAGCAGTTTACTACACACACAAAAAACATACTTGCCTTTCTCGCTTTCTGGTGAAAGCATGCCTAGTTATGGCAAGGCAAAGCTACTTCAGCCCATTCTTCCGACCCCCCAGCAGGGGTGGTGCTAGACTGACCAGCACCCTGGGCAAGACCCTCTGCCTCCGAAGAGCTGCTACCATCAACAACCCCACCCAGCCACTCCTCCAGAGATAAGCATTTATCTTCACTGCCGGAGTGCTCCGGAGGGATCACAGCCATGTAAAAAGATGCTCTAGACTACAACTAAACACGTCAGGCTTTAAAAATAAAGAAAGAAAAAGGCACTTTGTCCAAAGGCCAATGCTGTTGAGTCACAGAAATGGCAGTGTCAAATGCTTCTCACAGGCCAGGATTAGGAAATGTAAGAAATGTTGAGGAAAAAAAATGCTGGATTGGGAATCTCATTTTTATTTTTCATTGATATAGATTTTCATGTGAAAGATAAGATTCCTTATTTGAACATGTAAGAAGTGTTACTAGTAAAATGGCATCCACAATAAAAGTTAGCCGAGTTTGCGCATGGAGAAATTTGCTCTTACCTGTACGGTCTCAATCAGACTTGAGGAATAAAATGGAGTAGCAATCGCAAAAACTATCCTGTAAAATATAAAAGTATTTTTAACCAAAAAAAAAACAAAAACGTAAAAATGACCACCATCTGTATTTACTTTTAGCCTAAAATTAGTTCAGATTTTGGCTTGGGAAGCTTCACTTACCCTTTAAGGATTAGGTGTCCTCCTATCTGCTTTGGACTCCATTTATGGGTGAGCTCTCTGCAATACATAGAAACATTATACAAATATTATACGGATGCTTCTCACTGCCCAAAAATCAACTTGTTTTATTTAGCTTTCTGAAGCCTAACCTTCCAGCTTGTTATACATGTTTGCCACAGAACCAACTGAAATGATCAGATGAGATCTCCCATTGAAAGGGTTTCCTGTATTGTAATGCATGCATACAGAACACGAACCCCATAGCTTTAGAGAGAGAATTAGAAAAAAATACATTCATATTGTGACAGGAAGCCTGTCAAATCCTCTGGATGTATCCAGTATGGGATATATGTCTGTCCCAGATACCGGCAATATGCCGAGTACTTTGCTATCTGACCAGCAGAGGGAGCTGGAATCGCTGTGCCTGGTGCAGGGTAAGACCAGCTGTGCCCTGTTAGCTCATTAGAGTGTGTTTCAGCTCTATAAAACCCCCTCACCTGCTCAGTCAGATGGCTCCACCCTGAACCAGTCCTGTGTGTGACTAGGGAGCTGTTGTACCTGTGTGGAAAGAACTCTATAGGCCCCCATACACGGGTCGGATTCCGACCGGATTCCGGCACGATCGATTCCGGGCGCGTGCACGCGAATCGATCGTGCCGGAATCGTGTGCAGCCCACCTTGTCCGATCGATCGCATCCGATTGATCAGGGGCTCAGAATCGGATCCGACAGAGAACCAACATGTTGGTTCCATCAGATTGATTCTGCACAGATCAGGGGGAGTTGCCATTTGTGAGGTGGAGTCGGAGATGGAATCGGACACGGAATCGTCCCGGAATCCGTTGGACAAGGTGGTATGCAGCGATCGGATTCTCTTAATTGGCCGATCGATCACACCTCCGATTCCCGGCAGAATCGTCAGAATCGATCGGATGGGTGATCGAGCGGCCATGGAATCCGACTGTGTATGGCTGGCTTATGTGTCTGTTTTATGGACTGCTGTGATTCTGGACTTTTCTGCCTTCTTGGATGTATATATTGTACATAGACTTGCACCAATAAACCACCTCTGTGTTTTCACCTGCCAATCCTGTTTGCTGTGCCTCCTTCGCCTGCTAGGGACCCCGTCAGGGGGTACCGCACCCTGCCGCTCTACAGCTAATCCCTCACAATATATTTAGTGAATATACAGCATGTTCCAGCAAAGTTGGAAGGTCGTTACCATGCAGTATTCAGCCTAAATTCCTCCAGCCAAAAGACTAGGAGGAAGGTCTTATTTCCAGCAGAATGGGCAGAGCTGAAACTTTAGCATACATCTATACACTAGCAGTACATATTTTCTGATCCCACTGACCAGGAGATACACATTTTACAATCTGGCACTAACAACTCACCAACAACAGCTTTTTACATATAGGATGAGAGATGAGTCTGTCACATCATTTTTTCTTATTGCAATGCAATATTGGAATTTTAATATAAATACACAGCTCATGCTATCTAAAAAACGTCAATTCACCCAGCTGGTTGGTCAGTGTGTTCAAAGAATGGGTAGTGCTAGTGCTACTACTCCCTAAGATCTCGCTCTTGACAGTGGCATTTTAGCTTGGCTGGGGGGGGGGGGGGGGGGGGGGGGGGATAGAAAAAAATCCAGACTTCTGAGATGCAGAGTTATTACTCTCAGCAAGTTTAACGCTTAAATAACTACTTAAATAACTATAACGGACTACAAGGTGCACTGACATTTTCCAAAATTTTTATGAAAAAAATACAGTAATACACTTAAGAGAAACATAAGTGTGGAACAAAAAATTATCTAACACATCAACAAAAGAAAACACTCCAAATAGTTAAGGAGCTCATTATCCTATAATATAATATCTATGTGCTGCTGAATAAGAAATTAAACCCAATGAACCTCGACCCAGTGTAGGTTACAAATAAAAATAGAGACATGACTAAAAGGAAACACTACACAGAATATAGAGAAGATAATAAAATTCATATAATAAATATGTTTATCATGGGGCGAGGAAAGGGAAAATAAACAAGGGTAACAGAGGAAGAAATGGGACCAGTGTCACCAAAGTTCCAGGCCCCCTATTAAATG
Organism: Ptychadena robeensis; assembly: GCA_036250615.1. Classification (NCBI taxonomy): domain Eukaryota; kingdom Metazoa; phylum Chordata; class Amphibia; order Anura; family Ptychadenidae; genus Ptychadena; species Ptychadena robeensis. The sequence continues at coordinate 45,800,617 of CM070032.1, read as the reverse complement.
CTGAGGTGTCATCCCCCATAACAGTATACAAATTCTGGGATAACTAACAATAACAATGGATACAAGCAAGGAGCATTCCATATTCCTAAAAAGTAATAGTCTATCCAACGACCGGTAACTGTGTTGATCCAATGTTTAACTGTAAAGAACACTGGAGGATAGCCAATGACCAATGAAAAGGTTAAGGATTGAGCCTTCTATTGTTTCTACGGCAAGTAGTAGCGCAAATGCAGGGCTAAGGTTTCCATAGAAAATCTGCGCACCTTGCGTTAACTCTAGCCATACAGCTCGTGTGAACGATCCCTTCCTGGCTAATTGAGGGCATTAAAGAAGCAAGTTTTTGGGATGTCCTGAATCCTGAAAATTTGCTTCTTTAATGACTTCAGTTAAAGCCCCCATACACCTTACAATCTTACCATACAATTTATGTACAATCAACTTTTCTACTACCAAAACCATGTAATATGAGGACCTTTCTAACCTTCCAATCACTATGTTTTCTATCAGGGCACTACATAGTTGTTGGTAGATCTAAAGTTGTATGGGGGGCTTAAGCCAGGAAGGGATTGTTCACATGAGCTGTATGGTTAGGGTTAACGTAACACATTCCAAGAGCTTGGTTCTTAATTCTTTGTCCGCATCAAATATTTTTATAACCAGGCATGGGCTTATGGGTAGAGGTCTGGGATAGTGAGGAGAAGAGCTTAGGATGTGTGGTGGGGAGAAAGAGCAGTGGGAAAGAGCGGTTCATTAAAAATAGTCCAGTCTACAGTATAGTTTTCTGTTACTGGAGATCCTATAACCAACATAACAAACATACATTTCTATGCCCCCTGTCCGTTTATCTGTCTGCAACAAGTGTGGCTGACTGTCATCATTGTACTCCTCTCTTCCAGGAATTTCTAGATTTCACTAAAAGGATAGATTGATGATAGGTGCACTGAGACACTAGTACTGCATAAACCCAACCAAGCAATATCTCCTCTTCCGATGCTTTGTATGCCCAGTCAGGCAGATATATATAACTGGATGGCTGAGATTTAACACTTGTTCTACATATGCAGACACTTCACAGCAAGAAAATGATGTCCTAAGAGGACTAGAAGACCACATCTTATCATGATTTAGCACATTTTCTCCTTATAATCTTCTAATGATGGGTTTTATGTAAATTGAAAAACAACATGTGCAAATGTAACATATATATATTCCGTGTAAAGTCCTAAGCTAGCCACACGTGGCTCGATGAAGTAACAGATTAGAGGAACATCGGGCGCCATGCGCGCGCACGGCGCCCAATGTTCCTCTAATCTGTTTCTTCATCTGAGCCATCCTAGGTTCCTATATTTTGGAAAACCTTGGTCAAAATCCATTACATTGAATGGGGACAGCGCTTTCCCCATCCAATGTAATAGACGGGCTGACAGCTGAGCTGCGTGCTGCTGAGGCAGCTGAGCCACACACACAAGCTGTGTGTTCAGCTAGCTGCTCTGTGTGTGAAGGGGGCGTGGCCAGCATGGAAGCTCTGCCAGATGGGGGCTGGGTAAAAGAGAGACCCGGAAAGCCAGGTTCAGTTTGACAAGGCCCTTAGATGAGGTAGGACTCGTGGCACAGTGGGTCCACACCTGCTACTCTACGAAAAAAAAATAACAAATAGTTCACATGTTGACGCTGCCACCCAAGCTTGCTTACATTTTACCAGCCAATCCCAGGATAGAACATTGAATACACATTGGACCATCCACATAGGCTGCCCCGTCTGCAAGGAGACCAATGATCACCTGGACAGGTAAGTGGGACCTTAATTTCAGGGGGGCTTCTTCAGCACATGTTTTGGGCAACAAAACTCTGCTTATACTTGAGTATTTATGGTATGTGTTTTATTTTTCTTTGTTTTCCACCAGAATCGTTAATCACTTTGGCATGCTATTGTATATCATTTATGTTTTATTTATTTAACATTTTCAATATAAAATTATTGAAAGAGAAAACACATGCTATGACTTCCTGTTGAGTTTTGAGGGCAGGAAGTGAAGGGAACTTTCCCAAAACAGACATATGGTAGGAGAAAAAAAAAAATCAGACAACTGTTTAATCTTAAATTTTAAATGAAAATTGTGCTATGCACTGCTCGAGTTTATGGCTTTTTGATTCCTTTCATCCCTTCTCACCATAACCTTCATGGGAACTTCTCTTCACATGAAAAAAGAGAAAGGTATTTGGCTTCAGCCAATTCCCTAACCAGTAGCATATTACTTTGACCAGTTTAAACTTTACCAAAGTGTAGCTCTGGATCCCTTAGCAAACTGTATCTACATAGAAGGGACTTACCACTACTGCCTTACTTAGGGGAGGGCCACCATCCCAATTCAAATATTTCAAGAAAGGGGGGATGGTGAGGCAGTGGACACCGAAAGTAAATCGGGTCCACGGTCTCTCCTGTTTGTTTCTCCTTGCCCAAAGGGCAGGGACAGGGGGACTTTAAGTGTGGCCCGCCACACCCTAAGATCAGAACCTCGTGTTGAGGGTTTGGGGGGGTTTTTTAAGGCACGTATAAGAATCAAAAAAGGTCATATATAGCAAAATGCATAGACATCAATGTTGACATATAATTGTAGATAAATACAAAGATAAATAAAGAAGGTTTGTTCAAAGTCTTTGTTGTTTAATTGTTCTTGCCATTCTGATAAAATCAAACAATATCCTGAGGTTCTAAGGATATCGGTTGGTCCATACAACAGTCTCTGCTACTAATAAACGAACCACACAGTTGGTACAAATATCCACTATCTTAGCAAACTGTATGATACATTTCCTCAGCAGTTTTCATTTATTCCACCTCCTCCAAGTCTTGAATAAAAGACTGAATCATCTTTTAGACTATGAAGGACAATTTCCATTATATCTTTTATGCATTCATTCAAAGATGTAGTGCTTGTGCTTACAGGGGTTTAAAAAAAAAATCTTTATGAAGCATGCAGAAACAGAATGCTCATTTGTTTGTATGGATCTATAAGTACTTCAGCTGACAGGATATGAAGTGTAAAGCTTCATTGATAAAAGTTAAGAAAGACGTGTGTTAAAGCAACTGCCCCAACGCTTAAGGAAAAGTGCAAATTTCCAGAGGCCGGACTGACAACACTGTTGGGGATACAGTGCTGAAAAAGCATATTATCAATTCTTAAAGGTATATTATTCTCTGACCCATGCCATTAGTTTCAATACCGTCTTCATAGACACTAACGGCCGGCACACAAAGGGTGCTCGCCGATGCTGTGAGTGACGGAGTGCAGAGTGATGACGTCATCACGCTGCACTTCATCGCAGATCTGTCTGCTGGCGGTGTTTGTGTGGGTTGAAAGTGTCCCACAGACTGGGGGAGAGAGGCCTGCAGTGCTTTACTTTTTTACAGCTTTACTTCTTCCCCCTGGGGACACACGATACCTAAAGCAGAGTGCCCTGCTCCTCACTTCACCAAGGAAACTTTCACTTTCTATGTCTCCCTCTATACCTCAGCTTGCAGCATGAGCAGAGCGACCGGGACTGAACTAACAGGGGGAGTGGACCTTGTTGATGGGGCTGCCCACACCTCTCCAGCTACCTCCGAGATAGCAGCAGTGACGATGGGGTAGAGGGTTTCCCCATCTTCTTTACCACTCCACGCCGAACTTCATGGTTTAGGGTAGGAGCACATCGGATTTTTTTCTTTCTTGAAAAACAACTTAAGCAATATACTGCCAAGCAGTAATCTGAGAAAATAGTGGCTATTTTGAAGAAACTAGAATATAAAACATATTTTCAGTTATTTCACCTTTTTTTGTTAAGTATATAACTCCACATGTGTTCATTCATAGTTGTGATGCCTTCAGTGAGAACCAACCAATCTAAATGGTCATGAAATAAACACATTGAATGAGAAGGTGTGTCCAAACTCCTGTCCTGTATGTGCTCAGTACAGTACAGCAAGACAGTGACACCACTATTTTCTGGTTTATGTTTGTGTTTCATATCCTCATCACCAGGCAGGGGATTGAAGAGTGATAAGAAGTCAATCAATTCTGTACTATGAACACGAAAACCCCAGTGAAATACATTGTTGTGTGGCTGAGGTGTGTAACTCACAAAACTGGCTCAAACTCAGATGCTCGATCATTAACCTCCCTAGCGCTATGCCCGAACCGGGCAAACTGATGCTGCAACTATCGATATGCCCGAACTGGGTTCGGGCAAGAAGACACTACGCTGCTTGGAGTGATTGAAAGCTCACCGATCATTGCAGCCATCCACCGTTCATGTCCCCCTCACTC
>CM070032.1:45783501-45796210 GCA_036250615.1 Ptychadena robeensis | reverse complement strand
ACACTGTATCACTTTTGGTACAGAAATCTGGACCTCAGTGAACCGCCATGGAGGTTAAAACATAAGATTTACTCATATCTAAAACAGTGCCGTCTGTCTAGAATGTTTAGACCAGGCATGGGCAAACTACGGCCCGCAGGCAATATCTGGAAAAATTAGCAATTGACCCTTACAGGTTCTTGGTCTCAGTCACCATCTTAGCCCATGAGTCAAAAAGTTTGCCCACCCCTGGTTTAGATCCTATGTACAGCCACTTATGATATAAAAACCTTTTTAGTAACCGAGGACAAATGTGCACACATACACTGCAGCTGCAATACTATTCCTATTTTTGAACCATAGAAATATATTTTAAGTAAAAACAAAATGAGTAGTTTTGTATACAGTACATGACCAGACGGGGCAAAACATTTTCTTTCTGCTAAAACATCAGTAATCAGTGAGGACAGTCCTCTTTAGCTGGGCCCTAAATAACAGTAAAGAGATGACATTTTGGCTGAACATAAATATTAATGTCATTTGCAGTGCATGGTTGTAAAACCAACAGTGCCTCATATGTAGAAGGGAAATTAGAAACCCAAAAGTATTAATTAACCCCCTGGTGGTCCAATTTTTTTAAGAATTCTGTCCACAAGCAGTATGAAAAATTACAACCAATTACACAAGGCAACACAAAATTTGTACCGGAGACCATTTCACATGGGTCTTATAAATTTTTCAAGCTGATTTCAAATGTGTAAACCATTGTTCTCTAGCATGTCAGGTTTAGCAATTACAGTATATATTTTGATGACTTTACTATAAGCCTTGCTTTACGAGTTGGTGCTCAGCACTGACAGGATAACTGGTTGCCTCAGAAACAACCGGTATTGCCCTATGGGGCATCGCGTGGTTGGACCCCCCGCTCGAAGGCATTGTGCGGTTGGATCCCCGGCTCGAAGGCATAGCGCCCCAGGAATGGCTGGTATTTTGCAAAATTGTCTGAGGGTAAAAAATGGCTGTGAATAGGCTTAGTCTTAAGACTTCAGTCTACCACCGAAAGCTGTAAATAACAGACTTTTGAAGCTATCTAAGACAAACTGTGTTTATTAAATCAGCTTTCCTCTATATTCAGGTGGGATCCTGCAGGAACAAACTTGATACATTCTGTTACTGTTTTGCGCTGTCCCAGTGGCGACATGCTGGCTCCTCTGGCTCACCCCCCCCCCCCCTCCGAGTGACGTGATGACGTCGCATTGGGGAGGCGGGAAATTTGAAAGTGAATAGCACAAAATCTTCCATGGTGTGATTTTACCACACCCATCACACCAGGTTAGAGAGGGTGTACACCTATACACCCAGAACAAGAAGTTTCTGCCTTTCGTTGATCAAAATTAAATTTATCTACCTCCTCTCCCTATCAAATTAGGCTTGTGAATCTTGTCAAGGCCATGGGTAAAGCCAGAAGAGGTTCTCAAAACCTGGCGAAGAAATTTGCCAGCATCAGAGCTGGAAAACCATGCGAAAACCAAGTTTCTGGTATGAACTCCCTCTTTGTACCCAGGAAACTTGTGATTACCCAAAAAGTTTTCAAAAAGCAAAACAAAAACCTCCCAAGCGTCCAACTCTTCTCCTGAAAGAGATTGTTTAAATTCTTCACCGTGTAAAGACTTAATCTGCGGGCCTATGAAAATTCCTTCTTTTTTGCACTTTCACAATATTTTTTCCCAGAAAATCAACATTGTTTTGGAGCGGGATCATTCACTTGAATGCAAAATCGACCCGTGTCAAGGTACCTTAAACAATACCGCTATTGAGGTTAATACAGAAAACAGTGCATCGAAAGTAAAAAGTTCCTACCTAGGCAGAGGTGTGAACTCACTGATGATGCCTTCAGCCCCGAGGGTTATTCCTTGGACAATAAATGTGCTTCCCATTCCTTTCCAGAGCGCCCTTGGACCCTATGTATTAATAAAGGAAAAGACAGATCAAAACAAATTGGCTGGACTGCCATCTCTCCAAGATCTTTTATATACAGAACCCTGCTCACACCTCCCTCCAGCCTGCACTGAAACACAGAAAACCTAGTGACGCAGTCATTAGGAATAGGAAAAAGGAATGTTACAAAAATTAAAACACGTTTCAATCCAAAAGATGACATTGGAATATTTGTAAAAGCAGTATAACAATATAGAGCAGTGATGGCGAACCTTCTAGAGACCAAGTGCCCAGACTTAAATCCAAATGCCACTTATTTACTGCAAAGTGCCAATAAGCAGTTGTTCTCCTAACCCCCCCCCCCCCCCCCCCCCCCCCCCCCCCCCCATTTGCCTCTGTGCTGACTGACAGCTCGGGTGCCCACAAAGAGGGCTGAGTGCCACCTCTGGCATGCCATAGGTTTACCATCACCGATATAGAGCATAAATAACATGGAATAGGAGTGGCTGCAAAAGACAAGTCATATTGGCCCTGTAGTAGGCAGGAGGGGTCAAATATTAATCTGGAACTGCTTTTGTTCTATTTTATAACCAGATCTTTTTTTAGGATTTCAGGTTAAGCCCCCCATACACGGGTCAATACCTGTTGGATCGACCCGTAATTGATTACAGCATAGTGACATCACCATGCTGTGCTTGATCGCGGGTCAATCGAACGGTTAATCGATATGCACTACTGTGCACATCAATTCCCTTTTGATTGGGGACCCTGGTCCTGTGTACACCCAGTGTTGTGAGATATATTTCAATGTTCAGAACAAGAGCTTGGAGATTCTGACAGGCAGAGAGGGAAATAGGATGCTGCAAAGGAGGGGGCTCCCCTCACCTGAGCCCTGTGTCAGGCAGCGCTGACTGCAGGGAGAGTATCCCTGTGCAATGCTTAGCGGGATTGATAGATTGGTGATGCTGGAGCTGGCAACACTATGTGCTCTGCTACGATCGCCCATGGCGCCACGTGCGAACTTCACAGGGGGGTTAGTAAAATCGCAAAAAAACTTTCTTCTAGCGACTTAAGAAATGATTAAAAATTTTATCACAAAGGATACAATCTACAAACATACCTGAGTCTTTGTGAAGCTGTACATGATATTCACAATGCTAAATGGTGAAAGACGGTAATTTCTGGCATGGTAGTTAACCTGTAAGACAAAAACGAGTTGATGTATAAACATTTTTTTCAAGCAAACTGGTTACCGGATCAAGAAAAAAAAACGACAGCTTAAATATACAGTTTATATCTGTTTATACGCCTCCATTTCACCTTCACTGAACAGATACCACAAATTATTCAATAGTACAACATGATAATGTATTCAGCTAAACCAGTTGTTTTCCCCTCAAAATAACAGCAATATGACCTCTCTATCCTGAACTGTCTGCTATGGAAACTAACTCTTGTGCGACATCACTGTGTCCTAAACATCAGGCTTGTTTTTCAGCACCATGGACATATACCTCACCAAACACTCCCATTCATCCAATTCATAGTATATCTGCAGTACTGAATCAAAGTGGAGTTTTCATCTAACCAGCTTTCTCCGTTCAGAACCTTACTTTTATATTATCTATGGCCAATAGAGTCTAATTAAAAAAAATACACTTTGACGCATCATTTTTACCAGTAAAGCCCCCCATACACCTTTAGATCACTCAATACAATTTCCATTAGATTTACCAACAACTTTGTAGTGCCGGGTCCTGATAGAACACAGTGATTGGAAGGGTTAGAAAGCTTCTCATATTACATGGTTTGATAGACCAAAAGTTGATTGTACAGAAATTGTATTGTAAGATTTAAAGGTGTATGGGGGCTTTAGTTGCATATCAATATGGCAATTCTACTTTACACATTAGCCAATCTACAATCTATTAGTTGTAATATTTACCTGGCACTGACGGCGCAGGACAATACACGGGTGAGCCAAAACATTTTCTGTAAAAAGACTGATAACAGAAGATCACAAGAATTAGGTAACTGAGTGATAAAAGTAGAAAGTAAAGTGAAGAAGCACACACAGATCACAGAGCTGCTTGTCCACATCTAGGTCATGCTTAGAATACTGAGCAAAGATCCACCCCCCCCCCCCCCCCCCCCACCGTAAAGACAACAATATAAATTTAAGACAATGCTGAAGAGCTATGTAATAGCGCATGTTTAGCCAAAACTTTAATATTGTACAAGAAAGGTTTAGCCCCCTGCTCTCATCCACCTTTGGTTTTAGGGTGGCTGACAGCGGGCAGTGCCCAGCCACTCTGTACAGCAGTTCCAGTATTTGAGCGCTTGCCAGATATTGTTGACAACTACACATGCTATCTTAATGTTGTGTTGGTGCGGTGGTCTCCCGTCATCGAAAACAGCACATTAACAACTGACTGTGTGAATTACTCCTTGGTTTGAAGAACAAGCACATAATTTCTACATCAAGAATTGAAGAAAGAGGATCAAGTGGATTTTGTTTGTAGCATCATTTATTTTAATGAAATTGGTCACAACAACCCCCCCCACACTTGGGGGGTTGGTTTAGGTTTTCATGGATGCTTTCGGAATGCGGTCACCACCACGCCCTGCTTTGGGGGGGCGGGGGTGTGTTAGCCCAGGGCACTGATCAGCCTTGGACCACCCCTGGTGGGGCAACACTAGAGAGTTTGAAGAATGGGTGGAAGTGGCTTTGGTTCACCAGTAGTAAACATGCTGGTGCCAAGAATGAAAAAGTGAAGAAGGAACGTATGTTATTTTTTTTTTTGTGTAGCAGACAGGCTTACTTGCTGACAGGTAAGTTATATGTCTATGTAATGTATGTGTCTTTTTTATTTTGCGTTTAGAACTGCTTTAAGGGCAGGGAAGTGGTCCTTAAGCTATCCCAAAGAAAATCATTGAGCTTTGGGTTTAGGCTGCAGACAAGGAGGGGAGGTTGGGTGGTGTGAATAGTACATATCAGTACCAGAAAAACAAAGTTATCAACAAACCCCATCACATTGTACAGAAGAGGCAAAGTGAAAGTTCACAAGTGTTGCAGCTTTCTGGGGGTCAGGTCAGTTTTTATGATCCCGGTTCGTTCAGAGTTTGTTTTCAAATTAGGTTTGTCTCAACCCCTAGGGGAGTTAACAAAGGCCATTCACTTGATGCACTGTTTGTTAAAGATTTTTTCAATGTTGCTTACCTCCTACAAGAGGTGGGTATATGTGCAATGCATGCCTCTTTCCCAGCCCACATATATAACCAGTCTGTCAGGCAAAGAGCCATGGCCTTGGTAACACATTTTCAGAAGCCTCCCAATAAAGTCCCACTAGTGCTGTACATTGCATCTACTGTTGCACTGTGTGCATTGTAATTTACTACCCATATATGTGTATGGGCCACCCGAAGCATCACAACACATGAGTGTCCTGGTGTGCTGCATCTTACAAAGCATAACATACAATGGTGTGTTACGCTGAATTGGGGGGAATAGGCATAATTTAGCATTACAGAACGCACGTTACTTACAAGTATGTGTGAACATGCAAAGTCACATACTACACGGACCTATTATGTGTTACAATGCATTGGGAAACTCTTTGTTCATTTCTGCATGAACTGTGTATTGAATTCTCCAGAGGAAGTTGTATACAAAGAATTGAAGCAATTAAAATTTTATGTGTAGCGCCAGCCAACATGTTAAGCCAACAAATGTTGCAGAGTCATCCTCATACACCAAGGGGCATATTCATAATCGTAGCAATTTCACATTCACCATTTATTCCGGTGTATTATTCTGCTGCATGTGTCTTAAATGGCAGGGATTGATTCAGTGAATATTTAATAAATGTCATTTAAACTGCTTATAACAGTGGTGGCTAACTGAGTTGATATGGAGGGCCACAGGTGTGGCCCTCAGCATCACTAAAGGGCCGCACATAACATTCTCAATCTATACTGACTTGTATAAACATTTATTAATGAACATAGGACAGAAGGCAGAGCTAGAAGACATTTTTTAAATAACAAAACTTGTTTTAAATTATACTTCAAGAATTAGTTAACAATGTAGTATGGTAATGCACATTTTGTGTCATATATATCATCAAAGGCTATGTGGCTCATAGATTTCATTAAAGCCTTTGATTATATCTATGTGGCACATATTCTCAGGTTATGCACTCACCAGTCTGCTTATCCCCCACCAACACTAGAGAGACAAGGGACTTACTCAGGCGCCATCTGGGTCGCTCATCTCTCCTTGTCTTCCAACTCTAAGAAGATTCCAGACAAGGACTCTTCAGTGGAGGATCAGTGGACAGGAGAGTTCCTATGCCCTGTGCAATAACAGTTCGGTTTTGGGGGCCGCAAGTGGAGGATTGAGGGGGGCCGCCGAAGAACGCCCAAAAGCCGCATGCGGCCCCTGGGCCACAGGTTGGGCACCTGGGGCTTATAATATGCCCTAAACTAGATTGAACGAAAAACTGTCTGTGTAAAGCCCCCCATACACGCTTCAAATTTCCACCGATCTCCCGGCAGATAGACCACGTGTGAGGACTTCCTCAAACGTGGCCGGACGTGCAGAGAATCATCCGTGCACCCTTTGTATTCCGACACTTACTTTGGGTGGGGATGCTGGTCCCTATCCAAAGTAAGGCAATCGAAACCGAAATCAGCCACAAATCAATGCGTGTATGGGGGGGCTTTACCTATAGTAATGTTATTGACATTGCTTTTATTTTGGACATAAGATTTATAAACCATGCGAATAATATAGGTGACTTTGCCAACTAGTTCTAGAATAATACAATATGAAATACTATGATAAATATAAATATAATAAGATATATACAGTTACCTTGCAAGTCCAATGCCAAATCCAGCAAATCTGTTCAGCTGATCTAAAATAAAGAATGAAGGATTACATATAGAGGTAAATATACAAACTGTACAGACTGGCACAACCTTCCACATTCACAAATCTTCAGGAGAACAAAGAATGGAACCACTGGTGTCCAAGCTCACATTCACACACTGAATACTATGAAGAGTTTAATTTCCTTTTCTAAAAAGTTTTGTAGATATGACAGATATGATGCTGCATCAAAGATCTGATTTCTTCATTTACAGAAATAGGAGACTATGATAATACGACCAATGGCCCAATTTACTATTAAATAAATTAAACACATAAAGCATTACCCAAACAAAGAATGCAGCAGACTATACCGGTGCCCATCACCATAGACTAAATAAGTAAAACCAGTTCATCATTGGAAGGAAACTGCATATCAGTCAGTAGATCCAATAGCCCAACTCATATAAAAAAAAATATTGACTTTACGATTAAAGTCACGGTTTGCCTGGACCAACCCTCCCTTCTATTCTACCTATTGGTTAAGATGGGTATAGACGTCTGTTTTCTATGCTGATTTCTCATGACATGGACCGCGTGTGAGGATGTCATCACATACGCTCTATTGCGCAGGGAATTGGCCGTGCATCCTTTGTGTGCCGGCATTTACTTTGGATGGGGACGCTTAGATCGATGTAAGAAGTTATGGACATGTCCGTAATTTCTTAGATCGATTTACCGGCCGAATTTAGGATTTTTCGTTTGGCGGCTGATTTCACGGCAGATCGAGTACGCACGGCAGTTGATCTGCGTCAAAACTGCCAGCAAATCGAACCATCTATGCACAGCTTTAGGGATGTGTTTAATCGACTAGGTTAGAACCAAGTTGTGCAATATGAAAACACATCTAACCTCAGCTACATTCACCCACTATTTCTATATATATTATTATTGACATAGGGTTCTCAAATAAAAAAATGTAATGTAGCTGGAAAAGTATGCATCTCAGTATACAACGCTATAAAGGTGCACGTCTTATTGGCCGCCTAATTCGGTAATTTTGTAAACACAAGCTTTTTAAATTACAGACATGACCAAAACCATATGGACACTAGCCATAACTCTACTCTTCTCACTTTAGGTTGAGATCAGGTCATGTAGTGGTTAGCCCCTAAGGGCGCTCGCAGCTGAGTGCGCTGTACTCTGCTTGAATTTCCCGCCCTCCCCACATCACCGGCGTCATCCTTGCAGCTGGTGATGTGGGCTGGGTCACCGACGCCCCTTCATTATAATGGAGGTCTATGCGAGCTCCCCCACCCCGCCGGCGTCACCGATGATGCAGAAGGGGTTGTCCTGGAATAGCTGCGGCTGGATAGAGAATCGCTGCAGCTTTCTGGGGGTCGGGTCAGTTTTTATGATCCCGGTTCGTTCAGAGTTTGTTTTCAAATTGGGTTTGTCTCAACCCCTAGGGGAGTTAACAAAGGCCATTCACTTGATGCACTTTTTAGGTAAGAAACCATACACCGATGCGCTGCACTGCTCTTGCCGTCGCTCAAACAAGTTTATAGAAGCATGCGTTATACTGGCCATTTATTGACCAAACGCAAAGCAGGGCCAGTGTAAAAAGTACACCAGGTATTCAATGGAAACCTGTGTACCTTGCCTTAACACAAGCTGCTCTGGGTTGCGGTACTGTAACGCAAACGCGGCTAGTGTGAAAGAGCTCCTAGTTAATCCTTTAGGGCCCGCATACACCTTACAATCTTTCCATACAATTTCTGTACAATCAATTTTTTTCTACCAAAACCATGTAATATGAAGATATTTCTAAACCTTCCAATCACTATGTATTGTATCAGAGAGGCCACTTTACTACACAGTTGTTGGTAGATCTAATGGAGATTGTATGGATCGATCTTAAGGTGTATGGGGGGCTTTAGCCTGGTATGCTTGTTAGGAGGTCTTTATACTCAGTTTGTAATTATACAAAGTAGTTCTCAAACTACAGGGCCAGCCAACTACCAGGTCAGGATTAAAAACTGCAATCTCTCCCTTAGGGAAGACTAGAGTCACCCAAGGTTTCATGGAGTCCTAAGCCTGCCATACACACCCCGACGGGTGCAGACAGACCAGTTCCGATATGCACCGGAATGCAAACGTGATGACGTCATCACGTTTGCACCCTGGTGCATTATGGGGCCCCTTCAGTCGGCCGGCACCCTTTGTGTGCTGGCCATTAGCTTCAATGAAGACGCCGGTCTTCATTGAAGCTAATGCCATCGGCTTCCATCGGCCAGAGATTATCGGACATGTCCGTTCTCTGGCCAGCCGAGCTGTAGGGCGACAGTGATCTGTCGCCCCATATGGGCACATGCCGATAAGTGGCCGATTCTTCCACTGACCAACGGCGTGAGCGTGCACGCCCGTCGGCCAGGTGAAAAATCGTCCGCTTATCGCCATGTGTATGCCAGGCACTAGTGCACCTCCGAAGGCTTCTATAGATTATTGAGCTGTAGCTGACTGATCTCATGATGCATGCCTAGCTCCAGGCCAAGACAAGCTGGCAGAGACAGTTGCATGATCTCAATGATATTCCAAGATGTGAAAGGATACTCTGACCAGCACTGGAATGAGAGAAGGGTATTCTTCTCATCCTGGCAAACTGATACATGGATACAAAATCATTTCTTAGGATATTATCTCTGGAATACAAAGGATACAAAGAATACATCTTCCCTAGTTCCTTCCACTGAACATATCACAACGTATTGCTGGCTGTGGCTGGTCCAGGAGCCCAGTGAGTGATGGGTGTGGAAGACTTGATAAACTAAAAAAAAATGTTAAAGGTGTGACCAAATCGGCAGGTGACATACAACCGACCTCATGCTGCACGGAAAGAAGATGCCAGCACAAGACTTGGCTCTTGAAGAAGTCACTCAGTTATGAAATTGGCAACACCCAGACGCTGCACCCTTGCTCCAAAGCTACAGACAATTGCTACTTTCCGGCCTATGTTTAAAGAAGGACACCGAATAAATTCAGTATAGAAGGGTTAGCTGCTTCTTTAACCTTCTGAGTGTTTAGCCCGAATTAACTCAGTCTGAGTTTTATGCATCATGAAACTCAGCCCCAGTTAACTAGAGCAACACTCTAGATACCCCCCATGTATGCCCATGCTTCCGGGTCCGCTCCCGATCGCGTCACCGGTGACGCGAAGGGGGCGGGGGTAGGCGGCGCCATAGACCTCCGTCTAACTGGAGGGGCGTTGCCTTTTTCCAGCATATGTTTAAAACCTCTAGCTGGGCAGGCAAACACGGTGGAGCATATTGTGCTATGCCGCGATTGCCCGTGGCACGGTTATAAAAAAACGTGCCATGGGCGAAACGCTCAGAAGGTTAAGCACCCTGTTCCGCATCTGTATACCAGTTGTCATATTTGGCAGTGCCCTCTCCTGTCTATATGGGTAGTCATATGTCCCCAGTGGTGCTCTTGCATATTGGAAGGGTAGTCATATCTACCTGGAACTGCCCACTTCTAATCTTATGGGTAGTCATATGTCCCTGGCAGTGCCCTCTCCTGTCTATACGGGTAGTCATATGTCCCCAGCAGTACCCTCTCGTGTTTCTCTGGGTAGTCCTATCTTCCTGGCAGTGCCCACTTTTATGGTATAGGTAGCCACATGTGCCTGGCAGTGCCCTCTTTTGTCTTTATGTGGGTAGTCATATCTTTCTGGCAAGTGCCCTAACCAATCTATATGAGTAGTCATATGTCCTCCGCAGTGCCCTCTCATGTTTTTCTGGGTAGTCCTATCTTCCTGGCAGTGCCCATTCATATTTTTATAGGTAGTCACATGTGCCTGGCAGTGCCCTCTTTCGTCTATATTGGTAGTCATATCTTCCTGGCAAATGCCCTATTGAGTACTTTAATTTCCACAGCAGTGCCCTAACCTGTCTATATGGGTAGTCATGTCTGCTTGGCAATTTCTTTCCATGTTTCTATAGGAAGTTATATGTTCATGTCTCCCTGGCAGTGCCCTCTCTTGTTTTTGGTGAGTGGTCATGTCTCCCTGGCAGTGCCCTGTCCTGTCTATATGGGAAGTCATGTCTCCCTGGCAGTGCCCTGTCCTGTCTATATGGGAAGTCATGTCTCCCTGGCAGTGGCCTCTGCCCTGTCCAACCTGATGGCCATGCCTCCATGGCAGTGCCCTCTCACCCCCTCCGCTGCTCTCTTCCCCTAGGCTGGGCGGTGGTTGGCTGCCATCTCCTCCATAGAGCGGAGTCTTCTCTCCCCGGTGCAGGTTGCGGCTCCCCGGGATGTCAGGTGGGGTGGTGACCCAGTGCTGTGACAGATCTCCGGAAGAGCTGAATGACCTTGCCGGGAAGCCGTGCTGGTAAGGAGGTGGCGGCCCCTCTTCTCCCCATCCCCAGGCAGATCCCCTGTAGCCTAGGCCATCAAAGCCCTCCGGCCGACGGGGCTGCATGCTGCAGGTAGCGCTGCTCAGCCCGGGCCACCCGACAGCGTGACGTCACCACAGCAAAGGGCTCAGCAGCGAAGCTACATCCACATCGCTGGAGCCTTGTGGGAAGAAGGAAGCCTGGCAGGGCTTGGTCACGTGACGGCAAGGCATGCTGGGACTTGGAGTCCCATTGTGCAACCAATAGAAAAGTGAGCGACGGGAGGGTCATGCTGTGTTGTGACAGGGCGCTCTGTTTACCTCATTGGAGGGTGTGTGCAGTGAAAGTTGGCCCGTAATTGGCTGGAGGGGAGGTGGGCGTCATCTTGTTGGTAAGGAGTTTTTGAGCGTCCTTAGCAACCACGTGTGTGAGACGAGAGCTGTACGGAGTGCGAGATCAGATCATCCCGCCAGGTAAAATGGAGGGGACCGTGCTTGGTGCTGTGCTAGGGCACCGAGTGTGTATAATAGAGGGGACCGTGTGGGGCTGTGCTCGTGCCCTGAGTGCAGGGCCGCCATCAGAAATGTATAATGGAGAGGACCATGTACTGTGTGGTTCTGTGCTAAGGCACTGAGTGTGTATAATGGAGGGGTCGTGTGCTGTTCTAGTGCACTGAGTGTGTATAAAAAGGGCACCGTGTGGTGCTGTGCACTGAGGGTCACCTGTCCCCCTCTGACTTCGCCCCCTAAGTGTGTAAAATGGAGGGTACCATGTACTGTGTGCTAAAAATGCCCTGCAGTCCGCATTTTCCAATACACCAACCGAAATGTTAGAAACCAGTGGTGTAAGGTGAGCAGAATACAGGGAGGCTCTTACTGTAATGCGTACATACATATCACATGCCTGAACTATACTGCAAGCTTTCCTCATCAATAGAAAGTATGACTTTATGGCGATCCCACCTCGACTGAAACTCCCAGCCTCTCGGCTGCTTTTTGCGGACCATGCTATACTTTCTTTGTCTATTAGACTGCTGTTCGGAGACATTTCCCTGACTTTCCAACTGCTCATGCGCAGATAGTCCGAGTTTTCCGGAGTTACAGGTTTGAGCTTTTGAGTTTCAGGTGTTTTAAGTGGTGTGTCGGGGGTTAAGGTTAGGGGATTGGGAAGTTTTCCTTGCAATAGAACTCTCTTACCTGTTATAAACTGTTCCTCTTTACCTTTCCAACTTCTACTTAAATCCTTAATGTACTGTGTGACATTTCCTGAACAAAATATAGGTCACAGTAGTGTATCTCTACAAAGTATAACACTGAGGATGATTTTCATTGTAAGGTGTGGTTTCCATCTTCATTAGCTACTACAGGCATAGGCAGACAGACTGGTCGTAGGACCTATCACACTGCACTATTATTTGTTTCTTCTTGTTAATGTTTATTAGGCCTAGTGGAATGCCGGGATTTCAGTGTGGTGCAAGACGCAGCTATATTGGTGTGTCCAATGTGTGGTGCAAGACGCAGCTATA